>VWZO01006422.1:31920-312413 GCA_013396975.1 Bucco capensis | reverse complement strand
CTCCAGAGGTCCCTTCCAACCCTAACCATTCTATGATTCTATGATGTGCTGCATAATGGAACTCAGGATGATCTGCTCCATCGGCTTCCCTGGGACTGAATTTACACTTACAGGCCTGTAATTTCCCGGATCCTCCTTCCTTCCTTTCTTATAAATGGGAGTTATATTTGCTCTTTTCCAGTCATCTGGGACCTCTCCAGTCAGCTAGGACTGCTGAGTTTCCTTGGGCAGTTGAGTTAGAAGAAACAAAATCTTTAGATGGCCATTGGCTGTGCCTACCAAAGTAAATAATTTGGTGCAATAAGACTGTATCTCTGCGGACTAGACTTGTATACTAATCACTGGAAGATGTTGAACTCCCTCTTCCTCTGGCTTCTGCCACTGGCCTGCCTGCAGGATGTATGTGCAATAGGTTGGTGGTTCTGGAGGGAGACACCAACCCAGAAGGCTTCCTATCCAGAGCCTTTGTTTCTCAGTAGTCAATCTGTCTTCTGAAATAGCTCTCAGCTCTGCTGAATAAATGAAGGAGCAATTCTACTACTTGTTTTACACATCCATTACAACCTTTGTTGCATGGCTTTGAGGCGGTCATTCATATTAAGGCAGGAATGGGTAGGCAGTTTCTGAACGTTGTGGATACTTTCACATAGCTGCTGTGTGAATGATTTCTCCTGAAGCTCATAGCCACCGTGGAATTGCTTTTAGAGGTATACCAGCTGTCCTGGGCAATCTAGTAATATTTATCACTTCCCTGCAGATCTGAGCTCAAAGTTGTAATTCCATCAGAAGCTTTGTAAAGAAAAGCAGTATACTTACTGTGTTGGAGACAAGCATACGCATTTTGGGATGCTGGTGCCAGCTATGGTGGGAAGGAGGTGAAAATGGTGTCTTACAGTATGACTTCAAAGGGATCTTCTGTGAGATCCAAGAAAAGGAACCCTGGAGCCATGTCAAAGCATTGTCATTTCTCCAGGTTCTCCACCATGGTGATAGAGTCCATGTGAGCATGCTGTTGTGTAGTGCGCACATAGCAGATGCCTGTCTACCATCCTCTCAGTGAAGTTCAATGGGACTTCAAAAGGAACACCATTATCCTCCTGATATCTGTGGACTATTGCTTGTCAGTACAGTCATGATGTTTGCAACCTCTTGCTTATGCCAGCAAATTATTCTGCTACCCAAGAAACTGTTGTCCCTCTGATCTCCCTTTCATGGAATAACAAGCACTAGCACTTCCATGAGAGGCCCAAGTTGCAACTCTGAGTTTTCAGGAGACTAAAGGCAGAAGAGAGAACAGCTGGCAAATGGATAGTAAAAAAAAGAGGTGATAAAGAAAATGAGGGGTTCAGCAAGTGATATTGACAACAGAAGGGAAAGCAGCTGAAGACAGGAAAGGATTTCAAACTAGAAATATCAGTGGATGATGGAGTGGTGGCAAATAGTTGAAAGCTGGCAGATGCTGGCAAATAGGAAGGTACCTATGACACTTGGCCCTTTATATAGCACAAGAACTTCTTCAGGATCTTGTGGGAGCTGTGAATGATTTTAGCATCTCTTTTTGGCACATGTTCTACCTAACGTGCTGGAGGATCTTTAAGTAGTGCAGCCCACATAGGAATTTGGAAGATGATGTCTCCATGAAGTGCCAGAGTGGAATGGCATTTCACTGTCTTTTCCCCAAAGACCCATAGTTTTTCTCCTCAAAACAAGAGAACCAGAGTAGTCACAGAAGCAGATGGGAGTTTTGCTTCAAAACTCCAATACTGGGCTAGACAAAAGCACTAAAGACAGACACTGAACCCAGGGCATGTTAGTCTCTTGCACATCTAGCTTTTTTGAGAAGTGGATTACAGTTCCCTTATCTTCCACACCCAAAAGAAGAAGAGAACCTAAAGCACATCTTACACCTTCAGGTAAAGGATGTTGCTTTTATTATGGGTAGATCTTTCTACATGACAGCCCATCAGTTCCCATGTCCTGTGAAATGGTTTTTCTGTGGCCAGCACATAAAGCAGGTGTCCCTATACCTTTTTAATGTAGTGTGGAGGGGATGAATTACTTCACCGCTGAAAAGAACTAACAATATTGCGTGCATGAAAGAGAGATAAGGGAGAGCTGCCACCTGCTGTTGGAAAGATCCTGGTTCATCTTTTAGCCTAGTCACTGCTAACCACTGCAGGTGACTCATGAACGCCAGTGATCCCATCACACAGAGCGATATCTCGCAGGGAGTCCAGGAAATCTGCACCTGCCATGCACTGAGGAGTTTACCCTGAAGTACTGCTATTCTCATTTTTAACTCAGGAAAAAGAGGATGGGTTTTACTGGCTTTTCAAACCATCCATACCAACAGCAAAGCAAAGCTGGAAGGTATGGCAAAAACCACTATGCCTCCAGGAGGGAGTTTAATGGAATAATCAACCACAAGTTCAAATTTAAGCCACAGCTAGTCAATTAAATCAGTGTTAAGACCTGATATCCACAATTTTTTTTAAGTTTTTTTTTTTTCCAAAAAGCTGAGCACTCTCTATGTGCTCTCTACTATGGAAATGAAAGGATTGCTGATGTCCTACACTTCTAGATTCTGGATGCTTATGGTAAGAAAATAATTATTAAGCACCTACTGAAAAGACAAGTCATTTAATGAAAAGTTGCTTTGAGTCACTCAAAATGATTTATCAACTTCTGAAAACATGTTTACTCTTACTTTCTAAATGACATTTTAAGCCATTTTAGCTAAATGTAACATTTTTTTTACAAGAAAAAAAATCCAAATATTTATGAGTAATAATATGAATTAAATAAAATATTTCAGTTCTTTAAATAGCAAGTTGATCTTGTTTAATGCTTCAATTGAAAAAAAAACACAACATCAAGGTATCGCTTGTTTATATTTTGTTTCAAAAGAGAAAATGAATTAAGGAAAAAAGCCAACAGTATCACCCTGGTCATTTATAGGGGAATTACACAACTCAATAAGTCAGCACCAGATTTTTGACAAAAATTCGTATTAGAGCAGTGTGGTGCTGATTTGCTCCGAAAGTAAATGCTTTTCAGTTATTCTGTTGAGGTTGTTCACTGCAAACTGGTATTTTTTCAAAGTACAGTGTAGAAGTAAATGATTTATGTCCGCCATTTTTGGCCCTCTGATGCACATAAATAACATGGTCCCACATAGCTTCAGTGTGAAGCAAAAGCATAGAACCTTTATTAGCCCGTGAAGCAAACTTTTATAGTCTAACTACAAGCGGTGTGCCCACTCAGTACAAAATATGATTGGCAGATTCTAGCCACCCTGGATCTCTTAATTGGCTAGTTGCAGGCCCACAGCTGAGGAGTCCATATCAGAAAGCTACAGATTGTTTTTCTCATCTCCTGGAGCTCTTCCCAGAAAGCTCCTTTCTTCTCAAGTCTCTTTCACCAGTCAGCAATCTTCTCATGGCCTTGAGTCCAGAGGAGAAAAACACCCACTTATCAGAGAAAAATTAGTAGAGCCAAACTAAGTAAGAAAAATAACAGGTGTCTTAGTAAAACTTCATCTTTTCTATCAGGATGGGAAAGTACAGAGCTTTTAGCAAAAGTGAGAGAAACTTTTTAGGGGAAAAACAAGGTGCCTCCAAGCAGTTCCATTCCACAGTACAAAATGAAAAAAAAAAGAATAATTCTAGAGTACATGTACTAAACTCAATTTTCCAGTAGGAATGGTGGCAGAAGCAGCAACAGCAGCTGCAGATGTATGTTCAATCAATTCTGTTTACGTTGATGAGTTTTTGAGTAGTGAGGTTCTGCTCAAGTAGATGCATAAATTTTAGTGTCTAAATATAAGCTTATAGTCCACATTTGAAGTTTTTCACATACTTATCTTTAAATAAAGACTGGATTAAAAAATAAGTGGTAGTTCAAAAAAAAGTCATTGATTTAATGCAGTAATTATAAGGTAAGTCCCAAGGCCTGATACGTGTCATACAAAACTGTAATACTTATCTCGAAACAGATAACATGAATTTTTTCCCCAGTATACTTAAGTGGGGAAAACTCTTAATCCAACTGTGACAATGCTTTTGGCTTAAACTGGTCAGTCTATGAGAAGGTGTCATGAATTTTAGCATCTCAGCAGCAGCTATCACAAACTCAGCTAGGTTGAGTCAAAAGTGAATTCAGAGGAGGGCAGGAGAAATCCACTTTGCAGGGCGGGTATCTCATGCTGACTCCTGGTTTGAAAACTCAGCCAAAACACACTAGAGCAGAATTTTTTGGGGGTGATCCTGTAGGTTTTAAGCTGGTTTTGCCTAAGAGCAGAGGCAGCAGTAGGTACCTCCAGCAGATGGTGCAGCTGGCTGCTTCCTCTGCAGGGACTTCACTGTTTTTTTCCAGGTGGGTTATAAAGTGTGTTGGAGAGAGAAATAACACCATGACCTGGCAAGTTCTTGATAAAGTTACTGATGTTACTCTGGGAAGAAGGCACTACAGTTCTTTTGCTGAGGTTTCTAAGATCTAGGGCAGCTTCTAGTGGCTACCAGCTCTCTTACCACTCCATTCACACTACTGCAAAGACAGCTTGAACTTGACAGGGCAGAGGCAGGTCTGCAAACCCACTCACCCCTTCCTCTCTGGATGCAAAGCATGGTACAGAGAGAAGTATTTCAGTCTTTGCATAGTCATTTGAAGCCTTTTTCTTTAAGAAGACAAAGGTGAAAAAATAAAGCCATGCAAAACATTCTTGGTAGCTGAAAAAAACCCACTGAACTTCTTTCAAAACTGAAAAGAGAGCTGGAACCCCACAAGTCCCAGCAGCACAAAGTTGTAGCAGTGCAGGATGATGACACCATCCTAACAAGTGTCAGAGGCTTTGGGTCTGAATCACAGTCTCGTTGAGCTGGTTGGACATCCTGAGAGCTATAGGCTGTCACAGGATGACCATGGAGGGTAACAAACTGCTCCATAGCAGAAAGAAAACAAATTAAAAAAATCTGTCAGAGAGTTGCCAATAAAGTTTATTTGGCTCCATGTCTGGGCATCACTCCCAAATTCAGCCTCATGCCCTCAGATAAACCACTACAGTTGGAATGAGAGTCATATCTGCGGGAGGAGAATGCACATATCTGTGCCTGGGCTGGAAAATGTATGTACTGTGATGCCTAGTAAAAGCTTTTTACTTTGGGCCTTGCTCCAGAAAACCTTTTTTCTTGCTTCTACAACTGTCGCCTGTTACTTGGGGCTGCCCAGATGTTTTAACTCGGCCCTGAGGGCAGGGAGGTTGAGGATTCTTCTTTGTGCTCTTCCCTCTGCCACTCAGCCCTGATTGCAGCTAGCCTGGGGCATGCGGCCTGCAGCGGACGCCTCTGCTCCTCAAGAGCTGGGTAAGAAGACATGGTCAACCCAGGCTGTTGGTGATCTGTCCATAGCAACCAGATCCACAGCTTCAGCCTTTACCAGCTACAAGTGGATCGAGTCGCAGCCTCAGCCAGAGAGGGGGACAACAAAATACCTCATGGGCCAAACGGAGAGAGAGGAAGAGAAGATCTTGAACGGCTGTTGCCGGCGTGTTCCAACCATTTTAACATGAAGTTATATTACTGGGTGGATTGAGATTGTTACTTTAAGACCATATCCTATTGTCGAATTAAATGCAAATGCGGACCACCACTATCAAACCGAAAGTCCTTAGCCTGCCAGGTCTCTGAAAGAAGCTGGAAAAATGTGAACACTTTTTTTCACATCACGATTTTAAAATCAACCTTTTCCTGGAGGGTGGGAGTTGACTTCTGGCTGGCAGGCGGCAGGGCGGTTTTAACCCACGGGAGACACAGCTGAAGACAACCACAGTGACCGAGGCCCAGGGTCAAGGTTGGAGAACGGGGGAAATACTCGTCAAAACAGAGAAAGGGGCGACAACGGAGCACTCTGTCAGGGACACTCCGTCAGGCTTGGCTGTGAGGAGGCTGAGGAATGGCTCCGGCTCCCCTGCCTCTTGCTGCTCCCCTGGGCGGAGCGGAGGCCTGACAAGAGGAGCAGGCGGAGGGCGTGGAGGCCCCAGATGGCCCCTCCTGCCCGCCCCAGGAGGCAGCACCTCGGCTAAGGGAGTTCAGCGGCGCGGAGAGCTCGCCCCGCCTCACACAGCCCGGTAGCGACCCATAGGTCCCGCCCCAAGGCACACCTAGGCTTCGCCCTCGGCCGGTAGCGTCCCGCCCCGGCACACCTATACCCCGCCCCTGGGAACATGCCGGCTCTGCTCGGCTGGGTTCGGTTCGATTCGGTTCGGTTCGGTTTGGCTTGGCTCGGCTCGGCTCGGCCCGGGGCGCTGGCCGGGCCCTGGATCGGCGGTAAGGCTGATTTTTTTCCCGGGTGGCGGGGCCCCAAGCTGCCAGCGCTGCTCGGGTCCCGGGGCTGCCTCGGCGGCAGCTCTGCCCGTCATTCTATTCCCCGCCCTCGCAGCGGGGGGAGCCGAGGCACGGCCGGGGTTCTCTGCTCCCTAGGGACTGTGAAGCGAGGGGACTTGCCGTGTCCCCATCTCCCCTGCGCCTGCCTGTTCCTCCCAGGGAGCGCAGCCCCCCTGGTAGCAGGTGCTGGCTCTCAGCTTGGCGTTGCCCAGTCACCGCCGGGGACGTGCAGTGGGAAATGAGGGTGAAGGAGCCTGTTCCCCTGGGTCCCCTCGGGTCGGGGACGGGCTCTCAGCTGCCGCCCTCCGAGGCCTCCCCTGCCCTGCCCTGCTCTGCCCGGGGCGGAGGGGAGACCTTGCGGCGGGCATCCCGCCGTGTCCCCGGGTCTTGGCTGGCGCCTCCGAGTCCCGTGCCGGCAGCGGGGCGGGTGAGGGTCCAGCCGTCCCTGTGTTTCGTGCCCGGCCGGTCCTGGGCCGCCCTTGAGGTGAACCTGGGGAAAAACACCCCAAGATTTACGCTATCTGTTAAGCACTGAAAACCTTTAATAGCGGTCAGTCTCCCAGAAATGGTTTCAATGTAGCTCCTAACCTGCCCCCTAAAACAGCTCGAGGAGATGTGGTTAAGCTGAAACGATAAATGCAGTATTGCCGGTATAACTTACAGATGCCAAACTGAACTCATTAAATCTGTCTTAATTGCTTAAATAGTTGGAAGCACTGTGTTTTTCACAGGATTAAATAGCCAGTTCCAGTGTCGCTGCACGTCACATTCGCCCCTTCAGTAATCTTTTGGATAGGGAAAGCCCAGGCAAACAAAAAGAGCATTGTCTGAGTACGCTCGAGATGGCTGAACTAGCTATAGAAGACATTTAATAAGTGTTGGATATTGTCTACAATTTTTTCAGTTTGTCTCCTATATTCTCAATCAGGACTCATTATCCAACAAGTTCTATTAAAGTTTTTCCTGAATGTTGTTCACTAACTCAATGGCTTCTGGTGTGGGTAGATAGTTCAGTGTAAATTTTAAGTTATTTGCCTACAGCGATTTTCAGTTGTATGATTCTGGAATGTGTTTGTTTTAAACTGAGCATTCTTTCTCATACCTTATCAGCTATCTTTCTTTGTTCCTACACAGCCCTCATCACTGAAGTATTTATTTATAATTCTTTCTTTGCAGGCTAATATCCCGCACAGAAAGCGAGACTCAGTAACATGCACATACTGATTACTGGATGAGAGGCTGAAGGACATCCTGTTTTGATTTAGCAGAACTGTTATTCTTTGGTGTGAAATACAGAATTTAATTCTGTTTTGGAAATACTCAGATTGCAACTGAACTTCAGTAGCCTTTTTTGCAGTTTTTGCAGTACAGATTCCAACAAATGAATTTTTCTTAAAGATGCAGAACCTGTCACTAGTGGAAAGTCTCACTAATACAGATACATCACAATGGATGTATCTCCAAGACCTAGCAGTTGAAGTGGGTGGTATGACTCTAGATGAAAGTGACTGTAACTTCAATTTAAGGACAAATAATGAAGAAATTATTAATCTTGAAATAATGCAGCAGAATCTCCCTGTAGTGAATAGCAAAGGGAGAAGTTCTGAGGGTTTTTCTGAAAGCAGTTATAGTACCTCAGAACCCAGCAGTTCCTGGGGTGATTTTGAGGGCTTTAAGGAGTCCTTAGACAAATCAGAGAGTCATAATCTTGAAGTTTTGGTGAAGTCAACAAAAACTTCCAGAGTTGATACAGACTTAAGCAGTGAACATTGTAGGACTTCTGCTGGCCACTTCTGTTCTGAGTCATCTCCACACAGTGGGATATGGAAGGCTACAAGCTCTCTAAACAAGGTATGTATTAATAGTAAATGAAAGACTATAAATGTTTGTGTTACTGCTTCCTACATCTAAAGAGTTGTATCGATGTCTCCTTTATAGAGGATAACACTGTACAGGAGGAGAAACTGTCAAGCTACTTTGCTGCTAACTTGAGTGGAACAAAAGCAACTTTTTACATTGTTTGACAAATACTTAAGTTACCTTGCTGGAGACCTTTAAAGAATGTCATGTGTTACTATGCTTCTAGACACTAGGAATAAGTAAGCAGGTAGAACGATGAACCTTGCCCTGAGGCACACACCATTTAAAGCTAGACAAGCATGAGCACAGCAAAACAAAATCTGGGAAACTGGGGAACAAAAACAGGGTGAAAAAAGTTCTATGAGTTGCTTCCAAGCTTATTGAAGTGAACTAACATAATATTGAGTTAGAAATTGGAAAAAAACCAAAACCACAGAACAAACAATAACTCATTGTTTAATATTTTACCTGAATAATTCAGCAGTCTTTCTGGAGTTTTACACTGGTTGTGGGTGGAAGTCAAGGACACAAAACAATAAGTAGAAGTTATTTAATATCACTCATTTTGTAGCATAGGCTTGTTACATTCTGTCATATAGCGTTAGAACTAATTACCTAAATACTATGATGTGTCCTTACCAGCATAAAAAAAAAGTTCAAGTTAAGGGTTATACCTTGTTGTGATTAATGTGTTTTCATCATTACCAAACATGCATCACCAAAGTGAAGCAAAGTAACAAAAGGAAAATAAGACTCTACAAACATAGAACAAAATGCTCTTAATCTTACTACTTTCATCCTAAATTAAAACATTTGAAAGAGAGAGCAACTGACTAGGACTTCTGTGGAGTTTATCACTAGCAGTAATAGCTTTCTGCTTGTAGTCCTCTACCTGAGTTTTAGTATGCATAGGGAGCTGAGAGTTTTATGGAGATAGGCCTTTTGTCCTTGCCTGGGAACCTCACCTGTTGCAGAGGTATCACTAGGGAAAGCACAAAGATGCACATGCAGCAAGCTATCCAGCACTGATAGAGCAGAGATCATGAGATACCTGGTTATTGGTGTGTATAAACACAGGATTTTAGTTGCTTGTGATGCTGGAAACTGGGGACAAGAATTCTTATGTTGAAAAAAGAGTATGTAATGACTGGAGCTGAAATGAAGTATAGCAGATTTTTGGTTTCTTTCCAAAAGCAGTAGATCTTAATCTTACTGAAGCCTTTATTATTTGCATTTGATAAAGGCAAAAGTAAATGTCCAGTATGAGCTAAATAATGTAACTATGCCTACAGTTTCAAGTTGTTTGTTGTTTTTTTTTTTGTCTCAGGATAGGGAAATAGCTGCAGAAATAGTTGGAGATTCCTTTGGGTGTAGAATATACACGTATATCTTGTCCTTCTCTATCTTTGTCTTCTGTATGGTCAATAGAAAGAAGTCCAGGTAGGTTGGAAGGGACCTCCAGAGATCATCTGAGGTCAGACGTCTGACCTTCAGTATCTAATGCTACAGTTAATTAAATGATGTCAGTCTGGAGGTGAATCATGTATTTTAAGATGAAAATAATCACTAATTTCCTTGCTGTATTTTGCCTCCCTGATTGAATAAGGCTTTTTCATATGTTCTTTAAATAGTGGCCTTTGTAAGAGGGACTAGTGCACTTACTTAAGTGCTGGAGTATTCTGATACAATATGACATAGAGGATCTAATCAGAAAGCACTGATGTGAAATTTGTTTATTCATATTATGATCAGTGCAAAGCTACAAGCTAAATGGAAATATACCCAATTCTTGTTTCGAAAAAACCCACTGGAGCAGACAGTAATAAAGATAATTAAGAAAAACCTTGCATTTTTCATCTGGCTTGGCTTAGCATGTTGGAATAACATCACAGGCTCCAAGTATGTATTACAAATGAGGCATACCTGTGCTTCCTTCAGCTCACACTTCTGTGGCTGTAATTTCCTGCCCACCCCAAAGCCAAGAGCAGCTGCATGGTTTTTCTTTAGCTCCTGTCCCAGTTATGTTTTGGTGCCTACTTGGAAGTTGTTTTCCTTGACCATGACTCTCCATGTATGCTTTAGCAAGAGTGCTTCCACAGACTTCTGCTTTTCAGACATCTTTCTCCTCCATATAGTATCACTGTTCTAAGTTATGTCTACTGAAATAATTTACAAATCAATTTAAAGTATGACACTTTGGGAAAGACTCAAAGCATTTTACTCGGGAGTCTTTGAGTATCCCAGTATCTGTCTTTTAGGATAGGCAGTTTAAAAAGACCTTAATTAATGGTGTGGAGTCCAGTTGGAGGTATGTAAGGAGTGATGTTCCCCAAGGGTCAGTACTGGGTCCAGTCTTGTTCAGTATGTTCATTAATGACTTTGGTGAAGGTATAGAGTATACCCTCAACAAATTTACTGATGACACAAAACTGGGAGGAGTGGCTGACACACCAGGAGACTGTGCTGCCATTTAGTGTGACCTGGACAGGCTGGTGAGCTGAGCAGAGGAAAACCTTATGCAGTTCAACAAGGGCAAGTATAGGGTAATGCACCTGTTCCAGTACAGGTTAGGGGCTGATCTGCTGGAAAGCAGCTCTGTGGAAAAAGACCTGGGTGTCTGGGTGGACAGCAGGATGACCATGAGCCAGCAATGTGCCCTTATGGCCAAAAAGGCTAATGGCATCCCGGGCTGCAGCAGGAAAAGTGTGGCCAGCAGGTCGAGGGAGGTTATGTTCCCCATCTACTCTGTCCTAGTGAGGTCACATCTGGAGCACTATGTCCACTTCTGGTCTCCCCTGTTTATGAAGGACAGAGAATTTCTGGAGAGGGTACAGAGAAGGGCTACTAAAATGATTAAGAGACTTGAACACCTCTCTTATGGGGAAAGGCTGAGAGAGCTGGGTCTGTTTAGCCTGGAGAAGACTGATGGGGGATCTTGTCAATACTTAAAGGGTGAGTATCAGGAGGATGGGGCAGGTCTTCTTCCTGTGGTGCCTAGTGACAGGACTAGAGGTAATGGGAAAAAGCAGTAACACAGCAAGTTCCATCTAAACATAAGGAGAAACTTTTTTACTTTGAGGGTGGCAGAGCACTGGAACAGGCTGCCCAAGTTGAGTCTCCATCTCTGGAGATATTCAAAACCCGACTAGACACCACCCTGTGCAGCCTGCTGTAGGTTATCCTGCTCTTGCAGGGGGTTGGACTAGATGATCTCCAGAGGTCCCTTCCATCCCTTAACATTCTGTGACTCTTGATTCAAGAGGGAGCAGCGTGGAAACAAATTCTGTTTCTAGAAGCATGCTCCAAAGTACAGAAGCTACCTATCAGCCGTGTTGATTTTGCCAACTCTTCATTAGATTAAATCTGTACTCTCTCAATATTCCAGGCACAGTCTGAAAATCACTTGGGGTCTCCTGTGGCCCCTGGTGCGATAACTGTGCCAACAGCAGAGGGAGCATTAAACTCATTGCCCACGGGAAAGTGTGGGGAGTGATACCCATGTTCCTATAATCCTTGGATGGGTAGGATGAGCTCATTAGCCTTCTGGCAGTCATCCTAGGAGAAGGACAACTCTGATTCCAAACCTGGGCAGATGGAGCTCGTTTAGCCCTGGAAGGCCTTCCATCTAAGAGAAGGACACTCTAATAAAACCTCCATCCTAAGGACTTGGCTGCCAGCGTCCAAGCTTGCTAGGCCCTGGCAGATGACCCTTAGGACTAAAGGGTGGGTCCAGCTGTGTGCATGCTGTGTCTCACCTAAAAAAAATCCATAGTGCAGGCTCGAGGGTGCTATCCTCTAGCCTCTTTTTATCAGCGCGCTTGGAAAAGGCACTGATGAGGAGCATGGATGGAGCCCTCCCTGGATCTTTGTTCACGAAGCCTAGCCACGACGACAATATTCACTGTGCTTGAGTTCAGTATAATGAAATTGAAATATCTCAATTTACTTCAGCTGTTTGAATTACAGTTAAATGAAACTGTCAAAATATGGAGTATCCATACCTGTGTTTTTCAGATTAAATTGGGTTTTGCTAGGCAGAGAAAACAATCTGACTACTTTCATTCTCTAGATTTCACCTAACATTGCTGCTCCTGGATTGCAGTCCCTCTGCAGGGCATTGAAGTCAGTTAATTGCTTTGATTTAGAAAATTGCAGTAATTCCTTCTTTGAAGGAATAAAAAGACAGATCTTCTGGACCAGGTGGCACGATAACATCCCTTTAGGATAGGATGTAAATTATGCACATTTTTCCTTGTATACGTTATTAGTCTGTAGAGAACCCTGTTACTTCCAGTAGGATCTGTTTGGATCTGTTTGGATCACTTATGTTCAATCCTGCAAATGCCATCCTCCTCCTCGCTGCTGGGGGAGGAACAGGTATGTCAATCTGGCTCTGATTTTTAACAGAAAGTTTTAACAAACTTTCTAGTTTGGTGCAAATTCAGAGATATAGAGACATACCCCAGCTTTTATGCAGACTTACACAGTGCAAGTATTTATTGGTATCTATACCATTTAGTAATTACATTACATTTGACTGAATGAGATGTGTTCAAATACTAAGTTAGCAAAACAAGCTTTTGAATCAATGTGTACATCAGTTTTGACCTGGACTGAATTAGCTGAGCAGAAGGAGTCTTTAGTGCTAATAAGCAAACCAGTCTATAACTTAGTAGCTGGGAAGCTAGAGACAGACTAAGGTTCATCAGAGAAACTCTTGGATTCTTGCTTCTCTTCCTCTAGTTCTAGGTAAATAGTCAAAAAGCTCAGTCCCTCTGTACCATTAGTACATATTTTAAAAACAATCAATACTAACAGTCTCTAGAAATGCTGTAGTCTTTGGACTTAAGTCCTTCATGAGTTTTGGGGATGGCCTGTATAACATGTGTAGTAAAACTCTGTTTTTTTTTTCTAGGCAAACCAGAGCTATGAGCATATATTTAAGTTGGGCTTTCCAGAAGTCTTTGTATCACAGTCCAGAGAGAGCATAACAAGCTTGCATCAAGTACTTGATACAAATAATGAAGAAGCTGAGATTCATGAACTTAAGAAGAATCAACTTTGGTAATGCATTTAGATCAAAAGTTAAAAAAAAATAAATTAAGAAGTTCCTCAGCAATTACACTCTTTATTTCATAATTTAAAAATCAGTGCCATTTCCAGGTGAACTATGCTCTTCAGAATATAGATCTTATTACTTTTGTGTTGTTAAATGTATAGTGTTTTAACCACTGGAAAAAAAGGGAGGGAATGTATCAAAACTACAAATTCCTGCTTAGGGTTTTTCCTGCTCAACAGCAGGAAAATGTGCCTTCGTATGACTAAGCCTCTGGAATGCCAGAACACTCAACAGGCAGCCTGTTCTTCCTGTTTGCTTGCCCATTCTTTACAACACATCTGACTTATTTCTCTGTCATCAAGGCAGGAGCATTGGTGCTCTTTCTACTGACAACCCACTTGCTTTTTTTTTTTATTCCTCCCCAGTTTTCTAAGGTGGTAACTTCTCATGTTTAACTAGATGTGCTTCGGAATCTGTGGTACATCTGGCTTCTTTCCTGGGATTATGTTAATAGCAATTAGTATCATCTTAGCTTTCTCTGAAGACAGCTGGAAGGCTTTTGTTTTATGTTTTTGAAGGATCAGCAGCTTCTGAGCAGTACTGTAGTTACTGAACAGTATTTAGTTATTTTTGCATACATCTGAGGCTGGCT
The DNA here is from genome assembly GCA_013396975.1 of Bucco capensis. Lineage (NCBI taxonomy): Eukaryota > Metazoa > Chordata > Aves > Piciformes > Bucconidae > Bucco > Bucco capensis. The sequence continues at coordinate 298,462 of VWZO01006422.1, read as the reverse complement.
CAGACTATACTTTGGAAGTAGTTAAAACATTTCATGTGGACATCCTTTCAACAAGTTCCTTGTTATATGCATTAGATTTTAATCAGCCTCAAACTTGTGGAAAAATATCATATATATGTAAAAGGGACTGCAGTGTTGTAGCAGAGTACCAAGCACAGACCAAAAAGCCCTGATCTACTGTGGTGAGTAACTAAGATCAATAATAATTGCATCCTCTACTAAGAAAAAACAACTGGAAGATGATTGCGATGTAGAACCCAAAGTATAATGTAGAGGGAACTCTTTAATTCTCACCATTTCAGTGGCGTGTGCCTTTGGCTTACTTTTTTTTAGTTCAGAGCAGATGCAGGTCACCCACATGAGCCACAGGCTGCTGAGGTGGAGAAGCATGAACTAATAGGGAGGAGAAAGGTTTGAGAGGCAGAAAATGCAAAGTGCAGGATTAATAGGGCTGAACTCAACCTACATTTACAGAAGCAACTGAAAATCCAAGTTGCATATTATAGCAATCTCAGAAATATGCTTCTAATGCACTTCTTAACTGAGAAGCCCAAACTTACAGTTATGTTGACTTGCTGTTTCTGTTAATGGTTGTGCAAGTTTATTAGTACATTGAGTTGATTGCTTGAATGAATGCAGGAAGAGTTTTATGGTCAGTTGCTTTTTAGATCAAGGTAGACTAGTACACAGCTGCATGTGATGAAAATAAGTTATTTATATTCACTGAAGACTTCGTACACCTTATAATGTCAAATTGTGTTTTCTTTCCTAGCATTGATTCTGAAAACATATGGAGAATTCTTAGAGACTTTGATAATACCCCCAGCTTAAGACATCCCTGGAGTAAATCTCATTGCCAAGAAAACCTCTTGAGTGTTCTTGGAATAGATGCAACTCAAAAGGTAATTGAACAATGGTTTGCTAGTATGCCAGTGCCAGCATAAACACTTGGTTATGAGTCTGCTTTTCTGTAAGCTACATGTGTGGATGCATGAGGAACTAGATCTGAGTGAGTCATAAGTTTTTCCACAGAAAGCCTTTAAAATGATAGTCTTGTGTTTTCTTATCATTATGTGTAAGTAACTATGAAATTGTACAGGATCAAATTTTGATCATCTTTACCTTGAAGTCTCCATGATGTAGCACTGTGTTGTTAGCTGGTACATTCAGCTTTAGCACAGATGTAGAATTAGCTTTCAGATGTGTGTGTGGTAAGATGGCTTTCTTTTTTGCTGAGAGCATGAGAAAATTGTTAGCCTCTAATATCTTCCCATTAAGTGAAAATAGGATTTGAATCAGAGAGGCTGTAAAAGTAATTACTGCATGATTTTATTATATAGTAACTGAAAGTGTGTTTCACTTCCCTTTTCCTCAGATTATGCTATCTCTTTTTGCAAGGCTTGGGGGAAAGTTTGTTTCAAATTGAATCAAGACCAAACCAACAATATCAAAAGATCTCAAAAAGAAATGGCTCTAATATCTTGTTTAGAGAACATAAAGGTATCAGAGATGGTTTGGTATTCAACATGGCTATTTATTTGGGATGAACTGGTCACATGTGTTTTTCATGAGTAACCATTTCAATCAATCATTTGATTGCTGAAGCATGAAGGGGAGGATACTGCATTCTGGTTTGATTTTTATGGATGTATTTGACCTTTCATGCAAGTTATATACAAACAGAACAACGGTGATGAAGGTATAGGATCTGTTCTGCACTTTAAAGTCACTTTTCTAGGACTGTCATTTAACAGGAGAGAATGGGAGACTTTTTTCAATATAGTTCAACTCCCCTTCTGTTCTTTTCCTCCCCATAGATACAGTGGCATTAAATCAGTGCTCAGGCAGCTTAAATTTAGGTCATTACTTGGTTTTCTGTTACTGGAAGATTGTATTGCTTTTAATGATGCTGATGAAAGTATATTTCTTGGCTATGTGCTGGTGTAGAATCACAGAATGGTTAGGGTTGGAAGGGACCCCTGGAGGTCATCTAGTCCAACCCCCCTGCAGTGGCCAGGGACATCCCCAACTAGATCAGCTTGCTCAGAGCCCTAAGCCTCACCTTGAATGCCTCCAGGGATGGGGCCTCAACCCCATAGGTTAAGGCTAGTTTTACTTGGAAATGGCTTTTTTATCAATTCACAATTAGAGTCATAGAATCATAGAACGGCCAGGTTGGAAGGGAGTCATGTATGTAGAATTAGTTTTGGCATGAAATTATTTTAATGCAAAGGGGGAACATGATAAATCAAAATACAGCTTCAAAAAGAAAAATTTAGTGGCTATTGTTGAGGGAAACTTCTCTTTAGGTTATATGCTTTGAGCTCAGATAGGAATTCATACAGAAAACATATATTATGTTTTATTAGGACTTCTTAGAGAGCCAGGATGAGATTTTTGAGGAATCAAATGTTAAAGATAATGAGGACTTCAGATTTGACCAATTCAGTATTAATGACTGCAAAACACCGATCCAGACCAAGGTAAGAACTGCTCTGAAAGTAAGTGCTTCAGAGACCTAGAGTGTGTTTTACATGTTCCTCTGTGCTGTAGCCAGCTGTGCTAACATGCGTCCTAATATAATTCTTTGATCCTGATGTAATTATTTGCATGTGGAGTTGTTTTTTGTTCTTTGAGACCTATCTGAGAGCTTTAGAAAAGGTACTATATGATCTACCAAATGCAAAGTAACATAGTATGGGGGATACTTATTCATTACATGTGCTGGACTTCAGGCCAAATTACTTACTGGTTGAGAGAAAGCAGTGATACACGAAATGTAGTCAGGATGCTGTGGTGACAAAGGAAGATTAGTGTATCTGTAGAAGGATCAAAATGTCGATCTCTGAGAATGATGATTGTAACTCACTCCCAAAATATATGGCAAGGGAGACACTGGAGACAAAGCTAGTAGAGAAGAAATGGGATTCAAACTTGCATTTCAGATATTCAGAATGATTCAGATTTGATTTGTTCACTTGAGGAGAAAACAGGAGCTACTAAAGGAGAAAGGAAGAACTGATGTTACAGTTACAAGATTTTGAGAATGTTACTGTTTTTAAGCTGTGTTACAAAACAGAGAGAGAAATTAAATACTTTGTTACTGCATTTATATCGTTGGTCAAACAGTCCTCAATAAATTCTGTTTCTTTCTTGCTAAAGCAATGCAAGTTGGAAGGATAATTCTGTCATTCCCCATTGCTTTTTAAAAAACAATCAATCACAGTCTGCTTTTAACAAAGTATTTTGGATGAATAGTCTTAACCCAACATCCTTTCCTCAGTGGAGAATAAACTTGAGCAACTGTTGCTGCTGTGGAGATGCAACACTTTGTTTTGTTTTATTCTATTTACTGCATTGGACAATTAATATGTATAACCATTCTGGAAACCTTGTACCTAAGAGATGATAGGCTGGAGAATTCACAAGGGAAACAAAAAAAGACTGTCCAGCTTATTCTGTTGTAATTCATTTCTGCTTTCTTCAATAAGTACATGGAGGTGGGATACTTGGAAATGTGCAAAATACAGAGACAGAGTTTAAGTGAAGGGCATGTGGTTCAAGGTAGATGGAGTAAAAGGAATCATGATACAAAGTTAAGGTATATGGATGGTATTTTTTCTGGAGTGGTGTCTAAAGGGAAAGAACAGGCCCTGCAGCTTGGTGTCTCAAAGTAAAGCTCATTAGGAAATTTATGCTACCATTTCTAATTTTAAGTAGGTTAAATTGTACAGTAGAGTGTTGTCCATTTATCTTCCCAGTTACATCCTCTTTGTGATGCTAATCTATTTTTTATAAAAACCAGATAAAAATTAGCTTGAAATATGCAAAGTAATTAATTTACTGTAGGATGGGGGAAAAAAAAATAACTTAGTTTTTCTTTTTCACTCAGCTTTCTGTATCATCAGATTCCAGACATGCTCATCTTTTCACCCATAACCTCTTCTTGAAAACCACATCATCAAACAGCAACATGCAATATGTAACAATCCCAAGGAAGAAGCACATCTTCACTACACACAACCTAAAAATGAAGTTTTTCAGTAGTGATATTTGTTGAATGAAAAGCACTTTTTAACTTTTTAGTGGTTTGTTTGGTTTTTTTTCTTTTTCAGCTAAATGCAGTTTACCTTCACTTTGTTACTGGCTTGGTACTATACACTACCTATGTTCTTTAGGAAAGTTACATATTACTGTATATGAGGTACCTAAAGCCATGTTATTAGAATGTATTTCATAGAATCATAGAATTATTTGGGTTGGAAGGGACCTCTGGAGGTCATCTAGTCCAACCGACCTGCAGTGGGGAGGGACATCCCCAACTAGAGCAGGTTGCCCAGAGCCTTGTCAAGCCTCACATTGAATGCCTCCAGAGATGGGACCTCAACCACTTCCCTGGGCAACCTGTTCCAATATTCCACTGCCTTTATGGTAAGGAACTTTCTCTAATATCCAATCTAAATCTACTATTCTCTAATTTAAAACCATTACCCCTTGTCCTTTCACTACAGGCCTTTTTTAAACAGGNCTGTTAAACAGTATAGGCCCCAGTACAGAGCCCTGAGGGACACCACTTGTCACTGATCTCCAGCTGGACTTCGAGCCATTGACCACTACCCTCTGGATGCAACCATCCAGCCAATTCCTTATCCACTGAACAGTCCACCCATCAAATCCATAGCTCTCAAACTTGGCCAGTAGAATGTTGTGGGGGACTGTGTCAAAGGCCTTGCAGAAGTCCAGATAGATCACATCCACAGGTCGTCCCTTGTCCACTGAGGTAGTCACACTATCCTAGAAAGCCACTAGTTTTGTCAGGCAGTATTTGCCCTTAGTGAAGCCATGCTGACTGTCTCTGATCACCTCCCTGTCTTCCATGTGCCTTGTCAGACCTTCTAGGAGAATCTGCTGCATGATCTTCCCAGGCACAGAGGCGAGGCTGACAGGTCAGTAGTTACCAGAGTCCTCCTTTCTACCCTTTCTGAAAATGGGTGTAACATGCCCCTTCTAATCACTAGGGACTTCACCTGACTGCTGGGACTTCTCAAATATTATTGGAAGTGGCTTGGTGACTACATCAGCCAATTCTTCTAGGACTCTGGGGTGCATCTCATCAGGTCCCATAGGGGACGGGGGCGGTGTTGGGCTGCAACAACAGCACTCTCCTGACTGCTCCTAGCCACTTCAGAGAAGCGGCTACTTGGTCCCTCAGGGCGAAACCTCTGCCTCAAAGCTTCCCAGAGCTTCCTCCAAGAGCCTTTCTAGCAGATCCTAACTCAGGTGAATTCACTGCAGATCTCAATTCATTGTGAAGTCAAAGGTGTAATTTTGTCCTGCTAAGTTTTGCTGCAGGGTCATGTCTCTTACAGTAAATCCAGCTGCAATCACATTTAAAAGATACTCTGGTGGATTAGTCTCCTGAACTACTAACCTTTCAGGCCTTAATGTCTCTTCAGTTGAAAACCTTGTTTCCTTACCAAAGTCTGAACACACCTTAGGTTGTTGTGAAGTGTGCCTTGTCACCATCTCTCCTCATATTTGGTCCAGTTTGGATCAGCTGAGATCTGTTACTTTGCCACTGCTGTAGGAGAAGCCTTCTACACCTGGTGGCTTTCAGTGGGGTTTAGAAAAATAAGACTGTTTTGACTTCTGATGCTGTGGTGATACAGGTAGAATCAGTGATATGTTTTGCTCTGGTGTTGTTTTCTGACTGAAATAAAGCACCTCTCTGAAGCTGATTTTCACAGGACTTTTTGGATTCATTCAGCAATGAAACACACGATGCACAGCCATGCCTGTTGAAGCTTAGCAGCGATGTAGGTCAGGATGTGCACTGCACAGTGCTCTGACTTGCTGCCCTTTTAAAAATTTATAGTAACGATTGACTGTGGTGCCTATCCTGCATGCTTGAGGGTGAGAGGGGATGCACTTCACTGTCATTCACACAACCCATGGTGCTTCCTCACCAACTGCAACAGCTTTATTTATTCATTGCCAATAACTTTTACTCAAGTCACTAGTCCATTTACTCCTTTGGCCATTCTGAATATGAGAATGTTATATGGCTTTTAATTTTATGTGTTAAAAGCAGGGAACAAACTTGGCTACTCCAAAAGTCTGTTAATTATTTAATGATATTCTATTCTACTCTTAGAATTAAGAATACTACAAAGCACTGGCACGCTCCAACCCTTAATCTAGTAAACTGTTCAGCAGTGAAATTACAATTGCTACAATAACTTCTAACCTTACAAACGTTTATGATACCTCAGTGCTATTAGCACAGGATGAACTGTGTATTGGTTACTCAGTAGATGGTAACAGGCCATTTGGAGAAGTGCTGTCTGACAATGGCTCTGCAGCTTCCCTAGCCCTGAAGGGAATTCAGCAGACCCAGACAGAAAACTCTATGGGGACTCAAGAGCAGGGTTAACTTTTTTATTTAGCACTGGATTTGAATTCATTTTCCATTTCCCTTCTTTCAGAGCACTTAAATGTGTTTTAAATAGGTTGCGGTCATAAACTCACACAATAGTAAATTGCTAATAAATGATGGATGGATAATTGGGATTGGTAAAAAAAAAAAAATGGTTATAAGAATAAAATCCCATTTTTATGCTTTCAGATAACCAGGGCCCTGCAGAGGGGCTTTAGGGAGCAATCTGTAGTATGTGTAGCACTGGCTGGTACACCAGAGCCCAGAGGCTCTCTATTATTGTGGGCTTTCAAGTTCTTTGCTTTAGCCAAGATTGGATAAACGTATCAAAGACTGTTTTTCACTGTTACCCCCGGAAAGGGGTGAATACATCATCTTTCCTTTATAGTAGTAGATTTAACAGCCATGTCCAAAGTACAGATTAGGAAAAAGGTTTTGGCCCTTTATGATTCAGTAGGCAAAAAGCTACTGGTGTTCCAAAGGTGATGGGCTCCACATTTCAAGTCTTTCTCTTTTGGACAGATGCTTTGGGCTTGTACCTGTAAACAAAGGCAGCACAAAACAACTGAGAACTTTTGTCTCCTGTTACCAGTCTGAGATGAACAAGTTCAAAGAAAAAGACTAACAGATTTGAAATGACAAAGTAATTCAATTCAGCTTCAAGTCAGAAGCCCTCAGCCAGAAACGGAGGGCTTCAGTTCAGCCCTCACTAGAATTTGGACACAAGCTGTGTATCTAGGGGTACTCACAAAAAGAAAAATCACTCTTTCTCTTAACTGACAAGAGACCATGCTCAGGGAGACAACCCAAATTTTGCCCAACTTGTTTTCAGGCATACTGTATAGTGTAAAGTACAAAGCTTTGTTTGTTGTTATCCTGGGAAACGAGGGGTGCCGGAAACCCCTCTGGGGTGCTTTGCGCAAATACTGACTGCTCATTTCCTTTAGTCATTTCCTCATTCCTACCTTCCCCAGCACCCAGCCACTGCTGCCAGCCACTGCAGCTCACCCACTCTCCGACACTCAGCCATGCTGAGAAGCAGGTGTTTTGTTCTGTTAAAATAGTGCACAGAGGAAGTAGAACTTTGTATCTTAGTATGTGTTAGGCTACAAATTTCATCATTTCTCATCTCAGTTGTGAGCTCTCAGCTGTGAAATACTGAGTTTTGATGAACTAAACTTGTTACTGTACTCTCTGTTTGCAGAAAGCAAATACCATAGACTTTTGACATTTACTTAAGATTTTGTAAAGGTGAAAACTAAAGCAAGGTGTAAGAGTTTTGGACAGCAGAGTTAGACAGAAATGCCTGTTTCTTCCCCTGATTAGAGGGAAAATACACCCATAGAACCCAGTTTTAAAAAGTTCAACTAACTCAGCAATATAATTACTGAAATGTTTCTTTTGTAGAAGGAACACTGTGAACAACTTTGTGAAAGACAAAATATTGCAAGGCATATTCTGTTCAAAGGTACAAGTAAAATTTTAGGGAACTAACTTCAACAAACTCCTTAAAATTGAGCAGTGTAGGAAGGCAAAGTTTTGAGAAGTTTTCTTTTAGAAACAGCGTATTGCTAGTATTTCTATACTTAAAGTCCAAATAATATGTAGGATTTGATTTATTTAAAAAAGGGGCATTCCAGTCCCTAGGATGATTTCCAAGTATTCCATAAGCACACTATTGGTTGAACACCTGCAGAAGACTTGGAGTAAAAAAAAACAACAACAACAAACAAATAAAAAAGGAAAAGCTTAAAAAGTTCTTTTCAAAGTGTGGAGTCATTATAGGATTTAAAAGCTCTCTGATCTTTTTAATAGTTAAGATCAGTTTTAATAGTCCTATTTTTTACTCCAGTTAAGATGGCAGAGAAAACTTGACTAAAAATGAGCTGCATTCAGATTGATTAAACCCCAAACATTCTGGAGGATTCAAAGAAAACAAAACCACCACACCCAGCCAGCAGGTCCAACAGGCTCACTTCAGTCGTATCTAGCACAAGCTCTCTGACCCTTCCACTGAAATACAGACGAGAACCCCCCAAATTGTTGTCCCACAACACAGTCAGGGTGCCAAAGCATGGCCAGCTTGGCTGAGTGCTCTGCTGGGATAAATGGGCCCTAAATGAGTGAAAAATGCATGGAATGAAGTTGCAACATTTTTTTTTTTCATTTTCAATCAAGGCAAGATGCTGGGTAAGTACTTAAATGCCAAAAATCTTCCAGATTCCCTGAACATCTGCTTTAATAATACATACTTTCCTGGACACACATCTGCGTCTTAATTGCTTTAGTCTTCCCTTCTAATACTGGTTTTTAATAGCTTAAAACCAGTTTTTCAACTAATTATAACATGTTCCTTGCACAACTAATGGATGGGTTACTTCCTTTTGTGCATTTTACTTTTACTTGAGATGGAAATTTACATCTTTTTAAGTCTTACTCCCAGCATTCAGAATACTGAGCTAGACAGAGCACTCCAGTAGTACCTGCACCTCCCCAGCTAGCCATGTTTCAAACAAACATTGTGCCAAGCTGTGCTGGTCAGCACACTTTTAAGCTCAGTGTGGCTAAAACAGATGAGTGTATTGAACTCTAAACCACCTTTAAAGAGTCTCAACATGACCTGAAAGCAATTTGAAAAATATTTTCTTACAAGCCTAAAGTGCAGCACACCTCCATAAGGCAGCATTTTGTATTGCCCAACCTCAAGAGCCATCTGTACAAGAACAGATCTGTACTGCAGCATCAGTAGTCCCCTGCTCAGTAATGCAGTCCCAGGGTAGCATCATGGCAGTAACCACCTCACAGCCACAACCAGATTTCTGTGACATTAATTCTAGACCTATGCTTTTCATGGTGCGGTCTGCAGGACAAAAGGCAGGACTGGAAGTAGCAGCCAATGCAGTCTCATAGATAACACTGATGCGTTCATTGCAAAAGAGTCAGGATCTCATTTTTAGAGGTCCATAAGATGAAAAGGATGGAAATCTTTAAACCTGAAGTCACTGATGGGATTAGTACTAGCACAGACTAGCTAACAACCTTCTACTAGCACAGACTAGCTAACAACCTTCTACTAGCACTCAGTGGCAGTGGTTTTGTCCCTTTGTAGTATGCTTCTTGTCCCAGACAAGTATACAAGTCTGGAGTGCCAACAGTGTGTACATCAAGGACACTAGTATCTGGTAATTGCTTTGAAGCACAGCAACTTCTGAAGCAACACCAAGAACTGCATGGGCTGGGAGGACATCAGGTAGTCACCCAAAGGACAGCCAAGTGCTAACACACACATCACCTCTTCACAACATGGATTCCCACCACCACACCAGTCAGAAAAAGTATTCTGTGGGCCACCCTTTGTTCTGTAGTAGAGGACAAAGGGGATGCAATGTTGTAGAAAAAGTTAGTCCAAACTTAGAGATAACAGTTTAAACCTTAGTAATAGCTAGAAAGACAAAGTTAGGAGCTTAAATATTAGAAACTACAGTGGGCAAAGCCTATAAAACATGGTATATAAGCTGTAACAACTGTATTACAACACAACTACACAACTGGCCAAAATTAACCCGAGAGGATGTGATAGTGTATGAAATGACCACATAACTGCTCAGTAATGAAACAGCAAACAAACCCGCCCAATAAAAAACAAGGTCTGTGGTCTTCTTGATATTAAAAACCATGTGAGGGGCAGGGAACTTAGACTGTAAGGGGATTCTAATTGCCTGGGGATGTTTTTGTTTGGGGTTCCCTCTTTGGAGGCACCCAGCTCAAGCTCTAGCACCATTAATAAAAAGTACTTTCATAAAGGAATGCATCCATTGCCTTATGCAGAAACCTAGAATCAAACCCTGTTACAGTGGCTGCCATGCACAGTAGCAGAGGTGTGTAAGGTATTAGGGATTTCTGGGGAGAAAGGAAAGAAAAAATACCCCGAAAGGTACAAAAGCAACCAGCTGGGGAAAACATTACATCTTCGTCAGTAGAGGGCCAAGCAAAGGGTAGCAAGGCACCATGGCTTTTTGCTTTTAAAACAGTCAATTACAGAAGGATTCAAAATACAAATGGTTAAACTGCAAAACTGTGGCTTTTATTTCCAAACATACAATAAATAGGTCCACCACAACTAGCCTCTAACTTCATTTTACATGGAAGGATTTTAAAATTAGTTTGTGCATATTTCAAAATTAAACTTCCCTTTGCACGTAATTCCATACATAACCGAACTGCATTACATACCAGCTTATGGTCTTGGCACTGTGATGCAAGCGACAAATTAGAAACAGAGCTTTGTAGCAAGCACTTGAAAAAAAATTACATTTTGAATTGTTGATAAAACAACTACCAACAATTTATTTTTTTTTCTCTTTTCTGAAGTATACAAAAAACTTTAGCATGTCAGTGCTGAACAGCAAGTTGTATTCTCTTATGTTCCCATAGGGGCTGCAACGTAAATGGATGTACTGTGTTCACTATTTGCTACATGATACAATTTTCATACCAAAATATCTTTACTGCATAGTAACATTCTGTATTTTTAAATGCAAAAAGTAATTAGATGCAGTCTTTTTGTTTTATCCCTTATCACTGAATTTAAAGACATTTTTAACCACAACTCTGCTTCATCACAGTGCAGAAGGCCCTTAATATTTCAAGGATTTATTCAGTCATATCTTTAATACAAAAAGTAAGAGGCCAAGGAAAAGCCAGAGTAGTCTATACACAATGCACAATCTGTGTACATTCTGAAGCTGTACCTCTTCAAGGACTATTTATACACTTTTCAAACAAATCCCTTTATCCAGCAATCCAAAATACTTTAGATCAGAAGATTTATATTAGAACCAATACATTAGATGCATATAAATACATTTATACCCTTCGGTTGCTAAACAACCCAGATGGCTGTGAGGATGTGACCTGAACTGGTTCTCCATTGGTTTGGGATACCAAATTGTATCGGCAGCTAACTGTTAACCAAAACAATCCTAGTTAAAAAAATGGAGATATTTGCACAAGGTCAGTGTGCCACAGCATCAGTTAAGACTAGAAACAGGAAGTGACACCCTGGCCCCTGGAACAGGGCTAGGATTTCAACTTCTGTTGAGATGCAACACACAGGGAACATTTTCCTCCACTGCTGATGTCCCACTCATGAAAAGTGTCAGCAGAAAAACAAACCCACAAAACCCAAGAAACCAAAGCAAAGCTTTTAGAACTGCAAATTTTCTTACAAGACAGGTGCTGCAGCTTTCAAGAAAAAATTTATAATTAAAAAATTAAAAACAAACAACCCAAAAACTAATGTGCAAGTGTGTAGTTCAGAAGACAATAGCAAGGATCAATATAGACCTCAGTTCAAGCTGAAACAGTATCCAAACTGTCTTAAAGAAAAATAGTTCTCACTGCAAATCTCACCTTTAGTTACTGAGTGCATTTATATATACTTATATACACACTTGCCATATGCACACACCTCTCCTTCCCCAGTACAACCTGCAGCAGCAACCACCATGATGCTTCCAAAGCCCAGGTAGGCCCCAGCCCTAGCACTCAACTCGAGTGGTCAGACCCTGAGCTCTCACAGGCACTGCTGCATGATGGAACTTGGCTGTATCAGTTCTGACTCACCATGGATCGGTGAGCACTTCAGCAGTCAAAAGCTGTAAGCACTGGTGTAGTAAGAAGTGTTTTCAACTTTGTTTCTTAAAGGATACAGAAATGGTGACTCTCCTGAGTATCCTCTGAAGGTGCTAGAAGTTTTAAGTTTGAAGCGTTTCTTTCCACAATGCCAGGTATATAAATGTGTGTCTTTTTAAATAATATTGCACATAAAAATCATCTTAAACTTTGTAGTGAAAGCAGGGTTGAGGGACAGTGTTTTCCAAAACAGATTAAAAAGCTACCTGTACATATTAAGTTTTAATTTAAAGAACGCCAAGATTATTCAAAATCTAAGCACATAATACTGACAGAAAAATGTTAAATTGCACAATCTACATATAAATTACATCTGTAAATACTTAAACGTTTTTAAACATTGAATACCCTTGATTTCACAAATCAGCTAGGTCACTGTCAAAGGATCAGCTTAATGAGTTAGAAGTACTTTCCCCCAGAAAAAAAATAGAAACAAAAAGATCTGCAGTCTTTGACGAAGCACTGGAAAGAGTTAAAGCATTTCAGCTCAGAGGTAGTGCTAAACACATCCAACTAGAAGTCCATTATAATTGAACTATGATGAAATAACGTAGTAAAATGTAGAAAGACTATAAAATTTACAAAAATAAATAGTTCTGAATGCTTTAGAAAATGCAAGAGACTTCGTTGATAAGTGTCTTGATCTGCTTTCCTGACCAAAAGCAAGCAAAGTGTGTTTCATTTTTAAAATATACCCATCTCTAGTAGCACGTCTGCAATCCACAAAATCCAACTAAGCAACCTGACATATGCCAACTTGGCATAGACTCTGATATTAAAAATAAAGTGGAGGCTTTGTAAAAGATCATCTCATATGAAATTTGTTTTGCATGTAGATTCTTCTGACAAATTAAAAATTGCACATAAAAAAGTTTATTGAAGAGGCATGATGGGTGATAAGGGTATGTGCCTATTGTTCCACATACACCCTGGAAGGAAAAAGATGATTGCACAGTTCTGATAAATAAATACTTCTTCTAAAAAAAAATCTGCCACTTTTTTGGTGTGTAAGTTTCGGAATTCTTTAGAAAATCCTACTGTGGACAAATTCTTCTTAGTTTGTGTTTTAAAGAACTCTTTACAACTTTTCCAGTGGCTTATATCCTGAAACCAAATCAAAGTGGCAGTTAAAAAGTATCTTTGGGTAAAACAAACTATCAGGATCCAACCAGAATTTCCATGATGTGGTCCAACTCACTCAGATCCGTTCTACATATCTGGATGTTGCTTGCTGGAGAAGAATTACAAGATGGAAAGGTTTTCAATGGCTCTTCTGTAGCAAGAGATGGTGGTCTGGATGGCATTAGTGGAGGGCAACAAAAGTCTGAATCATACATTGACGTGTCAATATCTTCAAAAATGTCATCTATTGCCAAATCCTTCAGGTAACTAGTTGAATTTGAAATCTCAAAGGAACCAAACACACATTCTGCTCCCTTCAAATCCTGTCTATCATCTTCTAGTTTTAGACTAGTATTTTCTGGAAACTTCGGCTGGTCATCTCCAGTAGGAACCAGACAAGTAGGTGGGCTTATATCTTCTACAAAGTCTAAATCCTTCAGAATAGATGAAATAGCAGATGACATATCATCATCTGAAACTATCAGCAGGCTATTTTCAATTGGATCTTCTACAGACCGTAAGTCGCAACAGTTAGACTCTTGCTGACTAATACCTGAAGGCAACTGAAGAGAAATCCCAGATGACTCTATCCCTGTGTAGCTCTGAGAACTAGGAGTAACACCAGGGCAGACACTAATTGGCTGCTGATTACTCTCTTGTCTCATTTCCTCTTGGATTTGTCGTACTGTGTTGGCTATGAGGACAGAGCGGTGCAAGTTCGGTTCCACCAGCATTTTGTATGTCTGTAACTTGGTGAGGCACATATTAAGCACCAACTGCCTCTTAAGTGGATATGACAGATTTCGACTGGAATCAAAGGCACTCGAGAGGCCAGCCATGTTCTCCTCATAGTCACTCAGCTTGCGTTTTAGACCTCTCCCCAACATGAACCTGAAAGAGAGAAATTATGAATCAACTTTGGGCAACATCACAACAGACACTTCTGATATGTCTGTAGCATGCAATGTGTTGGTTAACTTAAGACTCTAGCACTGCAAGAGTAAAATCCTACACAGATACTACTTTCATTAAGAAGATGCACTTTTTTTTTAACAGAAAACATGGAAGTAGTAGTATTTTTTCTAAAGACATATACTTCTAAGTTTTAGTTATAAGATTTACTTTTAACTCTGAAAACATACATTTAATTATTTAAAATCTTTAATAGGTGAGCTTTTTAGCCTCTTATCCTTTCTAATTATATAGCATACAAAAATTCATTAATGGGAGTATCTGAAGGTCCACATGAAACAAAACAGATGCTTATACTAAGAATTATAATAACTACACAGAATATTTTAACTTTTTCATTTTAACATATATTTCAACATCTATTTTTATCTCATTATGATAGCTTTTATGTCTTGCTCAGTGTCTCTGAGAACTCTATAGAAATTTCTCTTCCTCTTAATTGGTAACTTAATGTTGTTTTACTGCAGTTGAACCACACAGCAAGACCAACAACATGGCCTCCCATGGGATCCTTATAGCCATTCCATAGCTTAGCAGTTTAGTTAAATAGTGTGTGTGTGTGGGGGGGAATTCTGACCGGGCCACAGAGCTCACAGAATGATGAACAATGCTCATGGCTTCTAGGTCACAACCTGCTACTAACTAAACACTAAGGACATCCAGCGGGAAGCTATCAAAATGCATTTTAAAAGTGATCAACTCTGGTAAATAGCTAAAAGAAAATAAATAGGATTTAGTGGCTTTTGCATTGAAATATGGTAGGTCTAGAACGCTGTGGTACAAAAAAAATGTATGCATGCACACCCAAAGTAAACGTGATCCAAGCAAATTCATTCTTGGATACTTTGCAATCACCATTCAATATATAAAGTGTTTCACTAGGGACAACAAGCACTATGCAATCACTTGTATAAGCACAGAAAAGGAGTATACCATGCACAGGAAACACTGGTAAAATCTTGATTATACCCCTCTTGATGTGTCAGTGGAATACAGACACCTCACTCCCAAACAATTTAAAAATTTAAGCAATCCTAAATTGGACACCCAGTGACAGATTAAGGGCAGATCCTTCATACACAATGATCCAGACCCTGCACGCTGCAGAGGGCCTCCCAACCTCCTTTTCATGTGAGCACTGGACACTGCCAGCAATAGCTCAGCTGATTGCCGCAGCTGCCAGCTGCTAGTTTGTTGCTAGACTTTTGGGGACAAGGAGAAGGCAGCAGGATAAAGCCTCTTTTACTTTTGGGACTCCTCCAGTTTTGCAGGAAGTACTGCATGGCTCCATCCATCTGCCTAGACAAGACTGCTGGAGAACTCAGCTCCTCTGGAGGAACAGAAAGTAAGCAAGCAGGGCATACTTCTCAGTAAGGCACACAAGAAAAAACAGACAGTTGCTAGAGGAGTTTAGGTTTAAGACTTGTTGATCATATCTTTTTTTTTTTTTAAGGGACATATCTGGATGAAATTAAATTTGTCATATGAATGCATTTTTATGTAACAGGTAGTAGTCTGGCCTATAGTTCAGTTTACTAACATGTTCACTACTAAAACAACAACAAAAAACTTTTAATTACTTGTAATTTTACCAGTGCTGCATTTTCACTTCTAAGTCTGTTTTACTCTGAAGTTTGCTGTTAAACTGCCACAACACCTGCTAAATCCCTTTATACATCATGAGGTGTCTGGATGTGGTGTGCCTATTCACCTATGTGATCTTCCCACGCTTATCATGTATCACTCCCCCATTCCAGCACCCCATTGAGAGCAAGCAGAGCCAGAGAGCACTGAACACTCAATCACAAACAAAATCAGAAGAAATCTGACTATAAAGTTCAAGTACTAAATATAATAATAGAAAGTATTTGGGGTGGGCTGTGTGTGAGGCATCCTCAAACGATCAACAACACTGTCAGGAGCATTCTAGAGGATAATTTTAGACACAATCTATGGAAAATCACATTATGCAGGACTTTACAGTACAACTGTTGCTGAATATACCAACTCATATTGTGAAGGCAATTAGTGACTGCAAATCATAGAAAGCTCACAGTAAAATTAACATTTTAAGTACATTTAAATGCTGTGTACTAAAGTAGTACTTCATACCCCTACTGTAAAGAATAAAGATATACACTAAAATGGCTATTTGTTTCCTACGCATTCTCCTTACCATATACTGTGTGCTAGTTGTTTGTTTGTTTTTTTTTCTCTCCACTGATTAAAGCAGACCAAAATTCACACTGAGGGAATGAAATTAAAACTATACAGAGAACAATAATTCTGACATTTTACATGTTCAGAATGCCTGCTTTTGACAATTCACTGCTTTTAATATATTTTAAAATATATATTCACACTTCACTAAATAGAGGAAAGACTAGATTTATCTATTTCAATTATAATGTTCAATTCTAACATCCTGAAGATGTGCTAGTATTTCAATTTTGTAAGCAGCTGAAAGTGCAAACAATAATATATAAGGATATACAATTTCACAAAACTTAAAAATGAAACATTTAATTTTTAAATTCATAGTGGTCTAATTAAACCATATATTTAATGCCCTTATACATAGCCCCCTTTCTTTGCATTCCTCCAATTTCCTTCACAAGATTTATCCCAGAGCATTTCTAGAAATGTCAAACAAAGCTGGAACATGACAGCACTCTGAACTATAAAAATGAGTGCAAAGAAACATTATGTGCTCCAACTTCAAATGTTTCTACTTAACAGACTCTTCATTCTCTAGATGTCAAAGCCTGTATTTTTTTTTTTTAAATACACATGGTCCTATCCTTATGTTTTAGAAATTCTGCCTGTATAGTATGATTTTAGCTTAAGTCTGTCTCCAGGAGCTAGACGACTTCAGAGGTTACATAAAAATTTGGAAAAGGCTAATGAAAACCAGAGTACCACTGGATTTAAAAATGACTAGTGTCATGGTTGCTACAGGAGACATTAAATTTCAGTTCTTGTCAAACATGACTCAGCTGCTGACCTACAAAAGATAAAAAGCCCCTTTGTTACTAGCTAATCTACATTTAATCAGGTATTTTGCTTCACTTTCTAGCACAAGAATTTCTGACACGGTCATCTACTCCATATTTTCTAAGTAACTTGTCCTTTTGCAGCACTGTGGATTAACTCAAACATCCCAAACTCAAAATTCACACACCAGTCAAATGCTCCCTTTCAGTAATATAAGATTTTAATCGTATTATTTAACTATGTGGTGTTCCCTCCAATTTTTGGTACTAAGAAAAACAAACAAGTCCACACAAAAATCAACCTGTGCCTAGACAATCCTGTGTTATAGAGTGACTGCTGCCCAGCTGTCAGTCCTGTCCATCAGCTGATAGAATGGCAGAGCCAGCTCAAAGAACCATGAGTTGGGCATACTGAAACACAAAGTGTCTAGAAACTGCACTCTCCTTACTCCAGTCTTATTCCAGGAACCTACGCAGATCCTAAAAAAATGGGCCAAGTAACAGGATTTTGGAACATGTCAATCTGATAACTCTGTAATTTGTAAGTAAATAAATGGAACAAAAATTGAAGTTTATGCCAACTTCAAATGCAGGGTCTACACATAGCTGTGCAACAGTAAAAGAAGCAAGCTCTTCTCTTGAGCTTTAAGAAAACAACCAAATTTTGTTGAGTTCTGATGCTCTATTTTAGAATCTTTTGTAATGAAAAAAAAGAACAATGACAAACAGCACATCTCAATTTTTTTTCTGGCATTTTCTCATCTTCTCTCATTACAGTAATGCGAACTGAATCACAGGCCATTTATGGCAGAATGCTTTTCTAATTAAAACTATTTTGGAGATGTAGAGAAAAAACAGCAAAGTGAATTCAATGTTGAGAGGTGTCAAACTCTCCATCCATGTCACTGAACTACAAAGGAGTCTGTACATACAAATTCTGCCTGACAAAATGTTCCTCAGTTCCTTCCAGCTCTACAGAGGGCATTTTATAACAACTCCTCCCTGCTAAGATGGTAAGAAACATACATGCACTGTAACCCTACACCATACCGGGGTTTGAAAAAAACATTTGGACGGAAAAGGCATGTCCCTGGCTGGCAAATCCACACAGAACAAACAGGCCTGGCCAGAGTGCGCAGCTACTCAGAAGAAACATTCCAGACTACCAAGAAAAATTCACATTGCAATATGCTGTGGACAATACAGGACTCATGCCACCACGTCAGAGAAAAAAAAACCAAAAACAACAGCTCCATCTGTCACAGGGTCTGATAGTGCAGTGCAGCTGCCATGGACACATGGTTAGGAAGTACAGCTGGAAACAGCCACAAAGATGAACACAGCAAGTGAAAACCCTCAATTACTTCTATCTAGGCTTCCTCTTCCCCATCTTCCAAATAAGGTTTCAAGAGCAAGTTAAACAATGTTTAGGACTTAGAATCACACAGAGCTTTAATTTTCAGTAGAGAAAAGCTTCAACACACACATATAAAACATGACTCCAGTTAGTATTGTCTGAACACAAACTTTTCATGCACAAAACAAGCACTATAGTTGACTACTGAAGAATTACTTCATTTACCATTAAAGAATATGTTTAAATAGCAAGATCATCAATAAAGTACTTGGCCTGCACTATGCAGGTCAAAATAATTTCATTGATAATGGTCCCTTTTGGCTTTTCTTTTTAGGATATTAAATTCAGAGTTCCTTAATTCTTTTCATAAAGCCACAGTGTTAGAATTTTCAGGTTAAGTCTGTCCCACAGTGAAAAATTACTTTTTCTTGTAGGCTAGAAATACAGATTTGAATAGGTGTAAGCACCTCATGAATGAAAGTTGCCTGTCTAGTTTTCAGTAATGCAACTGAATTATTAAAATCAAAATTAAAGACTCCTTGCTATTGTAATTTGGGTAATCCCCTTTCAAAGTCGTCTTTGGCTCGTAGCTGTAGAGGGCGTTTAACAGTGAAAACAGAAGTCTCTTCAGATTGTAAATTTGTCTTCGTAAAGGACCAAAGCTGACTGATAACCTGATTTCCTGCTCTCCCCTCTTCCATGGACACACATTTCACAAGCACACATCTATCTGCAGGAAGTGCAGAGGAAAACAAACATCCCTACAGTTATGGTTATTTCCCAGAATTATCTGATGTATGCTACATAAGTTTTAATGAGAATCCTTCTCCCACTCAACATACATTTTAGCTTAGGCAACACAATTATAGTTTTAATTAAGAGGTGGAATGGCTCTTAACTAGTATTCCCTGTATAAGAAGCTGCAAAAGAAAAAGGTAAGGCTGAAGGTACAGTTAACAGACAGTGTAAATCCTTTCTCCCATCTGGACTTAACACTGAGCACTTAAACATGACTTACGTAACAAAGTAAGCTGTCAGACTGCACTGAACAGTGCATCTGATCTGGTGTTCTCAGCAAGTGTTGGAGATCCCCATAACATCACATCTTGGCTGTTAGCAAAATTAAGAGGAAGTGAGGGAAGGAGGATTAAACACCTTAGAAAACATCAAAGTAAAAAAGTAATTTGGACCAGAAGACACATTAAAATACACAAAACTGTACTTAAGTCCTTTGCTTCCCTACCCCCCAAGCCCTGCCCCAGTTTAGCCAAGATGAGTAACTGTTGGGGAAGGCACAAGTGGCTAAAAGTGTGCATACAGGGAGGAGTGCAGTCCTATCAGCTTACTCCCATACCTAAACTCCTATGTAACTACTTCTTTACAGAAGTTAGAAATGACTAGAGAATACCTGCTTAAAGAGGTAAGAATTCATGTCAGCCTTTTGGTCACCAAATCCTGACCTATAATACACCTAAGTCCATTACTACTAAAGCAACTGGGGACCAAGATATGCTAGTGTTCAGACTTAAAAAAAATACCTGAACCGACCCCCAAAACTCAAACCCCAAAACCACACAGAGAAAAAACACATCTATGGATGTAAGTAACATCCTTTCCTGCACTTTGAAAATAGAGTAGGCTGTGAATAGCATTCATTAAGTAGATGAAAGGAATGAGAAGACTAAGTCTAGCACAGAATTAGTCTGGAATTCATAACCTTCCCACTGTCACTTCACTATTTGTGGAAGGAGAGAATAAATATGTATCATACAGTGGTATTTTAAGAGCTGAAATTATGTTTACCAAGCACTTGGGAGCAAGTTTTACCTTGCTTTAAAAGTCAGTTTGAAATCCCCCCCCAGACTGTTTATGTTATGTCTAATGGGAACTGAAAAATTCCTACATTTCAAGGACATCTTCCTAAGCTCCCTACTCCCATTTTACTTCATAAAGCAGTGTAAGAGCTTTGCTTTACAAATTACCACAGCTAAGTTTCAGAGCATAACACTTCATTCTGGAGAAGAAACTCCTCTGTTAGGATGCCTACGTCCCACAAGCTAAAATGAGTGGATCTAGGATGTTTACAACACTAAATTAACTGTATTCTCAGCAGCTGGTAACTATCACTAGAAGCTAATATAGAAAGCTGCTGAGGCAGTACCAGTGTTAGGTAGAGAAAAACTTACAAACTTAAAAGAAAAACTAAACAAACCACTGTCACTTTTCTCTTTCCTCCCCCCCTCTACATTTCTGCATTTAGTACCACATATATACAGGTGTATATTTTTAATGACAGTGTGTTTAGCAGGCTTTTTTTAAGAAGTTCTGATTTTTTTTTTGTTTGGGTAGTTTTTTTTATTGTTGGTTGCTTGGGTTTTTGGTTTTTTTTTTAGCTTTCTAGAACAAGAAGGGCCTGTAATCATTTAAACTAAGGATCAACAGTAGTTAGCAAGAGCTAACACATGATCAAGAGTTACTAATTCTAGAAACTTCAATAGTAAAACTGGACTGTAATTAAATAAGATAAAAGAATCTAAACAACAAGAACCAAACCACCATGGTTCCACCAAAGTAACTTGCTGGAGAGAGAAATGATCACAAGAACTGCAAAGGTGATGACATACCTCTTCACAGCTTGTTCTAATAAACTGTTCTCAATCCGCTTTCTTTACAGTATCTACTTCCTTCAATACATAGATACTGGATGTATTCACCTACATAATACTGACAAGTATTTTAGGGTTATAGTGATCTAAATAAAGATCCATTAATAACAAAAGTTATAGCTTATTACCTCTATCAATACAAAAACTTGGCATGCAGAAAAATTAGACCATAAACAGTAAAAGCTACCAAGAAAAAAAAAAATGTTCTCTTTTCCTGACAGAGGACCATGGATTTACTCTAGCTTTCTGTAAAGGATTTTCAGCACCCAAATCAGAAGTCATTTTAAATCTTCTCTAACAGAATAGCACACAACAACTTTTCTTCAGCACCCAAAGTGTCTTCTCACAAGACATGACTGTCACACTCAATTTCAGCAGCTGAACAGTGGTCCTCACTCTAGACTGAGGCCTTAGTTCACAAATTTCCAAGAAACGGGATCTTAGGACAGTAGTAAATTCTTGGTTACATTAATACTTCCTCATTATAAAGGAAAAAAAGTAATGCAAATTCAGAATAGTCAAAGAACTTACACTCTTCAGTAAGCCTAAAGCACTCCACTTTATACTGTATACCTCATTAAAAAAAATTATTTTTCAGTTTACTATTCCAACCCACAAAAATAACATCTACAGTTGATGATCAAAACATGTGCTATGCACATAAGGTATGATTTCATAAAAACATACAAGCAGTTACCCTTAAAAAACTGAAAGGAGTCCAGGCAGGAAGATTCCAGATTTTGCATAAAGTGTGGTCATCCAAGAGTCTGGAACTATTGAAGAGGTCAAGCCATCCACCGAGGTAAGATGATGTGACTTAAGGGGAAAAACAAAACAAAATCAAACAAGAGTATTTCATGACTATGTTATTTTAAAAAAATTGATGTATTAAGCACACAATTCAATGGAGCTGTTAAAGCAATTCATCCTAAATCCTATTGAAACCATTAAACTGGGTAAGAAAAATTGAAGTTCATGGGCACACTGAAATAAGAGGACCTAACAGTTTCCCCTGTGAACACATGAAACATGGGAATTATCTTTCATAAATGAATACTACAGAACACTAATCCCCTAAGTGTTGGTCAGGCTAAGAACTTGCATTGATACCTCTTCACATTTGTGAGATGACTGCAGCTATGAAAAGGTATCCAGTAATTACATATAAGGAGAGACAATATCAAGAACTGTAAAGTACATTCCAGATTATCCGCTAACAATTACAGGCAACAAAAGGAGTTAGATTTTTATTAGATTCCCTAAATTTCCTCATTTTCAGCACATGCAAAACCAGGGAGAGAAGATAGCTGGCAGGATTACATATAATATTCATTGTGGCATCATTTGCATCAAAACCCTGATAAAGCAACATCTGCAGTTTGGCTAGAGACCACATGGATTAAATTAGGGATTAGATCAAGGTACTGGAAAACCTGAGAAATGTGAAAAGGCTGAAGTGACAGCAAACTATGGACTAGGCTAGGAGACGTGGAGGAATTGCATAATCCATGCTCTTGAGGTCTCAACTCCACCTGTACAATTGAAGTTTTTTAATTCGAAGAATCAAAGCCCTTACACAGGCTAACAGCCCACAGCCTGGACTGTATTTAGCATGTTTGTGTGTGTACAACATACATACATATACACACAGACACTTGCCCCTCAACTACAGCGAATCAATTACTTCACAGATTTACCACAAGAGCAAGGATCCAGGTAAATACAGTCCTTCAGGATCAAAGATCAAGAGTTCATACATTATTTTACAAATCTTAAAATAATACATAGTGAAAGGCAGTCTTACATTTAGATAGATGCACAAGTAAACGAATACAGTTCATCTTACATAGCAACTCATAGCCTGATGCTAGCAAAGGGCTCCTCCGTTTACAGAATCTTGGAACTGTAAAGATGCAGTAAAACAGCAGTAAAATGCCTGTGACCTAAGAACACCAAACGTAAGCCACAGCAATGAACACATTAAGATCTCCCTCCTTCTTCTAGAAGCTGAATTCTCTCCCATCATAAGTGGATTCACGCTATTTGCAAACAAAAACATAAAACCAAACAGACAAATGAAGATTCATAACCTATTTGCTCTGAAATAGCAGGGCTTCAGAAGGTCACTACCAAGGTTTATTAAAGTGTTCTTGTCAGGTCAAAGGAAGAGGTGTGTTTTCAATAAAACAAATATAAAAGAACAAATGTTTTAGAATGTGATGCCTTTTTAGCACTAAAGTAGCCAAAAAAGCTAACAAGCATACTAGAATGTTGAAAAGTTTTAGACTTCAGCACTTAATTAAAAAAAAAAAAGAGCATTTGATAAAAAATTAATACTGTTAATTGTATTTTAGGGGTCCAACCTCTTGGTAGAAGGAGCTGAAGTCCAAGAAGTTTTTTAATTTAATTTTTTTATTATATACTTTAAGAATTCCTGAAAAATTAACTATTGAGGTTGTGATTTTTCCCCATATGATTTCACACCGGTACAAGTGCCAGGAAGAAGTATAGAGGTAAGGTTACTAGGTCTAGTTTTTCAATTTGTTAAAAAAAACAAACAACACAATCCCTACATAAGGCATACAGTAGCTGTAAATCACAATGAATTATATGTCCAGTAGATTATTTTTCCTTTTAATTTTATTTCACCCTCTTTCCTTGTAGCTTGCTAGTACCTGTTTATGGGTCACTTCAGAAATTTTAGATAATACCATTCATTTCAATATTAATGGTATTTTCCTTATTGCAATTAACTGCCTGAAGTAAAGAACCCAGACTGATTCAAAACCGAATTAGAAAACTGCTGCACAGGGCCTCTACTTATGTTTCTGGAAATGAACTGATCCAAGAGAGTGTGAAAAAATCCAGGCCTATATAGGGCAGAAATTATTTACTGCATCTATTAATGAGATGAATTTACAATATCCATAGAAGAGACTAGGCTTATGCTTCACCAGCCTTATCCAACTTACTTGCAGTTCAACCTAACATGCACGTTTATTGAGACAAAAAAATATATCTGGTATTAAAACTGTAACTGCAGCATACATACAAGTCCTAACTCTCAAGAGGCAGCGATAACGAGTCCCAGAATTAAAAAGCTGCGACTCGGGGAAAGCCTGTTTCCTGCCACCCTCCCTCCAGCCACTCCTGCGAGTGCACCAGTACTAATAAAACCCAAGGGAGCCTGCCACCATTTGGCCTTTGTGGAAGGAGACTAGTTGGTACTTCCTGCCGGCGGCCGCCCGCGCCTCCCCCCCACGGCAGCAGGCAGCAGTAATCAGAGACAACCTTGGGTTTCCCGAGCTGAGAAAAGTTACACTCCTCCCCCTTCCTCCTCCCAAGCTTACCAGAGACCCCGGCCAAGCTAATTATAACTACGCTAACAACTTCCACCGCAGTCCCCATTCCTGCCGCCCTGGTCGTCGGCCTCCCCAGCCGTGGCCGCTCTTCACCTCTCCGCGCACCACCCGTAACTCCTCAGGATCCGCCGTCCCCACGGTCTCCTCACCTGCCATCCCTTCTCACCTGTCTCCACCACCTCGTCCCTGAACTCCGCTGGGCCCCCGCCCTCCCCTCGCCTAGCCTCCATGCCCTGCCCCCCACCCCCCTGCCCCCTGAGGGGACTTCCGACTGCCCCCATCTCGGCCGCCCACCATGCCCAGCCGTTCCTCCGCGGCCGTTACTGCCCGCCTGCCGCGCCGTGTCGTCTCCCTGCCCCCAGGCTCGCCAGTCCCACATTGGCGGGAGGGGGGGGGCTACCCTACAGCCCCTTGCCCCCCTCACGGCGCCTCCCTCACAGCCACCGCCCTGCCCGACCCTGCCCTCCCTGGTATCCCACCTGGGAGCAGAAGAACCTCTCCGTTCCTTCGCAGTCCACCGTATCCTCTCTGACCAGCCGGCCGGGCTCCCTTCGGCGGGGCTGGGACTCCGACCGGGAGGAGGCGGAGGCGAGCACCACCCCCGCCTAGCCCTAGCAGCCTCCGCTCCGCCTTTCCCTCCGCCCGCGGCACCCACAGTAGCGTCGGGGGTGGGGGTGGAGGAGGGGGGAAGTGGGTGCTGCGCGCACAGCACCCGCCAGCAGGCCGCCTTCCTATTGGCCAACGACCCTTTCAACCTGCCCAGCAACCATTTTCTCACTGGCCGGCGAGCCAGATGGGTCGGGCCCCGACTGGCCCCGCAGCACCGTCCAATGAGAAAGCTAGAGAGAGCTTAGACGGGAGGGGCCGCGCACCAGCTTCGTCGAATCGGAAGACGAGCACCGCCGAGTCCCCCCGTCCCCCGGGCGCGGCGCTCCGGGAGGTGGCCCCAGCCCCGCCCGCGCGGCATGAGTGCCGCTGACGAAAGTGGGGGTGCTTGCGGCGGGGGGAGGGCAGAGCGTGCGGGCAGGCACGGGACGGCACGCGGCACGGCAGCACGCGCCGCAGCCTGCGGCAAGGGCAGGGCAGGGCGCGGCCTGGCCCTGGGACCTGGCGGGGGCTGCGCGTTGGAACTTGGAACCCTCCAGGGAGGCAGCAGCCAGCGCTGGCCCAGGCCGGCCCTAAGCCCTGTGCTATCGCACTTCCCCCTCCCCACTCATTTATTTTATTTTAATATAAAATAAAGAGCAGTCGCTCTCTGGCTGAAACTGCCAGATTTTAAATAAAAGGAATCGCAAAGGCCTCCATAAAGCAGCATTCCTACACCTGCCATTTCCAGGGCAGTTGAGAAAGAAGGTGCACACGTATCTCATGCAGTGATAAAGCTACATCAAACATTGCACAATTCTTCCACAGGTTTTTTTTTTCTTTCTCTAAAGACGAGGTGGTTTTGGCCGTGCTCGAACCTCTTGTATTTGCTTTCTGCAGGCACTTGTGTAATCAAAGTTATATTGGCACAAGCATTTGTGCAAACCAGATTTCAAAATCTGACATTCAAGTATTTGTACAGATTGATTTTGAGCCTTTGTCGAACCATACCATGGGTTAGTTAATGAATCCACAAGCAGCTTCTTGGCTCTCCCAGAGATGGGTTTAGATTAGCTATAGGACAGTAAAACCACAAAAAAACCTAGCACATTGCAGACAGGTTCTTCTTATACTAAATGTGAGTGCAGACCAAATTCACACACAGATTGTATGTTGGTCTAATACTTGCAGTTGTCTAGTGGAGATAAACTACAACTTTGATGAAATTTTAGTTGCTTTTTGTGATAATTCAGCTGAAGAAAAACCGATGGGGTTTTGAAATCCCTCAGGTCCAATAGATTTTAACCCTTGTGTCTCATGTTGATCATTTGTGCAGGGTTAGAAGCATACAGGGCCCATGACCCGAAGGAAGATGCAAAGGGCAGAGGCACAGAAAGCTGTGGCCGACCCCCAGGATCCATCGCTGGAGGCAAGGGGACTGTCTCTCCAGGCCACCTCTCTCCTGCAGCATGCTGCCACTGATTTCTGGGCCACAGCTGTGCTCTGACCTCACTGCTGGGGGTCACAGAACACAGAAGGGGAGGGAGTGCTGCCACAAGGAGCATTAATGAATCCTTTCTGACACACTGTTGAGACTGTGTTGGAGAGGAGGATGCGTCCCTAAATGTCTGAGGGGCAACACCCCTACCTCTACGGTCCATCTGCTGCACCAAGTGTATGCAGGGGACCTGTGGCAGTGCTATGTGGCAACCAAATACCCTCCCTGCACCTGTTCCATTCCCACCACACACTGTGGCTGAAGTGGAAGAGTAACTCCAAGATGTTCAGAATTCCTCTGTGCCCAAGTCAACGAGGGACAACCACGAGTATTGCACCAAGACCGACCCCTGCCATATGCTGGGGATTATCTCCAAGGAATAGATACAAGATATACGCATAAAGGTAGCTGTGGAATAAAACTGCTTGGAGGTACCTTTTTCCCCTAAAAAGTTTCTCTCACTCTTGCTCGCTAGGAGTTCTGTACTTTTCCATCCTGCTAGAAAAGATGAAGTTTGCTAGGACACTTGTTGTTTTTCTTACTTAGCTTGGCTACTGTTTTTTCTCTGATAAGTAGCTGTTTTTCTCCTCTGGACTCAAGGCCATGATAAGATTGCTGACTAGGGAAGAGACTTGAGAAGAAAGGAACTTTCTGGGAAGAGCTCCAGGAGATGAGAAAACAACCTGTGGTTTTCTGATATGGACTCCTCAGCTGTGGACCTGCAACTAGCCAATTAAGAGATCCAGGGTGGCTAGAATCTGCCAATCATATTTTGTACTGAGTGAGCACACCGTGTTAGTTAGGCTATAAAGGTTTGCTTCATGGGCTAATAAAGGTTCTATGCTTTTGCTTCACATTGAAGCTGTGTGGGACCATGTTATTTATCTGCATCAGAGGGCCAAAGGGCGGACATAAAACATTTACTTCTACAGGTAGCTGGTGTAGCAGGGACAGATCTGGATTGATTATGTCTACGGTAGCATATAAAGAGGTAATTAAATGAGCAGCATCACCAAAGTGTTTTAATAACTTGAGTAAAAACTAGGTTTTCAGGTTGGCTCTGTTGGCCGAAACTATACATTCTTATGGCAACCCCATTGCCCTGGTACACTGGACAATCCACTCCTCTCCACAGCTACAGCAAATGCATGCAGTACCTGAACCACCCTGCCATTCTCCTTCTATTCAGCAGAAAGACACCAACACCAGCCCCCTGCTGTCCTCACTCCCTTAAGTTACTAACCTCATGGTTTTGTAACCACTTTTTGGTTTTCTTTTGTTTAACAGAATAGAGTGTGCATGCCTTCTACAGCAGGTGTTCGTCACTTTTTTTTGCTTTTGCCAACAGTGGGATTCATAGAAGTGGAACCTAGCTCAGCTTAGCAATGTTGATGTCCTGCACAACTTGCATCTTCTGCTAGAGAAGCTGTGCTTGTCTCATAGAGTTAAGAATTCAGACTTCTGAGCTTGTGTATGTCTTTCTTGACAGAAACTTTCCTAAAAGGCCCTTAATGTCTCAAATGAGGTCATGTTCTAGGAGTCTTCACTGCCTTAAACTAACCTCGAGGCAAAAAGAGCACTTGACAATATGATTTTTTATAGTCTTTCAGTGTGACTATATTGCTCTGGTGAAACCTCATCTGGAACACTGTGTACAGTTCTGGAGCCCTCAATACAGAAAAGACATGGACCTGATGGAGCAGGTCCAGACGAGGGCCACGAAAATGATCAGGGGGCTGGAACACCTCTCCTATGAAGACAGGCTGAGGGAGCTGGGATTGTTCAGCCTGGAGAAGAGAAGACTTTGGGGGGACCTAAGAGTGACCTTCCAGTACCTAAAGGGGACCTATAAGAAGGCTGGAGATGGCCTGTTTGCAAAGGCCTGTAGTGAAAGGACAATCGGAGATGAGTAGATTAAACTGGATATTACAAAAAAGTTCCTCACCATGAGGGTGGTGGAATACTGGAACAGGTTGCCCAGGGAGGTGGTTAAGGCCCCATCCCTGGAGGCATTCAAGGTGAGGCTTGACAAGGCTCTGGGCAACCTGATCTAGTTGGGGATGTCCCTGCCCACTGCAGGGGGGTTGGACTAGATGACCTCCAGAGGTCCCTTCCAACCTGGCCAGGATACCATTCTCATGTGCAGCATTTTAGCTTTTGCAGCAAGTTCTACATGAACCAGAAAAAAAACCAACCCCCAAACCAATCAGGGTCTCTATATAACTCATCTGAAAGGATTACTGGAGGTCTGGTACTTCCACTTACCTTGGTACTAGACATCTATACAAACACACAGTTCCAGGAACACATGAAAACTGCTTTCCTATGGACTTATCCCTGTGATTAATTGCCTCTGTGTCTAAGGTACAAGTTCTAGGTGAAGCTGGTCTCGTGCCTGGAAACTTAGGTATCTCTCCCTCAACTGGATTACTGGCTATCAGTACAGAATATAGCTTTCTTTTGATCTTGCTTTTACCTCCACACTTAAAATTAAAATTCTAAAAATACACTGACTGAGATCTGCCAGATCTGGTTGAAATTAAAGAGCTATTCTGAAGCTGAATGCCAGAGCAATTGCATATGCCATACTTCCACAGGAAAGTGAGAAAGGGTAGTGCCTACTGCACTAAAGCCTGGTTAGTTTTACCACCTCTTTTTGGTGTTCAATCCTCTGTGAACTACTACCTAATCTTACAGTTATTTTTA
Organism: Bucco capensis; assembly: GCA_013396975.1. NCBI lineage: Eukaryota > Metazoa > Chordata > Aves > Piciformes > Bucconidae > Bucco > Bucco capensis. Next base: position 269,071 of record VWZO01006422.1, on the reverse strand, counting down.
TTTTTAAAAAGCCATGACTCAATATGGTAATTTTTTTTAAAAAACCCACATTATTGAATATTTGTTAGAGTACTAAATAAGCCATTATTCTGTTTTGTCAAAAGAGTCACAATTTACAAGAAAAAGTGCTTTCTCCCTATACCTTTCAAACAAAGCTCAGACACAAAAGCAAACCACGTTACTGGGCTTCAATTAAAACAAATAACTATTCAACAATTTTCTCTTAAACTTCAGTCAGCTCACTGGACAAAAGAAGTCCCAACACCCAGTACTTTCCAAATCTAGCATTTCTCTCAGTCATGATCTCAAAACAGAAGAGTGAATTTAAGTACTGCTTTTCCCCTCTGAGTATTAAACTCGGTGTGTTTTGTTAGCAACATACCTGCTCTTCCCCAGGCATAGTCTGAAAAATCACTTGGGTCTTCAGTGACCCCTGGTGCGATAACTGTGCCGACAGCAGAGGGAGCATTAAACTTAAACTCATTGCCCACGGTAAAGTGTGGGGAGTAAAACCCATGTTCCTATAATTCTTGTACGGGTAGGATGTGCTCATTAGCCTTTTGGCAGTCATCCTAGGAGAGGGACAACTCTGATTCCAAACTCGGGCAGATGGAGCTCATTTAGCCCTGGAAGGCCTTCCATCTAAGAGAAGGACACTCTAATAAAACCTCCATCCTAAGGACTTCGCTGCCAGTGTCCAAGCTTGCTAGGCCCTGGGAGATGAACCTTAGGACTAAAGGGTGGGTTCAGCTCTGCGCATGTTGTGTCTCACCTAAAAAAAATCCATTGCGCAGGCTCGAGGGTGCTATCTGCTGTCCTCTTTTTATCAGCACACTTGTAAAAGGCACTGATGAGGAGCGTGGGTGGAGCCCTCCCTGGATCTTCGTTCGAGAAGCCTAGCCATACCTGCTCTTCCCTCTAGAAGTCCTGTTTTGGAAGCTTGCGCAACCCAACCTTAATGTTACGTAACGTTTTCTTGATCTCCAAAACTAGTCTGTAACTGGCACATGAAAAATACAATATACTGTTCCTTTACCACAGCATTTTACTATTGCAATATGTACTTGCCACTTCTGATATGCTCCTAGGGGACTCCCAAATACAACAAACGTGGATACAATTTCTTTTTAATTGTTTTTGCAAGAAGTCACGTAATCACCTGTACCTTTCATTACTCTTCCTTAAGAGATGAAATTACTGAATGTTTTCTCTGCAATGGAAAGTTGCCTTTAGCTTTGTATTTTCCTGTTGACCTGTTGGTCATTCATCAACATTTACCACAATAATTCTTCAGGTCATAAACCCCTCATTTTGGTGGAATCTTGGTTAAGTGCAAAAGAGTAATTGTTTCCTTTAAAAAAGTTACCACACAAACTTATGAAAATCATGTCAGATAATGGATTTTTCTTTTAAAGCCAGGGAAAAATACTAAAAGTCAAGTCACTACAGATATCTAAAGTAAATCTCTTTCCTGACAACTTGAATTACTCAGCATGATTTCATCTCTTCGTGGAACTTCCTTGAAAAAGCAGAAAAATATATCACAACTGTTAACTTTGCAAGAGAAACCAAAAGGAGTTTAGACAATTCTTGAGAAAGCTTATCATTGAATGAACCGCTTTGGTGAAAATACGTATTTTTCTAAGACGTGTATTTCATTTCTTTGGAACTTGGGGTTTATGTACTTTTAGTATTAGTCACATAATGTAAAATCACACTCATTTAAGAGTTGATGAGCAATCAAAATTTGTCATGATATGTCATGGGTTTTTTTGCATAAGGGACTATACATCCTAGGTCTGAGACATAAGTATACTTTCACTTTGAACACGTCACTTCTGAAAGCACTGTTATTTGTCTTATTGTAAACGTCAGCAAATAAATAGGGTTTTTTTTAATCTTAGCTTTAGATAGTTTGTTTTGTTATATGGAAATACAGAATAAGTTGCAGAACTGTAAAGCATTCTTACACTGAAATCAATATTCTGAGGCACAAGACATCCATAATTGCCTAATTACAATATAAAACTATACTATCAGTCAATTCAATGCTTTTCAAAACACCTACTAAAGCAGTCCAGACATACCCGAGACATCAAAACCAGTCTAAGAACAGCTTTGAAAACAGGTATTTCCTGGTGACTGTGCAGACTCCCATGTGAATCCCTAACCTGCTCAAGGCTGAAACCCCTCACTGCTGTGCCTCTGAGGCAGTCTGGAAAGGTGCTTTTCAGCCAAAAAAAAAAAATCTCTTCCCTTTAGGTAAATTCCTACAGACATGCAACATCTTTTGCTAGGTAAACTCACAGAGCTGTAGAAGGGGTTAAAACAACACCCAACAAACACCAAACAAGCAGGGAGATGATAAGTAAACAAGTTTTCATGCCCACAAGCCACTGTTGATGCGTTCTGGATTCTCACATTTCATGCCTTTGCAGAATGCCCAAGCTCCATGATTTTCTAGCAAGGGAGAAGACCATAGGCACAGAGCCAGAAAGGGACAGATATTAATGGTTACCTGAGAATCAAGATTTGATGACAGCTATTTGCTTGAAAGTACTTTCTTTTGTGCAAGTCTGCAGCTGAGTTACATCACTCAGACCGATGGCCTTGTTTCAGACGCAGTGTTGACTGATGTGTGTTTCATGACACTTTTCCCTAGGAGCACATAAAAGAAAGAAGGCTGTCATAACCCTTTCCTAATTTAACAGAGGTTAAATTATTTCCCATTTATATGCAGAAGTTAGGAAAATCACCATCAGCAAGTACCATCTCTTAGCATTTGTTCACAAAATAAATTCTAAATTCACCATCTTACAGGTACCCATCACTTCTGATGTCTCTTAGTATCTTAGAGGAATATATAGAGGGGAAATACACTGTCTTAAGCTTTAAGTGATGCATGTTTAATGAAGACCTCTTTGGACTAGCAAAGAAATGACAATGCGAGTTAGAAAATAAAGCTTTTTTTTTAACAGGAGAATTAATGCTAGCCAGCAGGAACAGCTTATCAGACTGAGGCACCCCAACAAAGCAATAGGGAGACAAGCTGATTTTACACTGACTGGTCCCTGCAAAGACAGACCAGTTCTAGGCACACATCAGTTCTGTGCAGTGACTGTACAAGTTTCAGCAATACAAATTCCTATACCTGCAGAAGACTTGAGCCAAGATACCAGGCACGTAAAAGCACATAAGATTTGGCGTAAGTTTTAAGAATGTAATAAAACAAGATATATATTTCTGTTTAAATGCTTAACTACATAAATGCATACTTACATAATACCTTTCCTGTTAAGCCATGTTGTCTCTACAAATTGCTCTTACTAGGCATAGCTTCCTCAGTAATGTACCCACCTAGATGCTTCATACAGGGAGAGATAGTTACATAGATACATGCATTTGACATACGCAGTTTAAAGGCTTTAACAAATTATACTAAATTATACTGGAACATGGAGACTGATGCACACTAAGGAGGTGGGGAGAGCACCTTTTAAAATATCTTAACATGCTATTGCTCATTTAATGAAAAAGGGGGTAGGTAGCAGGGGGGCAGAGGGGAACACCCACAGTTGATCATACCTGTGGGTTTTCAACCACATTTCGGGGCAGTTTTGGGGAACTTCCCCAGAGGGACAGAAGATACTTAGTTATTCAACTCAATGCTAATCTTCCCTTTCTGAAACACTGAAAATGCTTGATTTTCTGCTTTATCCTAAGGCCTCTGCTGTCTGATTCAGTGGACCTGTTCACACAAAGAAAAGCATGAAGAAAAATTTCCTGTGGATTTATAATTTTGAAACCATCTCTGATACTACAACAAACACTGCCAAATAAAACAGACCCATTTCACTGTGAGATATGACAGTTCACATCAATATTTGTATCCTCCTGAAGCAGGATGTACTACTGCAATTCCTGTCAGTTATGAGTGATATCTTACTAACACATGTAGTATTGGCTTGTTTCTTTGGTCCAAGTATTTCATGTGGACTGAACTTGCAAGTGTCTATACGGTATTTCATACTTTAATATGAAGTTATTTTTCAAGCTTTAATTGAGCAAGGGTTAACTACAGGAACTATGGATTATTCTCATGCCAAGTTTAATATAAGAAACATTTTCAAATCCACTAGAGACTCACACCAACACCAAGTGCATGGTTTCATGTGACTGAGCTAATAAGTATTCAATAATCAAGTTTGAAAAATTTAGCGAAGTGATATTATTTTTCCCCAAACTGGATGTTTCTGCAAGTATCATCGGAATGTTCTTAACCCCTGTCCCAACCCTCCCTTTTTTTTGGGGTGGGGGGGATACTGAGAATGATCATGTGTAGCAGGTAACATCACTTGTGGAAAGGCAGTCTGTCAGAAGCAGAAAGGTACTCTCTTGGGGTTCAGCAACTTGCTTGGCTTAGGTCTACCGAAAACAACTGAGTCACTGCAGATGTCTTTCCCTGGCACAACCAATGCTATCACATTCCAGAAATCAATCCATCTCTTCCCCCTTCTCTACCTCCCTGCTAGTTCAGAGCTCTTCCTCAGTATCACCCTATAAACATTTGTCATTTTATAACAAAATCATACACTGTACTTGTTCTATCTCTTTATCCCCCCAAAAAGTCTCATAGGAATATGCATACTTATACACTCCCTAAACTAAAGGTGAGCATTTGAAGAAAAGAACACCATCCCATGTTGTAGTATCTTTTGTTGTTAAAAAAAGCCAAGAGAAAAACCTTGGTAAGAGTGGAGCATACTAATCATGACAAGGCATCATGACCTACCAGTTGAGATTTAAAGGCCGCTAATAACACTTTGTACTAATTAGTGCAAGATAGTTATCCCATATAAACAAATACTGGATGGTAGACTTCAGTGATAATTCACTTGATGACATTTACATTTAAATATTTATAAATAAAAACCTGTGTAATTTAGGTTTGTAGTTAACAAAAAGTATGGTCTGAGATGAGATGAATTAAATGTAATTGTATCTAGCTGGATCAAAGCTCTTCCTCTAATGATGCTCAAGTATATGGCGTATGAAAAGTATAATTGTACAATTCCCAATTTAGTGAAGTACTACTTTATAAAACAGAATCATGAAAACAGATCTTACATTTTAATGTAAAGTATAAAATTGTATATTTACATTTACATACACTTTACTGAACTACATTGGGTAGCTCACAGTAAAAAAAAAATCCCTTTTTGAAAATCTTTCAAAAATACATCAACTGCAGATATGATCAAAAGTTACTAAGTTAGCAGCTGAGATAACATCTGTAGTAAAAATATATTTTAGGAAAATACCTGGAAAAATCTAAACACCAATAAACACTTTAAAACTATTTCTGAAGTAAAAATTGTAGCAAAAAACCAGAACAAGTTAGCTAAGGTAACAGGAACTATTGCATACTGCTCTTTAAGAGCCATGTAGCGACTTGGAACAGAAGCAGCAGATAAGGTAGGAGTTTTGTCGTGCAGCAAAGTGTAAACCAGAGGAAAATAGAAACCAGTTATCCAACTTCTCCATTTGTTTATTTCCATTTTACTGGGAGAAGTATAAGAAAAAGATGAGAAAATCCCTCTCACTGAGCATATCCTCTGTCAAAGGCTAAAACAAATTGAGAAAAGGAACCCAATTTAAAAGCCTTGGACCTCAAACTTAAAAACATTTACCATATGTACTTACAGTTCAATATATCTGATTATTACACTACAAGTTGCAGGTTAACTTTAAGAGTTAACACAATTTTGCAATATGAAGTGCTTTTTAACATATATATCTATATAATATATAGATATTTGTAAAATACACGTGCAGATTTGATGGAACAAACTGTGGAAATTGCTTTTTTGAGTCTTTTCTTCCCATTAACAGATCTTTATCTCCTACACAAGGAGTTTCAGGATTCAACAAGTATTTCCACAATATGATCAAGCTCATTAAGGTCAGATTTACAATTTGAGTTAGAAGCTGTAGTTGTTTGAGAAGAAAATGTTTCAAGCCCATCACAGTGTCCCACTTTTGTGTTGCTCATCATGCCTGTTAACATAGTATCAAGATCATAATAAGAATTGTCAACTTCTGAAAACAGATCTTCAACAGAATTAGGACTTTTATTCTCCAGTGTCTCAAATATTTGATCTAATGATTTTTGAAAGTTTCCTTTGTTTTCTTGTGGATTCTCCATTTCCCACACATTGCTCTGCAGGTTTTTTGGAGCTTGCACTGAAGAGCCTATTGACATTGTTTCTGAACCATCTTGTGCCTGGTCACCCTCAAAGTCTTTACTGAAAGTACTATAGCCTGGAACATGCTTGCCCTCAGCTTGTTCCCTAGATGAACGACAGAGGATATCTGTTGAAACAAGACGATCCAGGGATGTCTGCCCTGTACTTTGTGTGTTTATCATCTGCCAAGTCCCATCTTGAGTCATTTCCTCTTGGATCTGCCGTACCGTGTTGGCTATAAGTACTGAACGACAAAGGTTAGGTTCAACCAGCATGTGACACAGCTGAAGTTTAACCAAGGACATATCTAAGAGTGACTGCCGCTGAAGATTATATGAAGGAATAGCCTTAATACCAGCCAGAGTTCCTTCAATATCTTCTTCACCATCAAAACACTTTCTCTTTAATCCTCGCACAAACATTGTGTCCTGTGAAAAGAAAAAAAAAACAAAACAAACAACTTACACAACATAAAACAGCTCAAGAGGGAGGTGAAAAAAAAAAAGACTAAAAAGCAAACCAGAAAACTTTAATCTTAAAAGTAAACAGAAAATTCTTTTAAGAGCGAAACATCAGAATTGTCATAACCAGGTTACAGAATGGCCAGTGTGGTACAACAGGGGCCAGGAACATATGTACTGGGTCCCAAAGACAGCACTCAAGAACTAGGGGTGAGCATGTCCACAAGTCATGGCATCAGAGAGAGGCAGGGGCTCCCAGCTCCTGGCTCCCATTAAGTTCCACACTTAATGGATGTCAGAAGCTGCTGCTTCACACAGAAGCAAACATCTCAACAGCTGTATTTCACCTACTGGAGAGGCAGTTTCTCCTCGCTCCTCCCGAGTTTCTAGTAGTAAGCTTAACCTCAAATTTTGAAAATAAAAATACAGCCTGGCACACCATCTGCAAACCATCAACATGCCTAACAGAGTAACATGAAAAATATACCATGGGCACTACACCTGAAAAGGTTAGCTTATTTTTACTACAAGAAGTGTAAGATCTAGATTTGTTTCAAGTAACTTGAGACATTCAACTGAGGTGCCCAAAGCAGGTTTCCTTACTCAGGTGAGTAATCAAACTGTATAACACAAATATGAAATGTGCAAGTCCAATAAGGATAGGAACACTCATCTTCTGTATGAGCTTCTGTACTTCTTCCCCAGCTGATTAGAAGAAAGCAAAATTCCTGTATTCCTAGTTTAGGTTCAACAGCTAAAAGTAAGTTGGGTGCATGCAGGCTTCTTCTCATTATTTAAATCTAAAAATCACTTGCTGAATTTTCCAAGGAACAACTTTGAAGCCACAGAATCACAGAATGTCAGGGGTTGGAAGGGACCTAGAAAGATCATCTAACTCCAACCTCCCTGCCCGTGCAGGATCACCTAGATGAGGTCACACAGGAATGCATCCAGGTGGCTCTTGAATGTCTCCAGAGAAGGAGACTCCACAGCCCTCCTGGGCAGCCTGTTCCAGTGCTCTGTCACCCTCACTGTAAAGACCTCCAGATCTTCTTCTGAATTGCACTAATTTTCACAACAGTGCCTCATGCAAATGTTGCAGTGAGTCTCTTGAAACACAAAGTATCTTTTTTTTAAAAAAAAAAAAAGCAGTAGATGTCACTTTTTAGTTAATTGGGCTGCAAATGAAAACTACTACCTGATCTTTACATTTATGCACCTTTGTTCTGTCCCATCTGAGTCTTCTGTCCTTAGAGCTCCTGTTTGCCTAATATTTGGGGATTATTTTTTTTAATGTAGTGACCCAAACAAAACCAGAATTTACAACTAAAAGATGGTAAAGCCAAAATACAACTGCAGTGTCTTTCTACATCATCTTCCATTTCCCTTGATAAGCCCAAACCTCTGCCTTGCTTTTCTGGTTGCTATGGTATGTTCTACATATTTTCAGAGCACTCTCAGCTTTTTCAGAGTCACTAAAAATCCACTGAGGTGCAACAACATTGTTTCTTTCAAAATACATTACATTCTTACCTACTCTGAAAACCTGGGGATAGCACAGTAGCTAGATAAGCATTTAGTCCAACTCTGTAGAACACTTCTTACACTGCTGTATATATCCATGAAATAAAACCTTTTATTGGATTTGCCAACTTCTAAAGATTTCTTTCCACTGAAGGTACAAAACTCTCTAGAAATCATAATATGCAGAGACTACAATATAGAATATATGAACTTAGACTTCTTAAAAGTTACCCAGGGATTACCAATATATTATCTGCTTTGGAAATATCTTTCAGAATTTTCTCCTGTATCCTAGCATATCTGCATTATTCCCATTAAATATAACCCAAGTTTTTGATTGACAGTACCTTTTCTAGTTTTAGATATTCCTGCAAACTTCCTATTGGAGGATATCTAATTTTATTTTTCATACAAAGTTGTATGTACAGTAATTTCTAAACTCACACACTTCGTGTGAAACTTGACCTCTAGAGACAACTTTTGGGGCTACTAATCAACCATGCATGGTAATGTCAAACATTAAATACTGTGCAGTTTCAAGCATCTTTTACTTCAACTTGTATTCTTGTGAAGAATAATTAATACTTCAATTGGGTGTTAAGCTGGTTTTCATACATCTACCATTTGGCCTTTAAATGCCTTCTAAGACACAGAACACAGCAGAAAAGTTAAAAACCTCAATACATCACACCCACTTGGGTGTACAGAAGCAGAGAAAAAATACTCATGGATTCTTAAAGGTAAACCTTCCATAGCATTCACTGGAGTTTTTTCTGTAATGCTTGCTTTCAGTTAGCATCTTGCATCGCAAAAACAGTTTTGTCATCCTGTTCTTGAGACTGCACAAAAGACTAGATTTCAGTTTCATTTGTGAAGCAAAAAATTACATACCAGTAATTGTGTTTGATGTAGTCCTTCCTCTTCTCCCATGCTACTGAGCAAGAGTCCATACAGCAAGAGTTAAGAGCACCACCTACCAAGTACCAGGAAGCAAGATGTCAGGCAGGTACAGGAGATGAACATTTATTTCAGAAACTTACACATCTCTATATTTTGTCAATTGCTTCAGTGTCTCTATCCTCACCACACTCCTACAAACTTGCATAGTGTTATTAAACTCCATTTACACCTAGGGCACAAAGGTGGTTTGCTCAACAATACACAAAATCTGTGGCAGGAGAAGGAAACTGCCAGTTTAAGTCCAAGTCCTAGGTTATTACCCTGACCTTTGGACCAGCCTCTCCCTGATCCCTACGCCTTTGCCATTTCAAAAGCAAACAATATCTTTGGTGATCATCTGAAAAATTTAAACATGCAGAAAAGTATGCTGCAAGCAAGTCTTCATTACTTTTATCACCGTTTTCACTTTTGTTGTACAAAACCCATGTATCTCTATCTCTGTAGCATCTAGACAAAAAGAGCAAGCACACACAAATACAAAACTGAAACATAGCAAAACCAGAGAGAATTTTCCTTAACCAGCACAGAAACTTTATGACTAAGATTCACTTTTGCAAAATGACAATAATGAAAGTAATGGCAGTAATTAAATTGTTTTAACTATAAAGGCTGAGTTTTTAAAACACATTTAAGGCAAAATAAGTTTTGATATACCGAACTCAACTACCAAATACATGCAACAATTCCTTTAATTACTGAAGCCAGAAGGAATGTTCCATTTCATCAGGCTACAAAAACTTATACAATAAAATATAAAAACAATTCAGATCCTTTTCTAGACATGTCTGTACAGTACAAGACAGTTCAGTGTCTGCAACTGAAGTACATACCTAGGAAAGAAGTAAAGGGGATACATATGGGCATCTATTTTTTGTTTTCTGTTGTGGCTAGTAATAATTTTTGAAGAGAGCTCGCTCTCAAAATTGGTGGAGGAAGGATATGATTGACAAAGGACTTGGGGAGCAGAAAACATGTTTTTCTTAAGAAGCTGCCAAACTGTTCAAATACTACATCACAAAAAACCCACCTTAAACACACTTGAGCCAAAATCTTTTGACTCGATCCCAAAATATTCAGTCTAAAATGCTCTGTGTCATGGAAACTATTTCAACCAACTTGTAGTCTCGTTCTCTTTCACAGACTGAGCTCACAGCAACATTCATGATAGGGTCATGACGCATATGAACTACAACTTCAGTGAAACACCATAATATCAAATCAATAAGATACTTCTTATTTCTGTCAAACAACTTACTTATGATGCTATAAAAAGTTCTGAAGCTTTTGCTCCCAAAGTATACTTTCAAAACATAAATGAAGAGCAATCTCTTTGAAAGCCTGCATCTGTACTGTAACTATATGAATCCCCAAATTCCTACTTTAGTTTAGGGTAGGTCACAAGTGTAAAAACTTTGTTTAAAAAATCCTAACCAAACAAAAACCCACAAAAAATCCCCTATGGCAATTCCAGTTAAAGATGATACAGTCATGAGAAAAATAAGTATTTTCTGGTGTTGTTTTTTTTATATCTGACAATTTTAGAGGAAGAGGCTTTGGCTGTTTGCCTCCCAAAACAGCACACTGATACAGGAGGGGACTCTTGATGGGAGCTCGTGAGTTCTTTGTAAAAGAACCATTATCACATCCATAAACCAAAAGACAGAGGATGTTGGCAGACCAGTCCAGTCTGTAATATATTAACATACTAAAGAAGGAAACAGTTTTCCCATGCAATATAATAATGTGTAAGACCTGCTGCATGTGATTCCAGGCTCTTCCCTAGAGCAACAAACAAACCACGTGAACCTCTGTTAGTATAAACTTAAAAGAATATGTCCATCATAGCAATTATTTCTTCATTAACTGGCATAGGAGCATGCCTCAGAATCCAAGCTCTCCAAGATTTAAAAAAAAAAAAGTTCATAGCCATTAAGAGATGCAGTTAAAATCTTGGAAGTAAATAGTCTCTCCATGACTCCTCTGCACTATCTTCAACAACCACTTATCTCAAGAGAATGTTAAATTTAAAAAATAATGAATTAAAATGTAAGTATGTTTCTCTATTGATTAACATAGAAAAGGCATTAGCCATTGTGTTAAGCCCCTTGGTACATGACAGCAAGATTGCTGCTATTTTAGAGTCACGGTGTTCAAAATCCCCCAATAACTTCAAGAAGCATCTGTCTGTTTCCAAGAGGCAATATTTAGAATAGCTATCCCATCTCCCTTCCACTACTATCAGAGTGTCAAGAGCCAAACTTAGTGTGTTAAACTTAAGTGCTGTCTAAAATAGCTGTACACAAAAAACTGTCAGGGAGACAATAACTATCTACAGCATAAGAAGTATGAAAAAAAGTTTTCATAGGGTTTGGCGGTTTGTTGTTGTCTTTTGTTTGACTTGTTTTTTTTAATAGTAGCACAGTATTATGTAATCATTTAAAACTTTTGCTTGAGCCTGCTTTACAAATAAGGTGCTTGAAATTTGAGCCAATTCTTACTAGAGCATTAACTTAAACACTCCAGATTCACACTCAATTGAGATTCATGGAGTAATATGCTGCCAAAGATATAGTTAAGTACTTATGGGAAAAAGTCACTTCCTAAGAGTTGGGGTTACAGAGAAGATAGGATATTTTAGCATGGTTTATCTTTATGAGAAAGCAGACAAGAACTACCTAGGCGAGTACTGAATGCTCACTTAAACCGAGTACTTTTTCTGAGCAAACTGATCTAGTGGGAGGTATCTCTGCCCTTGCCACGGGGGTTGGAACCAGATTATCTTTTAAGGTCCCTTGCAACCATGACACTTCTATGGTTCTATGATTGTTTTTGTAAAGCCATAACTATAGTGATGGTGGCTAGCATGGGAAGGCAACAAAGTGTTTTCTCTCCCCTCTACCACTCTAACCCTCCTCACTCCAAAGCTTGCCTTTATAACAATTATGGGAATAAATCAAACCTATGTGTAATGGTGAAAAGAAGATGGAAAGTTAGGTGTTCCTCTTTAGGCATGCATGTGTGCCAATGGTAGCGGTGAGTTATAAGGTGGGCAGGAGACAGAGAGCTGGCAGGGCCAGAAACATCCGTATTCGGACCGGGACAAAGGCACCTATAAAGCACTAGGGTCTGTTGCACTCCTCAGGAGTAGGGGGCTTGCAGGCTCCTCTCCAGGACACGATGGCTTCGGGAAAGATGGAGCAGCCGCACGCTCAGGGCAGGAGTGACGGCAGGCCACAGGAGGCTCAGAAAGCTCCTGGAAACGCAGACGGTGGAGGCCGGAGAAGCTGAACCGGGCGGGGGAGAGGGTCGGCCCGCCAGAGCCGGCGGGGAGAGGCGTGACCGGCGGGCGCGGCCGGGGCGGGGAGTAAGCCCCGGCGTACGCAGGCTGGGGAGGGAGCACAGCGGGGACCGAGGCGGGATTGAGATGCAATGCGTGCGCGTGGGGAGCCCGGGGAGATTCCCCAGCCACGGCTCACCGGGAGTCGGAAGACAACGGCGCCACGGCATGCAGCGGCGCCGGACGGGTGCCCGGGGGCGGGGGCATGGGTGATGAGGGCGCGCAGCTGGGGAAGGGACAAAGCAGGGGAAAGAGGCGCTTGGCGCTGACGGGGAGACGGATCCCGCCCGCCCGGGCTCCTCTCACTGCAGCAGGGACGTTCGCATGGCCACCCGTAGCCCCAGCCGCAGGTTACTAATCATCCTGCACTGCCGGCAAACAGCCCGCCGCCATTTTGAATCGGCTCTCTCCTCTACGGGCTCCGTCGGCACTGACTCCCCGCCCGCACTGTCCCCACACGGAGCCCCGGCGGAGGCGGGTGGGCCCAGTGCGCCGCGCCCGACCCAGCCCAGTCTGCCCTACTCACCACCTCACCGCTGCTGTTGCCGACGCCTGCCAGCGTAGGACCTCCGCTCCCGCCTCACCGAACGCTCCGCGCTTGAAGGAGGGGGCGCGGCTAACTGTAGAGAGCAGCCCCGCCTCCTCCCCCGCCCGCCATCTTATTGTCAAAGCCCACAAAGGGACTCGTTTCCTTCCCCCCGCCCCTGTCTTCGCATTGGGGGCGTGCCTTCCCTGGCAGCGACGCCTACGAAGGAACGGCGGCTGCTATTGGCTGTCACGAGAATCACGCAGGCGCCGTTCGCCACTGCGATTGGCCGCGCCGTTTCCATGGCGCCCGGCTTCTCCGGGTCCTAGGCACCGCCCACGGGAGGCTGCGAGGTTGCCATGGCGCCCGAGCCCTTCCCCTCTGCCCTGAGAGGCTGGCAGGAGGCGGAGGCGGTGGGCGAGGCAGAGCCGCCCCGATTTCAAATGGCAGCCAAGGGCCCGCGGCGTGTCTGGGCTTCAGGCCACGGGCTCTGGCGGGAACAGGTTCAGACCTGGTTCTGCTGCAGCCCGCGGGGCGCCTAGGGAGCTTACAAGGAGGGCTGAAGGGGGTGCGCTGGCCCCCAGACCGCGCCGCTTTCCACCCCCGCTGGGCCCGGCCCCCTCTCAGCCGTGAGGCGCCTCTTCCCTCAGGGCCAGAGATCCGTCGGCGCCGACTACTGCTGGCCCGCCCTCGCAGCCGCTTCCCCCCACCTCCGGTGCTGCCGCCCGCGGGGTTTGCCAGGCCTCATGACTACATTAGCAAGGCTTGTGGCATTTCCTGTTTGGGCCTGGCCTCGCAGCCCTAGGTCTCCGAGTCAGAGCACGGGGAAGCTGCTTCCTTGGGGCAAGGGGAAGGGGTGAAGTTTCGCACCCGTCACGAAGCTACTGTCCCAAAAGCTCCCACCACACCAAACTCGAAAGCTTTGAGCGCTGTTGTGCTTTCCTGCTCGCTGCTTGCTGGTGCACATCTGCAAGTACTTAGGCCGACTGAGTCTTCTCAGTGGCTTTCCCGAGCTTGCAGCTACGTGCCGGCTGTCTCCACAGCAGCCAGGAAGGCGGGGGAGGCGGGGGGGTAGCCGGGATTGTCCTGGCTGCGGCTGGCTGCTGAGAGAAAGCCGCAAAGGCACAGCAGCTGCTGCCTCCCGCCTGCGGCTCGGGCAGGGGGAGGATCTACTGCTCCCGGAGGCGCAGTGGGACGAGGAGCTACGGGAGAAAGAAAATGGAGACAGAGGGGGTAGGCAGCACGAGAGGAGGGTGTGAACTGGACTTGGGACTGAGGTTTGACAGGAAAGGCTGTAAAACAGCAGAGCAGTAGCAAGAAAACAAGAGGAAATAACATTTACGTAGCAAAACAAGATCTTTGGGGACAAGACAGGTGACCAAGTGTAGTATTTCCTTGGTTTTTTTACAGGTTCTTGTACCATGCTTATGGTATTGTGCAAAAATACAAGTCAAAACTCTGAAAGAACAAAGAGAGATGTTCTCATGCTCTATTCAGCTTGACATTCGCTTCTAGTTTCAGTGCAAAGAATTCAAATAGGTAATCTCAAATCTTCTATGAACCTCTGAGCCTCTCTGGACTTCCAATTTGAGGTGAGAGTGTGTACTGTTCTGTGCAGGATAGCTGCTAGAAGTGATCATTGGTATTGCTCTTTCTAGTGATATCATCATCTGTATAGTTTTAAGATACGAGCGTCTTGACATTTTTGTGGGTTCCCCCCCCAATAAATTCTGCAGAGAAATGATAGGAAGCCTGATGGCTTGGAAGCTGTATCTTCTACATTTCATATTAAGCCACTGAAAGAAAAATTGTGAAAGGTTCTCAACACTTGCTCATCTTTGAAAAGCTGAAAAATGATGTCTCATTGAGGTATGACAAGATTTGGTTATTCTCAAGAGAAAACAACTCTCGCATCTCACGTATCTGAGAAACACAACTTGAAAAGTCAAAATAGAAAACTCCTGACAGACCTATGCAAAACATTACAGCCCAAGTATTTACTAGAAAGCAAACAATCTCTGAGAGGACTAAAATAGTGTTTTAAAGAATTTAATTGAATTATAACCACAATGTAAAAAAGAGAATGATCAAATTTTAGCTATGTACTAAAGTTTTTAATCTTGCTACTGGTTTTGGTAAATGTAATTTTAATAACAGAGTTAAGAAGAACAGATGAAAACCTGATAATTCCCTAAACAGATATTTATATATTAGGAAAGCTAGCTCAGCTTATGAAATTTCTGCAGCTAAGACAATCTGCAAGCAAAAGCAGAACTGATACATGAATTAAAGCTGAAGTTTTAGAGACAAAGAGTGGAGCAGAACTGGGAAAAAAAAAAGTCAGCAGTGCAACCTGATAGGTAAAACTGAATTGAAGACAATAACTGCATTAAAAAAAAAAAAAAAAAAAAAAGGTGGTGTGGAATGACTGGTCAGAGACAGCAGGAGACTTTTAAATGGAAAGGTAATTCAGAATATGTACTCGAAGCTTCTGGACAATTGAGAGGCATTGCACCTAGTGAGACACTGCAGGAAAACCTGCTTGCTGATGAAACTAGTAACATGGGTGACAGGGAAGAAAATGATGCAAACCAGCTCAGCAGATCTCTCTTAAGAAGATGGGTAACATCTCTGGCACCTAGTAAAATTTAAAAGCACTGTCAGCCTTTATAAAATCGCCAAAGAAGGGTGGATGGGATGCCCTTTTTGTGTGAAAACAGGAGGTAGGCTGTTTTAACTAGAGCAGGCATCACTTTGACCTCTCTGAGTGGGTCCAAAGTGCAGATATATCCTTAGCATGTGGTGAGGCTTATGTGATCTGGAGCCTCTGCCCCAGAGCAGGAAGGCCGAGTCAAGTGGAGGTGCTACTCTGAGCTCGTTCCCGTGTCTGGGCAGTGGTTAGCGTGTGCTTGATATGGATGAAGAATGGGCCCAGCTCCAATCTGTGAGAGCTGCCTGTGTACATGGGCTCTGGCTGTGCTGCCTACCCAGCAGCAGGGCAGCAGCGGCTGCAGGAGCTGTGCTGGCAGCCAATTTCTTCTCTCCCCATCCCACAGCCTGTCTGCTGCCCCGGGAACCCTGGCCTGCCTCTTCCTCTGGCGGTGGCTGGTACTGCGTGGTGTGACCTGCGTGCCACGCTCTTTGGAAAGCAGCCACTACTCCTTCCCAGCCCCCTTCCTTCCCTTCTGGAGCAAGCCTGTGCTGGGCTGTGCTTGATGCCTCGGGAGCTTTGCTGCTCCTTCTTCAGAGCTGCTCAGCCCCTGCTGAGCTGGCCAGACTTTCGTACATCAGAGGGGACGGGAAGGCTGGTTTAGAGTTGGACAGTGTTTGTAAAACCGCAGGAATTAATAGGAACTCAATGGCCAGGAGCAGGGGCTGGAACTGCGTTTTTAAAAGACAAAAAAAGATCATGATTATTTCCAGTATTTTTGCAGTTTCAAGCTGCACAAAGAATGTCAGTCCATGACATTTCCACATTAAAATGGTTATAGTAATAGTGGGGTTTGTTTTAAAGGGGCTAATGCACATAGTCTTTATGTAGGTAAGAAACAGAAATACATGCAGAGTGAAGTTCCTCACTTTCCACTGTATCCCTGCACCGATACTATTTCTAGCCTGTGGAAAGATCTCTTGGAGGGAGCGTTTCTTGAGCTCTGGCAGGCACTGTCTTTTACTCAGTCTTTGTAGGAGGCTTGGTGCAGTGTTTCAAAACCGGTGGCTTGCAAACTCTCAGATAAAGAGGGTGGGAAAATGAGTCAGGAGATTGCTTAAGCTTTGAAACTACTAGTTTCAGTGACATAGGACAGAGTCCTGTCTCAATACCAGTACCGAGCTGACAATGAAGCGTTTTCCACTCCTCATTCCTGTGCAGCTGCAGTCTTTTCTGTCTCCAGTCTGAGGGCCCCAAGGTTTATGTAGCTGGGCAAATGGTTCAGAGTATGGCTGTGCAGTCAGAGGCAGGAAAACATGTGCTTGTGCTGCCAGTGCTTGGAGCCAAGAAGACATGACTCAGCCCTGAACTGGAAGCCGTGAGCTGCCATCAGTGCAGTGCTGTGCTCTGGCTAGTGAGTCTTGTTGAGAGACAAGGTGTGTTAGCTCAAGCTCTGTGCTGTACCGGCACGACTGCCTGAGGTTTGGAAGAGTTTTGGCTGTGATCCTGCTGGTTCAGAACAGGGACAGAGCTGGCTTGCCTCTGCCTGCTAAAGACAATATGGACTTGCTCAGAGTCTGTATTGTTTCTCTCATAATTACTGTTTGATTAAAGTATTTAAGATATCTTTGTCTTTTTAATTTCGCTCCATATTAGGGCAGGAGGCCCACTTGTAATGTACTGGTTTATGCCCAGCCTGGCAAATTCTGATTACCTCTGAGATAGGCAGGATTATGAAACAGTCCTGAGTGCTTCTGCAGACAAGCACATTCCTGCAGCAGAGCTAGCCTAAAAAATCCAGGAGCAGATGGAAGAAAAGCTAAGGAGGGTAATTAAATGTGGCTGTTCCCTAAGAACTAAGCCTGTTTTAGCAGCTCAGCTGGGCCCTTTAAGCCAGGTACAGGATACAACTTCATTGCATGCTGTCTGCAGTCACAAAACTTAAAACTGCAGTGCACCGAACTTAAAACTGTTTTTGTATCGTTACATTGTGTTAATGTGTGGACCACCAAAGGTGGCTGAAAGAGGCGCTCAGCCTTCAGTGAAGGTCAGCTTCTCTTTCACTGCTCTGAGCCTGGAAATGTTGTCACTACCTATAGGACGGGGCTGTACAAAGAACAGCAGGCATCTGGTGCCTGTAAAACAAACAAAAGTGTTCATAGTAAGCAAGCATTTGTGGGCTAACTGTAGTTTGATGTTGGATGGTAATGGTGTTGGCATCAAATGTTAGTGGCTTACAAACTGAGAATAGCAAAGTCAGAGAACTCATGACACCAACTAATCCATGTACCAGCTAATACATGTCTGAATATGACAATGGTTGGCTGGCAGTATTGGCTCAGCTGCCTGTTTTTGCTGGTGAAAACTGAAGAGCAGTAGTAGACAGGTGATGGGAGGGATGGTGTGTAGCTCTCAGTATGACAGTGACAAAGCAAACCCATTCTTAGGCAGAAATCTGTCTGCCTCAGGCCACCGGCTTCAGGCCTCAGGTTTTATGGCTGTGGGTATCTGATCTATCTACTAGTAAACCAGAAGGATTAGGGGTTACATGAACTAATAAATTAGGGTGTTTTTAAGAACTTGTACAGATTAAGAAACCCTGTGAATTAAAACCAGCACCACTGTGTATATCCAATTCAGCTAATAACTTTATGGAACTGATAATAAATTGCTAAGAAGAGGTATTAGTATGTTTTGATTGCAGGAAATACAATGGAAACAGGACATGGGAAAGCTGTTAAGTTTATATAGTCTGCAAACCCTTTTAGCCTATCTGGTTAAAGTGGTTGTGTTGGTTAAGGACCCTTCACACACAGCTGTGGAATCTACTGCCCATCAGTTTCCTTGTATGGTGAAGAGGACCTGAAAGAAAGAGTTCCCTCATATTACAGTATTTGGTTTTGTTCCTCAGCCACCAGGATATGACCAGAATAAAAATAAAAGAATTGGTTTTGGCAACATTTACAGTTGCCAGCCAATTTAGTCAAAGTGTTTTCCATGGCAGGCAAAACTACAAAAGCCAAAAGGGGTTACAAAGCATGCTTGAGAAATTCCAGCCATGAAACCATAAATAATCCGTATGGATGCTGGCAGACAGGGACCAGCAGCCAGTATGTTGCTTTGTGCTGGTAGTGGACATCTGTGGTAGGAACAGGGTCCAGATGATATAAAGTTAATACTTCCAAAGCAGTACCTAGGGAGATACTAAAACAACAATATAAACCTCTAGTGGCAATGCACCATGCACTGTTCCAAACAGCAGAAGTCTCCAGATTATGCAGTAGCAGATATCAAAGGTAGATTTTATAATGTTGAATATTGTTTGGGGTTTTATTTTAAGGCTTCTAAGCCCTCTTCTGGATTGTCATGGTAGTTCTGTTTTATGTTTTGTGAGGGACAGGATTGCTTTGTTGTTGCAGAAGTGTTGCGTTATAAAGGTTTTCTAATAACTTGAGGAACACACTTCCTTCATAATAGGGGTTTTCTTTTAAACACATATTTTGGCCGCTTGAATGGCATGTTGTCTGGTGCTGCTTAAAATATGTGTTCTATATCTAAGCGTAAATACCATAGGGTACAACAGTTGCTATAGCAACTAAGCATCTACTATTAAATAGCACCCACAAGCTCAAAAAACATGTGCAGCCTGTTACTACACAAGGTATTCCTTTCTTGCAGCAAGCTAAGTAACACATTTCCATCTCCGGAGTCTGTTTCTGATGATTGTGTTTGTGCTGTGCGTGTGAAGATCTTTTTTTTCCTGTCAGTTCTACCTTTCTTTGAACACTGCAGATACTAGAAGAACAAAATAGCCTGAAGCAGTTGCTAGCTGAAGAAGTTAATGAATAATTCTTTTTTTCATATCTTCTTGCACATATATTAAAGTGTGGCTTTCAGATCTTTTAGGCCAGATTTGAGGCTTACACCTTTGCTGTTCTGCATCTTTTGATATTACAGTGTTTTGCTCTTGAAACCAGCCTTTCGGAAGGCACTGTGCTGTTTCTAGAAGCTGTGTCCCTGAAAATTACAATACCAGTGGGAAACTGATTTCTGCAGTAGTGGCGAACTGAAGAGTTATAATTCAAAAATATGATTAAAGCTAACAAAACTTTTAAGAATATATAGGTCAGTTGTTTATTTTTAAACTTGTCTTAAAGTTGTTAAGCATTTGGGCCATGAAAACTAGGGGAAAATAGTAGAAAAATAAGAACACTGAGTTTCTTGTGCAGTAACAATTCTAGTGGTTGAGACTTCAGTAACAAACTGTTGACATCATTAGCTGTTTTACATTTTCCAAAACAGAAATGTGACTTTCCTTAGACCTATCATAAATACTGAGGAGGATAAAATTAATCATCAATAAGAGAAATATGCTCGTTATAGAACTTAACACATCTACTAGTTAAAATGACCCTCTGTGCTCCTTGAAAGAGTAGACAAAGACTATGATGGCTTGTTGGAGCATTTGGGTTGTTTCCAGATTTTGTTTTGAGAGACTGGTGAATTGGTAGGTTAAAGTGGAAAATGTACTATATCTACAAATAATTGATTTGATGGCCACTTAACCTCAAATACACAATCTATAAAAAAAAATAGCATCAATTATAGTAGGAATAGAGCAATTATAGGTTAATGACAGTATCAAAAAATGAGCACAAAAAGAAAGTAAACTAAAGTGTCAAAAGCCTTACTAAAAGTTTATTTTTTTTTTTTACCCTATTGTTTCCAAAGAGAATGGTTGCTAATGCCTGACTGCTTTATCTGGTTAAAAGGTTAACTCGATTAGAAGCATGAGTATACACACAGATAACAGGCTGTGAGCTGGTCTTTTTCTCTGCTCTGGTCGTGTACCTTGATGGGAATAGCAGCTCTGACTTTTGTACCAACAAAGGAATGTCAACTCGTATCTCTTGTTGATCTCTCAGTAGCCAGTGGTTTTCCAGCAATCATGTAAACATGTCTAATGTTAACAGAATAATACATCTTAAATTGGCCTTTCTTAATCTAACTAACAAATAGCACCAAATACCCACAGTCTTGTGACAAAGTCACTGGAGCTGCAGCAAGCAGTGGTGCAGGACAATATGGAGACTGGTTTGCCGAGGCAGGGAGGCAAAGGGAGGCAAAGGGAGGCTTCTGAAAGAGTTGTTTAGAATACTGAGTTTTTTGCTGAGTGTTTAGATACTGCAGGGGCTTGCTCACCTGAGAACCTTAGATAGTATATTTTCCTTCTGCCACTTATGTCCTCCTGGGGAATCATGGACAGATTCTGGCAAATTCCATCACCCTATGTTTGGTTTTTGGTTTTTTTATTGTATGATGCAATGGAATTGTCTCTGCTTTCCTACCCATGATTTTGTTGCTTATTTTCAGTTCTGCTTTTTTACTTCTCTCTTTTTTTTTCCCCTGCCTGTTTGTAGCCACCGTTTGAAAAACGTTGTGTGCTTCTGCCATAGCTGGATGAACAATATAACCCAATCTTGTGTCTGCCTCAACAACTGTGTGTGTGGTAAGCACAAGAACACATACACACACACTCAGCTGTATTAACTGTTTTACCTAGCAGCACGGAGTCCTACAAGTTTACAATTATAGGCTGTGAATTTAAGAGATAATAAGAGCTACTGTTTGTTTGTTTTTTTCTTCTACTATAAAGCCCATCATGGCCAGCAGGAGAAATAGGCTAGAGTCTGGTGCCCTCTTGTGACTACATTAGACTCCTGGAAAAACATCATTCCCTGACTTGAAAGGGATCAGGGCTTGAATTGCACTGGAAAACACAAAGAAAATTTAGAACTGTAAGTATGAAAAAAAGAGAATTAACCTCTCAGTCATTTCTGAAATGACAGTTCTGATTCGTGGTTCAGTATAGAAGCAGTAGACTCTCAACCCACAGCTGACTGATGTGTTGAATATTTCAAAGATATATTGCTTTCATAAAAGCTTTTCTTAATGCTAGTCAATTAGACATAATACTGAAGCATGCACAAGTCAGGATCATACATTAATATGGCTTTACATCTTGGAAGAATATGTCCAAGCTACATTTCTACATTAAATCAAACCAAAATATTTTTTCTCTAAATTCTGGAGGTTTGAAGTCATTGTGATCTGAAACTATGGGACAGCAAAAAAGTTCAGAGTCACATTCGATTTCAATTACCTTCAGGAGGGGAGGGCTGGTTTCACAGCTTTGGTTTAACTTCATGTTGATTTATTTGTAATGGTTTTCAGTATCTACAGAGGAAAAAATATTCTTTTCTGAGATTTTTCTTTGTGTAGTGCAATTTTTCATCTTGGAATTTGACTAAGAAGTGGTTTTAGCATCTGAAACTGAATGCAAAACAAACAAAACCCCCAAATACTTAATACAGTTTCCAACTTCTTCCCTCTTATGACAGGGGAACATTTCTGATCAGAAGGTGGTGTGACTCATCCTTGACTAAAGCAAGCAGGGTCCATTCAGCCTCTCATTAGGGAAAGCCCCTTGTTGAGTTGTAAAATCACACACACCTTCAAATTCTGCTTTTGTAGAGTACTGAAGTTACCTGCTCACCTTTCGTTTCCCATCAAATCTTTTCTATTACTGTGGTACAATCTGTCTGTATCTGTTTCACACCCCTGTTCACAAAGAAAGTTCCCTATTTGCCCCCCTTTTCTTGTCTCTGATAGAAAGTTCACATTTATACTTGGCCTGGCTAAAATCTACTGACTTTTTTTGATGGGTCATTCCCACAGTGACAGTCAAGAAAGCAAGAAGTCAGCCATGCTCCTGAGTTTGCTTGTTATTTAATGTACATTTTTCTTCCTTTCTTGCATGTTGCTGCATCCAGTCCTGAGTTTACTTTTAGGCTTGTGTGTTTGCTAACCTCCGGACACAGCTATTGCTGCAAGCAGTGCAGTTAAATCCACCATTCCACTGAGAGCTATGGACTGTCCATTTCCATAAGCCTTGTTTCAGGGAAGATTTGAACAAAAGAATTAGAGGTAGACAGGAACTGTACATGCAGCTAAATGGAAAATTACAAGCTTTTTTTTCTAATACCTTATTTAATGTCTTTTATCCAACATATTGTCAAGTCACTCATAACTGTCAAGCATACAACAACAAAAACTACCTGTAGTGGGTAAAGTGAGCCTAGTCTCTCAACTATATTTAACAAAGGCAAGCCCTACCTAATCTAATCAAATAGGTAAGCAATAATACTGTTGCCTCAAGCATATGCTCACTCGGTCAGAGACCCATTCCAGAAATCTGGTGCTAAGGAGATGCTTCCTAACCCACAAAAATAATGCCAGGAAGGGAAGAGCTTGAGAAGCAGTGTCCACATGGATAGATCACAAAACACTAAGGATTTTAGAGGTTATTACTGGAGGCCTACTTTGTACAGAAGTTGAAAAAGTAAATGCTATTGGTGTTGCTGATTGTTTTCAGTCCTGTACCTGCAGAAGTACTATAAGCCATGTGAGTGCTTGACCCTGAGTTTTTCCAATATGGAAATTGAGTCTGTGGACTAGTATCACTCTTACCTTTTGAAAGCAATAAAACACCTCCAAACACCAAAATATCCCACTAAGGAAAAATCCCAGTGAAGACCCAGAGGGTCTTGTGCCCGTATTACCAGCAGGAGACCTAAAGTTAAAATGCATTGTTGTTTGTTTGTTTTCTGAAGCCCCACCAGAAACAGAGAAATAGAAGTCAATCAAGGGCTTTGACTCTGACCCTGAAAGTGCTGAGTCATCAGGATTTGTACTTTAGTACCTTATATTTGCTTCTACACTGTTCACTGCCCTGTTGCAGTAAGCTCTGAATATCCACAGAGCACACCTGCTTGCTCTTTCTAGTATCTCCTGCAAGGGCTTGTATTTTAAACGGAGAAGACAGACTGCTCAAGGGAAGAAGTGTCCCATTTTACTGATGGGGAACTCTGATACAGGCTGGTGCATTTCTAAGTAGCTTTTTGAACACCGAAGTATTTGCATACTTGTTCAGAACATCTGCGACTTTAAGTTTACAAGGCTTTTCAGGGCTTTCTACATTGTGCAACACCCCTTTCCCACAGAAACCCTCTTCTCTTTGATTCTTCACACCCCTCAAGAAAATATTTCACGACAGACTTTTGAACATGCAGGGGATGCTCTGTGATCATGGGCTGAAATGTAAAGGCCCTGTCACAGCCTGAGGCTGCCAAACAGGATGGATCATAGAGTGTCGAGAAGGCGTATTTTGAGGTTGCTTGTGAAGATGATATTCATGTGATGTTTTGTGAAATCCTTATCACACAGCTTATAATCTCTCCTCAGCAGACTTTCTGTCTGACTGGTTTTTGCTTCGTTATCTTGCAGCATTTCTTACAGGATGGAGTAAGAGTGTCAAACCCTAGAAGTTATCAGTAATCTGAATTACAGTGATGAGACGTAATGAGCTTAGAGTCCTAGTCTTTCTCACCAATAGCTCGTGATGGCAGCAACTAAGATCTATTACCAGGATATTAGTCTAATTTGGGATAACAGCTTTCTATTTTTATGATTCACATTCCTTTCCCTTGAAGATTGCACCATGAGGTCATGCTGCATCCCTGGTACAGATAGAGTGTGAGAAGCGCCCTCTCCCGTGCAAAGCTTAATTGTGCAGTGGGAAAGAGGGAGTACAGCTGGATGCCAGCTACTCCAGGAGACTCTAGAAGAGATGAAGAGGACTGGTGGGTATTACATCCTCTAGACACTAGTTGCAGAAGACATGCTAGGAAATCCAGCTTTGGAAGTGCTGCCACCTGTACGCTTGCCTTTGCACACCAAAGAGGATCAAGAAAATGTTTGCATCTCTCTAATGCAAACCCCTCACCCTTATTTGCTACCTTTAGTTTATTCTGGTTTGACAATAAAACAGGTGTTGCAACCTGTGAGTCCACTTTAGTGTCATTTCATTATATAGCAGATGTTTCCTAAAAGACCCAGCCCACAGCATGACCTGTAGGATAACAATATGCTCATGAAGAAAAGCTATTTGATTGTGGATGGTTTTGAAAGCCTAGTTCTCAGTTAGGTTTCATCATTCACTACCCAACAGAAATATGACATTGGGTTGTACATGATAGCAGGGTCTAAATCAGACCAGCTATAGGGTCATGCATAGAGAGTCTGAGTTCATTTTTATGTGGCTTTGCCTATTTTGTATAACTATCTTCTTGAAGCAAAATTTAATACTGAACCTGAAAGCATTTCTTAGACAGGAAGAGAGTTTTATAAGTGAGTTACCCCAAACAATTACATTAAAAAATGCAGTCTTTAGAAATAACTTAAAATTGATGAATAAACAAACAAATGGGATATATTGTTTCCAAAAACTAGTTTGGCCAGCTCTGGTTCATAGCAAAAAAATTATTTACTTCATGCTTCACAGGCATATTTAAAATAATCAGCAATCCACTTATCTTCCAGATACATTATGAATGTCTGAGACAGATGTCAAAATAAAATTATATTTTATTTATTCAGTAGCCCACTCTTCTTTAAATCAAATTATGGAAGTTATACCTGAGTATATGCTGAATACAAAAGACACTGACATTTTTGAACCTCACTCCCTTACACTGGTGAGCAACTTACACACTCTAAGGCTTATTGTGTGGAGACCTGGCCATCTAAATATCAAACTGGGAAGTATGGCCTAGGTTTGGTTCTGTACTCTCTCCAAGTCCTTTTAGAGCTTAAGCTGAGTTGAGGAAGTCAGGGAACAGATCCAAATAGCTGGGCTAAGAACGGCAGATCTGGTCTAGTAGGTGAACCTTTCTTCACAGCATGAAGCAGTCACTGCAGGAGGAAGGGTTGGGAAAAGCCACACAATTGATTCACCCTTCAGATCTACTCTGACCCAATCAGTATCCTTTGCTGTGTCTCTAATGTGTCCCAGTGCTGAGACCCTTCCTTTGCCTATATGGAACAATTAGATACTGTGACAAAACAGATTGTGTGCTTCAACTTCTCACATGAGAAACAGCTTATCTGATGGGATAGTTCAACAACAAGGAAATAGGACTTCTTGATGTCTTCACTCAGATGTAAAGATGCTTTCCTATTTATCCAAAGTAGTCAGGATTTGCAGTTTTCTGTTGTGGATTCATTGCTTTGTACCTGGCCCCTTTAGTTTGGAAACCATCTCTGAAGGAGACGATCTAAGTCATCTTCAAAGCTGCATCAGGATATATAGGGTGTACAGTGCCTTGTTGCCCCTAAGGCTTTAACTTCAGAGTGCATGTAAACAAAGAAGATACAAGGATTTTCATTAAGAGAATATGCAAAATGATACAGCAACTTAGAACAGCATGCAAATTAGACAAGCCAAAGAATTATAAATGTTGCATCAGACCTTACTAAACCCTGTCCCCTGCACCTATGGCACTTGGCTCCAGTATTGTTTGCTTTAAAGACACGTTTTATCAGAAGATAAAACATTACAGAGATTTCAAAATTCATCAAGGTGCATGTCTAAGTTACATCCATTCAGAAGTTTGTATATTTAGTTTCTTCTAAATTCAATGCTATTATTTGTCAGAGTTTTACATTTAGACTATGAAAATCCTGAGGTTAGGACAGTTTGCATATGTGTCTTCAGAGATTAATCATCAGTGCTCTGGCTGACTGGACTGTTACCAGCAATGCATGCTGCTGATGATTTCTTTAGTAATGGGAAGTTTGATTTTCAGCAAAGTTCAACACTTGGCAGATCTCTCCCTGGTGCCTTAGAAAGTTTGTATGAAAATACAAACCCACAGTTTATTAATTAACATAACAGAATTTCACATTTTTCTAAGAAACAGTCTTCTATTCAATTCAGTATTATGTGAACTACTTTTGAGGACACAAGCCTTTCATAGGTAGATGCCAGAGGAGTCATTAAATAATATAAAATTTAAGTATCTCATAAATACAAAAACCTGAGGAAATACCCTTTTGGCACAATGTTTCTCTGCAAATGTGTGTAAGAATAAAGTGTAATATACAGAAATACCTATGACAATTTTAAATCACAAACAAGTATTGTATTTACTTTAATATTGGCTAATGTTAGTTCAATTCAGAAATGTCAACCTTGATGACAATCTAAAAATATACTTTACAAATGAAGCAGAACGATGCTGTGAAACACTTCACAAGCTTGTACCTAAATAAACATTCAACTGGTTCATTATCTTTGTCTGTTTTTCTTTGATCACATGAAAGTATGAAGAAACTATTTAGATAAATCTTACATGGTTTGTATCATCCTTATTTTTTAAGTTCCAGCTTGAAGGCACAGGAAATTACCATCAATAATTTGTTCATGGTGAAAGTTGCAACAGCCACAACAAAATCTGCCCCAGCATAGCATCATATATGCACCACCAGATGTGGGGAAGAAGGGACTGTGTTCTTGGTGATGCCAACCCTTCCTTGCCAGTAGGGCGCTTAACTCTTGAACAGGCTTCTACACAGGAGAAGTGGGATCAGTACCAAAAGAGAAGTTTTAGCTTAGTCAAAAATGAAACACAAGTTCAACAAACATTCAGAGATGGCATAAAACCTGTCCACAACACCACCTGAAAATGCAGAAATTTTTCTATGTGCTGCAGTGCATTCCAGATTTAACTGCAAAATAAGTAAAATCTACTAAATGTGAAATGTCAGGCATTAGAACTGTATATTTTAAGAGTTTCAGGACAGTACAAATTCTTGACAAGTACACTAGAAGTACTATTTGCCTGTGCTACCAGGCCACTGTTTCTCCCCTGAACATGCGAAGTAGATAAAGCTGCATACTGAAGTATTAGGAACATTTTCAAGGCTCTCGTTGAATGCCTTCCTCAATTTTAATATTTTCCATTGGTTAACCACAAACGTTAATAACAGAAAATGTGTATGACAAACTCTAACATGCACCTCCTCAACAGCTAACAATTTCAACCATAAGAAGGGGCCCTACATGCTTCTCCTTAGCGGGATTTTGTTTGTCCATCTCAGAAGATAAAACTGATTCTAAATTCATATGAGAAAAAGAGCCAGTCCAAAAAAATAAACTTTTAAGATTTCAACTTGAGTCAAAATAAATTACTTAGTTTGTTCCATGTGTGTTTAGTAAGCAATATTTTCACCAATGATACTGGTGGAAGAACTTTATTGTAGCAGACCGACAGAAATAAGAAGTGTCACTCCTGTAGTGTCCTCAAGGAGTTACTGGCCAATGCACTATGACAAAGCTTCCTATGGATGTCAGCATGTAAATACTTGTGTGGTGCAGCCTGCAGCTCACATTTGGTGTTGGAAACTTCTTGTCTGTGTCAGCCACTAACTGCTATCTACCGCCTTCTTGGTCTTTTCCACTATTACAGGTCTTTTGAGTGTCAGATGAATCTGGTATTTCTTTGTTTTCTTCTTTTAGCCCACCTTCCTGTGATTCTTTTGACATTTTCAATTTTATGCTGTCACTCTTGTGATTCGTGGTTGAGTTCAGTCTCCATCTTCTGAGACTCCTATAAAAATCTTTTCTGACGTTTTCACTAACCAGCACATAGATGATTGGATCAGCAATGCTGTTTGCAGTGGCTAAACACAGAAACACTGCAAAAATTGAATATATATCTTTTTCAAATGGACATGAGCAATTTTGATGAAACATGAAGTATATGGATCTTATTATGAGTACCACATGGTAAGGAGCAAAGCAGATCAGGAAAATGACAATAATAGCAATAGCTAGATACTTCACTTTGGCTTTCTGGCGACAAGTCAAGCTGCTGCTTGTTTTTGTGCATTGGAAAATTTTGTAGTTTGTGAAAATGAGGATTATGAAAGGTATGGCAAATCCAAATAGGAATCTGGCAAAGCTGAAAGAAGCCAATTTTATGTCAAGGGGCAAAGCCTCAAAGCAGGTCTTATTCATAGAGTTTGGATTGTCTTCCATGTCAAACACTGGACTGTGGATGATTGCAACCACAACAAAGAGAAAACACACTATGATGATTGCCTTTTTCTGTCCTCTTCTCCCTCTTGACTCCAGGGCATACACCAGTGCCACGTAACGATCCACAGAAATGCAGCACAAAAGCAGAATGCTGATGTATATGTTGCAGAAAAAGATGAATCCTGTTACTCTACAAGCATTTATACTCATTTTCCACTGGTGCTCATCTTGCACGTAGATAATCCAGAGAGGCAAAGTACTTAAATACATCAGCTCACACAATGATAAGCTGAAAACGTAGATGGCAATTACTTTATTCCTTTGGATTTGTACATATGTAAGCAGGGAAGTTAAGCAATTTGCTGGAAGGCCTATGGCAAAAACGATGCTGTAAACAACAACCAGGAGTGCCTTGGTATCTTTGTAGGGAATTCCTGTGCAAATGGAGCTATTATTTGTATCTGTACAATTTTCCATTATTCTTTTTCCAGCTGGTGTTTCCTGAAAATCAGAAGACAAGATGGTAAGTCAGCATTTGCATCCCTTAAAAATGTGTCAGTAAAGGTTATGGTCCCATAGGTGCCAACAGGACGTGCCAGGGGAACAAGTGGGATGCTTGTCTTGGGGAAGCATCTAAGACAAGCAAGTTTTCCAAGACCTGCTGTTTCCTGTAGTGTACCCTGGGAGGCAGGTCTGATTTATTTCCAGGAAAAAGTGCCTTTCTTCAGAAGGAATTTCTTGATTATAGTGTGCCTATTTGCTAAAACAGGGCATTGGGGCCTCTCCCTAAACTAGACTGCCTCATAAACAAGACTGAGCTGCTGATCAGTTGCTAAAGAGGAAATTGAGGGCATTTGTCTTCCATTCATTTTTTTTCAAACTGAGTAACTGAAAATGCAAACTGTAGAGATTTCAGAGGCAGGCTTCCAAAAGAAGCTGTCATTTATGGTCAGTCGGATGGAGGAGCTGTGTGAAGTGAGTGGTTGTAATGTTGGACACCACTCATAATACAGAAAGCAGAATCTGGCCACTGGTGTGTACCTCCACACTGTATAACAACATAGAGGTTCGGCTCTAGCTAATTTGTTCTTCTCCTTGCTCTTAATGAATAACTTCAGCTAAAGAACATAAACTCGTAGTGTGATATAACATCCACTATACTCAGCCAGTGAAACTGCCAACCACTTTTGTTTGATGTCTCTTATAAAGAACAGGAAATAAGGACAGCTAGAGGAAGTAAACAAGACCAAAGTGAAGAGTATAAACAAGTTTAAGAAATGGAGGCAAAGAAATGTAATGCTTTTTGAATGGGAGTGGTGACAAAAAACTCTACCTTCCCAATATGAACGTACACAAAAGCAGACCTGGCATTTGGTTAGTGTTCTGTAGTGCTAGGAGAAGCACTTCTTGCAAAGTCACATGATGATTTTTATCGACAATCTGGATGAGGGTATTGAGTGCACCCTTAGTAGGTTTGTAGATGACACCAAGTTTGGTGAAAGTGTTGATCTGCTTGAGGGCAGGAAGGCTCTACAGAGGAATCTGGACAGACTGGATCAATGGGCCAAGGTCAGTGGGATGAGGTTCAATGAGGCCAAGTGCTGGGTCCTGCACTTTGGCCACAACAATCCCATGCAACACTAAAGGCTTGGGTAGTGTGGCTGGAAAGCTTCTTGACAGAAAAAGACCTGGGGGTGTTAGTCAACAG
The DNA here is from genome assembly GCA_013396975.1 of Bucco capensis. Classification (NCBI taxonomy): domain Eukaryota; kingdom Metazoa; phylum Chordata; class Aves; order Piciformes; family Bucconidae; genus Bucco; species Bucco capensis. The sequence goes on along the minus strand of VWZO01006422.1, from coordinate 238,720 downwards.
CCAGCTGAACATGAGCCAGCAGTGTGGCCAGGTGACCAAGAAGGCCAACAGCATCCTGCCTTGTATCAGAAATAGTGTGGCCAACAGGACTAGGGAGTGATTTCCTCCTGTATCCAGCACTGGTGAGGATACACTTCAAATACTGGGTTCAGATTTGGACCCCTCACTACAGGAAGGGCACTGAGCTGCTGGGGCACATCCAAAGAAGGGCAACAAAGTTGGTGAAGGGTCTACTGCGCAAGTATTGTGAAGAATGGCTGAGGGAACTGGGTTTGTTTAGCCTGGAGAAGACTCAAGGGGTATCTTCTTACTCTCCACAAATATAACTGAAAGGACACTGCTGTAAGGTAAGGGTCAAGCTCTTCTCCCAAGTAACATGTGCCAAAGTGCCACATCTCTTCATGTCTAAGAGTTGGACTGGAATCCAGCAGGTATGTTGAAGCCCTCTCAAGGGGCTTACCCCATCTTCCAGTTTCAAATGTCCCATCTTTAGAACAACTGGAGAAGAGGATCCTCATGGTGCATGAGCATGGTACTCGCCAGAGCTGCTGCAGGGTTTCTGCATGAGAGGGTGTAAAGTTACTTCCCTTCCTCCTTAGTAGTGAAAATGTACTGATAGCTGGTGTTAGCTTAGAAACAAGATGTTTGCAATAAGGGCTGGTGCTAACTTGAGTTTTTTGGTGCCTCTGGGCATATACCACCCTTGGTGAATGAGGTGGGGTCTTCTGGGCTGCCTACTGAACTGCTGTGCAGCGAGCATAAAAGGGTGCTTGATTTCACAGTTGGCAGCCATTCTCTGTCCAGACCTCACGTGAGAGGTGGTGTTAAGAGAACTTGCCCTCAACTCAAAGGTGTCTAACCAATGTGAGAGCTGCTGTACTTCTTCACACCACAGAGCATTCTTGGATATCTCCCCTTCTAAGGCAAAGCACAGCAGTTGAATACAACTCATATGTGAGGCAGATGATGACAGCCAGGGTGGGGACATGGCACAGTCACACGTTATCGTGGTTACTCAGTGGCTGTCTACCCTACACGCCTTAACAAGAAAACCTTCAGGAATGGTTGAAGGTGCACTCTCACCCCCTCCCCCCTAGGCTTTACATATTTCTCTTGACCTTGTGTTTGTCTGAATATTCTCCTTTCTGCACTGCCTGCTGTTCATGCTCACTGTGCAAAGGCATACTTTCCCCAGAGGTACCTATCTCACCAGCAAGCAGCAGGCGATGGTGCAGGGCAGGAAGGAAGTGGTAGAAAAGTTATTCTGATAGACACGTGGTTCCCAATGTTTCTTTCTCTTGCCTCCTTCCTTCACCTTCTGCCCTCATGCTGTACCTCCAGGTCTCCTTCCTGTGCTTAGCACCTGTGAGTGAGGCTCAGGAAGCAGATGCCTGCAGCTTTTTAAGCTGTCTGCATGGAGGATGCTTTTTCCCTTGGCTTTTGATGTGTGGCCTAAGCCACAGGACCAAGGCTGAGCTGAGGAGACCTTCAGCCTTAAATGTCTGCCAAGCACAAAGCTTCAACTGACAAAGTACAGCCATACAGTCATACAAGTGTGAATTTACACTTGTAGAGAAAAAACTTGCTGAATGCTTCTCCTGAAGGTCTGACCTGTCAGCTCAGGAGCCAAGATCCTTTCCAGCAGTAATGCTCTGTGCCCAAGCCCCATATCAGAACTGAGGTGAGGAAGGCATCCATTTGCTCCCCTCCTTCACCTTCTCCTGGCTCTCTGCCCTGTCCAGGGAACAGTCTTCTGGCCCTGGCCACTGCATCCAGCCTCAGTTCTGAGTTTCACTTGTCTCTGCTCAGCTCTTCGGGCCTGCAGAGGGGTTTCATCCTCAAACTGAAGACAGAAAGTAGCACTCAGCAGAAAATTTATGGAATTTCTCCCAGTGACATTATGCTTTGGCATCTGAATGCACATTTTTATATTCTTCTCAGCCTCTGAGAGTTCATTTTTTTTGATACTTGTCTCATCTCAGAAGATTCCCTGTCCTGTCTTCTTGTGGGGTGGCTGGGCTGTGATGGATGTATCCCCACATCTCTCAAATACAGCATTCATAACTGAACTGTTTTTTTCTAAAGAGGCAACTGGTTACCTGTGAGCACATTGTTGTTGTCCCACAATGATGTGGGACTGGAGCAGGCTAACCTCCATCTCAGATATTCATTCAAATAAAAAATAAGAATAATTACACTGCTGAAAATTATCCATACCATTTCATTGTTTTCCTGCTAATATTTGTGATGAACAGTTTAGTGATAGTAACATAGAACTTAAGGGATAAATCACATCCATCAATTTCCAAGCATTTATAAAGGGTCAAACACAGCTGTGAGCCCAAGATGAGTGATAGCCAAGAACACATTTGTGAGAGACAGGCTGTTTCAATGCATTAGATTCCTTAGCTGGCCTGTAGCATTCAGTTGAGCAAAGCCTGTCCAGAGTAGCTGTTCTTGCCTTTCTGTGACCTATCTTGTTCTGCTAGGCTCGCCAGCCATTACTAGGTGTAGCATCAGGTTCTAGCTGTGTTTCACATCAACAGCTCAATGTATATTTGGCAGCACTCTGAGGCTTCTTGCTCCATGAGACTCACTGCACACAACAAACCACAGTCAGCACGTGCATGTTTCTCACCTTCAAGATATGCAAAACATCTCAAGATCTCAACATTTCAAGACAGTGACATCATCACTGGCTCAGGAAGCATCTGAGCACAAATCACTGGAAGATGGGGTAATCCACTAAGGAAGACTCATTGTGTGCCTACTCTGGACAATTGTTCTTGGCCTAGGTTATAGACACAACATTGGGGTAGGAAGATCTAACATTTCTAATGTTATTGTATTATGTTCACACTGTAAGACAAATAGATAATTACATTTCCTACTCATAAAATGGAGTGCCTACATGCTCTCGTGTACTGAGAGAGAAAACCCTGGAAAAAGGCAAGGCTCTTTGAGGTGCCCAAGTAAGAATGGTTGTGGAAAGAAGAGGCATGAGGAATGTGAAATCCTATTTTCTTAGGGCTTGGTGAGAAAGCAGCAGAAGTGTCTTGCTGCAGAACCACCTATCAGGGCTGTGAAACCAGATCACCTTGAATTCCTTGTGGCAAGTGACCCAGATTTACCAGGAGTAATGGAAAGGTGCTCTTTTTCAGACTTCCCTAGAAAGTGGCAGATTTTCAGTACCAAACTGATGTCTGGTCTAAAAATCAGATCTTCTGTCTTGTGGACAGGGGCCAAAGCACTGCTTTGTTGTGCAGGAGAGCCTGTGCAACGGTCATCTGTCCTCTCCCCTGCTCAGCATCAGGGTGCATTGAACTATTCTACAGAGGTGCCCTGCTCAGCTCATGGGAGATGAAATCATGAACGGGATGTTGTGAGGACATGGTTTTGCATTACAGTCCTGCCAGGATAACAGAGTGGTTGTCACCTTTTTTTCTGTCTGCCTTGTCCCTGACCCTACAGTGAACACACACAGAATGGTAAGCTATCAGAAAATCTGGTTGTTGTTTTTTTTCTCCTATCTAGGTCAGCTGCCCACCAGTTGGCCTTTCTGAAGTGGCTCACCAGGGTCAAAGCAGCACCAGGGCTGGCACAAGGGCATTAGCAGTAAGTAACACATGACCAGGAATGGAGCAACTAGAGGCAGGTAAAGGGAAGGTTATGCTCTGCACCCTCCATCAGTCTCCAGAGGTACTGCTGATCTCTTCTGACTGTTTAGGTGTCTTTGCAACTCAGTTAGAAACATAGGATGATTATGGATGGAAAAGACCTCAGAGATCATCGAATCCAGCTGTCCATCCAACACTACCATTCCCACCACTAAACCAGGTCCCCAAACACCATATCTACACAGTTTTTGAACTCTTCAAGGGATAGTGCCACCATCTCCCTGGGCAGCCTCTTCCAATGCCTGATAACCCTCTCAATGAAGAAATTCTTCCTAATATCCAATCTGCACCTCCCCAGGTGCAACATGAAACCATTTCCTCTTGTTACAGAATCAAATGCAATCCCAGCTGGACACCAACACAGAAAGGACCTGGAGCTGATGGGTCCAGAGGAGGCCACAAAAATGATCAGGGGGCTGGAACACCTCTCCTATGAGGACAGGATGAGGGAACTGGGATTGTTCAGCCTGGAGAAGAGAAGACTTCGGGGAGAGCTAATAGTGACCTTCCAGTACCTAAAGGGGACTTACAAGAAGGCTGGGGAGGGCCTGTTTAATAAGGTCTGTAGTGAAAGGACAAAGGGCAATGGTTTTAAATTAGAGATGAGTAGATTTAAACTGGATATTACGAAAAAGTTCCTCACCATGAGTGTGGTGGAACACTGGAACAGGTTGCCCAGGGAGGTGGTTGAGGCCCCATCTCTGGAGGCATTCAAGGTGAGGCTTGCCAGGGCTCTGGGCAACCTGATCTAGTTGGGGATGTCCCTGCCCAGTGCAGGGGGGTTGGACTAGATGACCTCCAGAGGTCTCTTCCAACCCATATGATTCTATGATTCTGTCTTCTCTGTTGATGCTGCAAGTCCTGAGCAGAGCACCTTGGATAAGCAGTGCATCTGGACATTTGGGTCATGTTGAAGTAGACATCAGCTTAAACCACATCATTTATTTCAGCTTTTTTGCCTTGAAAATGTTATGGCTAAGCACTGAAAATGTGGACTTCTGTGAGCCTGTAGGCTTAGAGCTTGTTGCTTCAGAGTGAATGTAAAGCTCTTCACTAGGGTCTGGTCCATGAATGAAGCAGAAAAGGGCCCTGGAAGGTGGAGAGACTTAATCAGTGGCTGCTGCTAATCTGGGCCAGTTGCATTAATATTTGATCTTCCCTCAAGAGACTGAAATGTTTTTGCTAACACTGAGGTGTAAAGAGGGAAGTGAAAAGAAAGGGGAAAGCAAAAGACTTTTTATTTTTTTTTTACTTTATTTGCCTATGAGCTCCTCAAGTAAAACTGTTTCAAGTTCCAACAGAGAAGAAGCAGTAATAAAAATTAGCTCTGTTAGGAAAGGTAAAAAATAAAAATGCAGGTACAGTTACAGGGAAGAGAAAGAGAAGTAAAAAATGGCACATCAGAGATATGGAGGGACAGAAGAGAAAAAAGACACAATGAAATCCATAGTATGGCTACAATTAGATCAACAGAGCATATTATTTAATATGTTTTTCATTTTCTAATTTTTTTATCATCCTTCTATGCCAAGGATTATTCTTAGAGCTGAATATTTTGAGGGATTAATGTGATATGAGGAATAATTTTTAAAAAGAACCACGCTTATAATGGTTAAGATAAAAACAAACCATCCCTTCACACCTTCCTTCCTGCTCCCAGTATTTGGAAAGGATAACAATGTGCAAGTTTTGAAGCATAAATAAATATACAAGGAAACAAGACCTGAGTTCTCCTCAGGGGACTTTTGTGATTTCCTTAGCATCATGTGTAACTGTGACTGTTTGACACCAGAGTACCAACATGATGTCAGTCTGAACACTCAAATCTAGTATGTAAGATATCACTTCCCAGATAATGACAAAGATGCCATTTACAATACTCATCACCAGCAATATCATTCCTTTTCTGAACCTAGGCTTCTCTTTTTCATGCAGAACCTGTTACCTACCTGTAAACTTTATGAACTACTAAACTTTCCAGCCACTAGCTTTGGCGTCTGTGAAATTTAACAGAAAGTAAGAAATTGCCCTGGATTACTTGCTCTGATCTTTTTGAAAGTAGGAAAAATATTTGTGGTATTTTTTGGAGAAAAATAGATTATGACTCATTAGCCTAGTAGGTTTGGTAAATGGTTTATTTTTTCTTTCCATTAGTTATATATAAATTAGTGGATGAACTCAATCCTGTGAAGTAGTCTCAGCCTCAAAAGAAAAAGCAGCAATTGTTCCACTTAGTTACCCAACAGACTGATTATTCTTACTGACACACACACAAGATAGTGGGATTTGAAACTATATGATTTCAAATTTGAATATAATATATGAATATATAATTTTTAAAACGCACTGTTTCACAACTTTGTAGAGAAAAAAAGGATATTCTAAAGCTACAGAACTATACTGGGAATCCAGCCTGACCACAACTCCATCAGAAGGAAACCATCAATGGGATTTGAATGCAGAGACAAATAAACACTGTACAAGGCAGCTTTAACACCTAGTCAGCAAAGAAAATCTCCTTGTGGTTCCTGAAAGATGAAAGTCTCAAGGTGCTTGTATTTGTTAGATTTCTGTTTGAGAACTTTTTGAACACTCCCTGGTGGCTGCAGCTATGGAGAACACTCTCAAGAAACAAGACAGACCTCTAAGTAGCCATTTGCTGAACCAAAGCATAGCGTATACCTTGTTATATCCACTGGGTGTAGTCAACTGATATTCAGGTAGTTTTTTGCTAAAGGTAAGCACATCTGCATCAGTGGTTATACTAATGTCCAACTGTAAGACACTGGACAGAGAACCTTGTGGTGAAACAGGTAATACCTCTGTCCACTAATGCTGGTTAAAAAAAATCATGGAGCATTTGCAGGCTGAAAATATGAATACGAAGCAGCAAGACCTTTGAATTAATTATACAGCCTTAATATTTAACTTTATAGTGCACATATAAGGAATCTTATTAAAAAAATATTTTTGTCAGAAGAGAGAAGATATTAATCACTGGCCATTCAGGAGGGGAACTTGGTAATCACTGCTGATTAGAGGAAGGTGTTTGATTTATCTCCTGATAGGCTGTTTGTAGATGTGAACTCTCAGCAACTAGAGATTTTAAATACCTGTCTGTGGGAGTTTACGTAGATCCACACATCCACTTTTCCCTTCCCACAGTCTACCACTATGTATTGGGTTTGGCTGAGATGGAGTTAATGTCCCCATAGCAGTCCTCAGAAGCGCTGTGCCTTGGGTTGAAGATAACATGTGGTGTTGTGACTGTTGCAAGGCTGGCACAGCACCAAGGGGATGGGGTGGATGAGATCTTGGGAGGGGACACAACCGAGACAGCTGACTCAAACTGACCAAAGGGCTATTCCATACCATAAGATGTCAGCTCAGTGATAAATGGCAGAGGGAGGGGAACATCTGTGGGAAGAAGACATCTGACCCCCAAACAACCATTGCGCATTTCGGAGCCCTGCTTCCCAGGAGAGGGCCAGACATTGCCTATTATGGGAAGTAGAGAGTAAGCTCAATTTTGCTTTGTGTGCGTGGCTTTGCCTTTCTTTATTTGCTTATTAAACTGCCTTTACTAAAACCCACAGGCTGCTTTCATCTTGTTCTCTTCCCTCTTGCTGTGTTGTGGGATGTGTGGGGTGAGAACGTGATAGAGAACCTTGGTGGGTACCTGGCACTCGACCAGGGTCGACCCACCACACACTATATGTACTATTTTGCTAAAATAAGAAGCTATGAGTGAACTGTCATGTAATTCACAGTTGACAAAGGACCCTGCTTAAAATTGTCATCCTTCCACAAAATGGATGTCTAGTGCCATGTTACACTACCTGCTGAGGGGCTGCAGAGAGATGAATGCCAGGTGGGTAAAAAAGACAAATGTAAATGAAAGGTCCTGTTACAGGGTTTAAAACCATCCTATTTGACACATCTAAGAGTAGGTAAAACTAAATATATGTCATGCAGAGTAGGTAGGGAAAGTTCACAGGTGAAAAATAGACCCCAAAATCCCCCCATACCAGTGGACTTTTTATCCTAGTCTTATGATCTGGAGGCTGTGACTCATGATTTTGGGACTTTTTGACGGGCAAAGTTTCTCGGTTCTCCCTGAGAGCATCAGAGAGTGGCTGTTGCAGTGCAGATTTTTTTCCCTGGTACCTACCGGCTTATCTAGAAAAGGTTTTGCAGGCAGAGGAGTGGCTTTGCCACCAGGAACCCCAGAAATACTGTTACAGTTTTGAGGCTAAACTATAAAGTCTGTGAAGTCAAAAGGCTGAGGTAAGCATAGGTTTTGGAGCAGCAGCAGTGAAAGTGAAGAGCTGAGAGCAGCCCTAAGACTGATGAGGTTTTTGATGCTGATTCACACCCTCTTCTTCACACACAAAACCAGCAGGCACTCATACTTGATGCCTCCCTAGAGCTACCACAGCTCCAATTGATTGCCTTGGCAGTGGGAGCTATTTAAATAAGGCTTCTTTAAATAAAGTTACTTGAGTGGCTCACTTGGAAACCTAACTGGTCAGACTTTCTTGCTGTCTTATGTTGGAACTACAAAGTCTTGGAAGGTAGAGGTAAGAGGGGGGATTCCCAAGCACAGCTACTCTGACCCACCTCGGGGTGCTCCTGGATGTCAAAGCACAGCTAAGTGCTGGAAGGTTTGACACTGAGGACTTACATGTGGATGAATACTGCTCTGGACTCATGAAAGAGCAGTCTGAAATTTCAAGAAGTGGCTGTCTTAACAAGGCAAGGAGATCTGGTCATGTTGGTGCACTCCTAGAGCTGAGCATGTCCATTTGCCAGATTCAAGGAAAATCTGACTTCAAGAAGCTGAACAAAGAAGCACCAAGACCTATGTTCAAACCCACAGGTGTACCTCTTAAAAAGGGGTGCTCATCCTTTAGAATTTAGAATCTCCCCAGCAGCTTCTTATGGACATCTTCCTCCTTCTTGACCTCAGTCATCCAGGCCTTCAACTAGGAGACTCCTACTGTTAAGATATACTAGTTGTTTAACTTAAATAAGTAAGTTTTAAATAGAATGAATCACTTAGAGATATGTTGTGTGCTTTAGTATGCTGTTTGCTTATCTTTACTTACTCAGCATGAGTAACTATGTCTGCTGACACCTTAGGCTGCAGCTGTAAGTTTCCACTAGGATTTACTGAACCGTTCCAGTGTAAATCAGAATATAAGGAGGCTTCAAGGCTACAACCCTCAATAGCAGCTTCAGCTAGTCAAGACAGTAGCCTGCTGCCTGGAGACAGAGATGGAATTCACTAAGGAATCAGAAGGTATTGGAGGATCTCAGGCCAGAACCACCAGTGGACCAAGGTGCATGTGAAAGGCATGTGAAGATCACATGAAGGTCAGATACACACCTTATACTGGTGTAAATGACCAGAATTTCTTTGTTCTGAGTCCCTTACCAGAGGCACCCAGCTCCAGCTAACCCTGCTGCTTTACTGTTCTACTGAATTATTTGGTTTTATGAGATTTTGCCTGAGACTCTGCTTCTGGACACTGAGGGTTCAGACTGTGTATCTTCAACACTGCCAAACCTCTGGAACCTCCAGGAACACATCAGACAACATCAGGCAGCACAGAAAGGCTGTACCAGAGCCATTTTCACCCCAAACTACCACAACTCAAAATCAGCTTTGGAGCGGTGGCTATTCACCTGGAGTTGATGGAGGTTTCTGGACCGAGGACATACATCTCCTCACTCTTCAGTGAATGCTGGCAGTGCCTATGTGTGGCACCTAGACCAATGAAAAGCCTAAGTAAAGGCCTTTAAGTCTGTGTATGAGTAAAGGAATGACAATTGCAGTCGCTCTGTGGCCAAGAGAAAGACTTGTCACTGCTAGGAGGAGCATCATATCCAAAGGTGTGAACATTCAATCTCATCACCTCTTAGGCTGGCAGGGAGATCAGAATGGGAACAGCATAGTTATGCCTATGGCTTGTGGTAGCCCTTAGTTGGTGCCTAGCAGGTCTGTGCTCCTGGATCCAGAGAGGTTATAGGGACCTCAAGCTCTATTGTTACCCTGTATGAAACAAAGCAATGTTGTTGTCACAGAGTCAACAACAAGAGGTAGAGGGTATGTATTTTAGTGACCATACAGTTATGCTACCTTGTGGTAAGCTGCTTTGCTTGTTTGTATATTGGCTGTGGATTGGGGCTGGCTGATGGCTCAGTTTGCTTCCCTCTGTTGGTTTGTTTTCATTAATGGTCAAGGGTTGTGTCTGACTATAGCTTGGACTTGTGTACTGTTGGCCTGTCACTGCTGAGCCTTGCCCAAGCTCTGTCGTCCACTGCTGACCTGATTGCAGCCTGCCAGCCTGTCATCACCTGGTTCTGCCTTTCCCTGTGTGTGGTCTCTGCATCATTGTGGTCCATTCCTGCTTTTCACTATCCCACTGCTGATTTCTCACCCTCTTTCCCAAGTCAGCCAGTGATTTTCAAACTACTGTTCTCCCAGGAGATCCACAAATGGTAACTCACACCTCTTCTTTTGCTCAGGTTCCCATGCAACCAAGAGGATGCTTGCTTAGGGAACAAGTATCCTATGCTACCAGGCAGTGACACTTGCAGATAATATTTATTCATAACTAAAAAACATATCTGATCAAACTCTCAAATTCATATCTTCTCCAATTCCTGCACTGAGACCTCTGTTGCAGTCATGACAGTCACAGGGATCCCAGGCTTTTCCTACATCCCCAAAATATGGTTGCCCATTTAATCTCTCCAAAATCCCCCAGTACAGCTTAGCTGTTCTGAAAAGACTGAGCACAGACAGAGTGGCTGCTTGCTGCTAGTAGTAGGAAAATGAAAAGACAAGAGTTGAGTTTTGACCTTGTGACAGTAGCTTAACTCTCTTCCATGGAGGATTTACTGATCTTGGCACTGCCCTTGTAGATCTGTGCAGGAGCTACTGTGACGTGGGAGCTGTTCTGCTGCTGGTAGCATCATCAGTACTAAAGAGGTTGCTGGGGAAAACCAGAGCAAAAAGATACCCAAAATAATTTTGTGACCTGCCAGGCTTGGGCTCACCGACATACTGCTTGTCACTGAGAAGTCCTGCTAGTTTCCCTTCAAAATTGTTTTACTTTTGTCTGAAATGAATGTCTCAGCTGGTGGGTTCTGCAAAACTTTGTGAAAACCATGTTGCCTTCCATACTTGAAACAATTCTATTTTTAACAGAGCAGTTAGAGACAGTACTTATAAGTGCTCAGACACTAGTATTTCTTCCTTTTCCATTTACCATGAAAGTCAAGCTCTGTTCCTTCTTCTTCTGTGATTCACTCAATTAATTGGAGAACTACTGTTCCCCTTTATTGCCATCTAGGCCACCTCCTATATATAGATTGCTCACATAACAGCAGCAGGGTTTTCCCCATAAGACTTTAGTTATACCAGTAAAAACTGTGACCCTCAAAGATTCCTCTTTGCACCTACACATCTCTGACCTATCTGTGAGTCCAATAACATCTACTAGATCTCCTGTAATGTCTTGTCCAAATCTGCAGCTTTGATCACTTCCAGCTTTTTGCACATCTACCACAATAAGCATTTCATTCTTGGTTAGGATGTTTAAAATCTATCCTGGAAAATATTGATGTAAAATCCCAGCTACCAGATATTCCCTGAAGTGTCATTCTTATGGATATCAAAATATTACTGTTTCCAATAGTCCCTGTTCTGAATATCTCTCTCTAGCCAGGCCTTGCTCACCTGGGCAGTAATAGAACCCACTTCATTTCCCACTTCAGTTCCAATACTGAGCCCTTTGTGTTTACAGACTTCAAGTCTGCAGCAGGATAGTTGGTTCTTTGAGAACATTTTTGTCATGTACTCTGCTCCACCAATAGCAGCCAGGTTTGAACATCAGATGTCTTCAATACTATGTATCTGTACTAAATATCCTGTTTTAAAAATAACCTTGATTCATGAAAGTAGATAAGATCAAAGTAGTAGTAGTCTAAGAGGAAGATTCTGTCAAGCCTGACGTGCTCTACAGACAAAGCAGCAGTAAGGATAACAGCACTTCTGCCAGTATGGTGGGATCCTTGGCTTCCCTTCCTCTACTGCTCCATTATCCAGCATAGGAGGCTGGGCTAAGCAAAAATAGCATCCTTCATATACACTGTCCCTCAAAGGGTTCAGTTTAAAGCAATAATTTTCACACAGTGAGGCACACTCTACTCATTAGGCAGTAACCTTGTGACAGAGGGATGTGAAATAATGTCCTATCTACTAAGCTCTGTCAGACTGGTCCTGACTCCCTGCATGAGACCTGCACAGCAGCCCTGGAGCCAGGAGCAGTGGGGACATATCCAGGTGTTTCTGTACAGGCAACTGAGCCTGTGCAGGAAGAGAAAAGGGGTAAAAGCAGAAAAAACAACACTAGTTTCAGCACTGAGCTGCTCATTGCTAATTTTACCTCACGGCACAGTGAGAACACAATAGGTTTGCACTGAGTATCAAGAAAAAGAAAGCCAAACCTGAACCTATGCTGAGCTCAGGCCAGATGCACAGGCACTAAGTCACTGAGAACAGCCACAGAAACCAGTTCTCATGCTGTCTGGTGCAGCAGTTACTGCAGCTGCCATTCCAGCCACGTTCCCATTGCATTGGGACCACAACTGCTTATGTGAATAGTGGTGTGACCCTCTTCATAGCTGCAGCAATACTGCTCTTCACTTCCCCACTCCCAGCCCTTTCTGGTTTGGGAACCACTGACTTGCATGCTCTTTTGCATTCTCTTGATACAAAAATACAGGAATCTGGCTGGGAGGAAAAAATCATTCAGCACAAAGCTGTGAAATTTCCATTTCAGCTCCAAAGTGTGACTGAGCTTTGTCAGTGCACCTGAGAGAGGTGAAAAATGCCCTCGGGCACTTCTACTTTGACAGCAATACTATTTGTGTGATCATGATGAGGCTATAGGCATGTGAAATGCTGAACCTGAAAGAGCTGTCTGCAGTTTTAGGCAGAAATCTGTACAGAGAGACTGCTCAGTTCAGGCTGGATTTGTTTAAATGTAGTATCTGGTGTACAGAACTGTGGAAAATTCTTGAGAAGGAAATCAGCCTTGCCTATGGGCCTATTGAGTAACAAAGACCACAATAAATGTGTGTGTTTTTTTGTTTGCTTGTTTTGTTGTTTGTTTGTTTCCCAAATGAGGTTACTGGAAGTTAAGGAATTGCTGCTTTAGAGGCAGCAGCTGATCTAAATGTGATTATGAGAAGGACGGTTTAAAACTAAACTTGGATGCTTCTTGGTCTTTGTCAGAGTAGCAAACTTTATGTTAAAATTTCAAGAGAAGCTAGTAGCTAAAATCTGTAGTGCTTTTAATTTTAACATTAACACAAATAAATGGGGGAGATAACACTGAGAATAAAAACAACCAAGAAAAACCCATGAGAAACTAAATTCAGGAAAGTTTGATCAAGTCAACAGGTCAGCTCAGCTCAGCTCAGCTCAGGTACGGTGTTTACCTTTGCTAAATTTTATCTGGAGTAGGAAAGATCCTCCCTGATCTCAGAATCTTTCATAGTAGAAGTAGAATCATTTAAGGAACCAAAATTGATTCATCCTGACCGCCTACCAGTATGGCCACACAACACGGGTAGCAGCCTGTAACTTTATCACAAGGCTTATGGTCTCCTTAAAGCTGCAACTACTGTGCAAAATATTGGCTATGCTAAATGGAAAGGAGCATCAGCTTTCATTTAAAAGCAAGGTGTTTGGTTTGCTGAGGAGAGCATAAAGCATGGTCCCAGTATTTTTGAAGTCTCAGAGAAATTAATCAAATCCCAAAATATTTGACAAAAAAAAAATCTTGACTTAGTCTCCAACTTTCAGAGTGCCAGACATCAGCAGTACTGTTTGAGTAAAAGATGGAGAAAAGAAGAAATGCAGTGTGCCCAATCAGTCGTTATAAAATGCCTGTCTTGCTTTTCTAACATTGTAAGGATGAGAAGAAAGGATGGATGTGAATTGTCCTTATGGTCTACCAAAGGAAGCCCAGCATTCCTTTTTCTAATAAAATTCTATATTCATGGCTTATGCTGTGCATTGATAGTCAGATCGAAACTCACAGCAACCTGTATCCTGTTAAAAGCCATCAATCCTAATTATCTTCTATCCCTGACTGGAACTAAAATTGTTTTGATGGAGAGGAATATGTTTTTTATAGGAATTGGAATTTGTGAGGAAGACAGCAAAGAATCTATCAGCTGCAATGAATTCTAATGAATACAGACCAAACAACACTTTATGTCTGTTACATGAATCACAAGGAGATTTAGACTGCAGTCAAACATCAACAGTTTGCATTTCTGAGGCACCGGGACACAGCACAGAGAAGCAGTAATCAAAGCAGAACTAAGCAAAAATACACCAAGTAGAAGTAATGCCTTGCCTCAGGGACAGAAATCACTTACTTCGTTTTTCTCTGGCTGTTGCAGAGGAGAGAATGAAGTGCTCCAACTCGTGCTGAATTCACAGGCTGCTCTGTGAAAACTACAGGAAGTTCTAACGATACTGTGTACAGTCATAAGTGGTGTGAGCTAAAAGAAAGCGAATTACTCATGACTTCATCAGGATCCCAAAGTGTGTCACTTGTAGTTAGGCACACATTTAGAGATAGGAAGGTGACTGGAATACCCCAGCCTTGAAAATCTTAGTCCTGTCATCACTTGAGAAAGTCACTGTAAAAAGACATCTATGGCAAGAAATATCTATGAGAAAGACCCACTCCTGAAAATACACTGAAAGAGTGAGAAGAGGCAGAAGAAGCTATTAACTAGTTACTCTAAGTAGAGGATAATCAGAAAGGTGAAAAAACAAATGGTCAGGATTGGAAGAAGTGAAATTTAACAGTACGCCGGAAGCATTGTGCTTGTGGGTCTGTGTGTAAGTGCAGCCCAGGGACTGAGGGCTATAATGTTTCTACAGAGAAAAGCATGCAGGGTATCAGAGTTTCTGCAACATGGCTGCAAAGTCAAAGGTTTCAAACAGTCTTCTGAAGCAGCCTGTTCTCATTGCTGTTCCCAGTATTGCTTTCAGATACAAAACAGTGCCCACGCTCTTGCACAGTGGACTTAGATCAGCTGTGGGTGGCTTCCACAAGTCAGAGGCTCAGCAACCACGGCTGCATTTTAGGAGATACCCTGTGAGAAAGGCTGTGCTTCCTGCCCCCCTGTGCAAAACCAGACAGCACAGCCTGGTTTGGAGGAGTTTGGGCTCTTGCTTTTTGACTCTAGCCTCATTTTGCTCTATCCTTGCTGTGCCAGCAGGGCTGTGAGGTATGTAAAGAGCTTGGGCTCTTTGCTGGGCATGCATAGCTGTGGCATGGTGAGCTGCTACAGCTGGCTAATGGAGGAAGCAGAGACAGACCACTGCAGTCAGAAGAACAGCTAAGAAAAAAGAAAAAAAGCCTTAACAAGGGAAGCGATTTCTTTCCAATTCTGTCACTTACACAGGGGTGAAAAGATGTAGGCTCAGCACTTGTAACTGCCAGACTCCATATGTGACCAGAAGTTTCATCTCTTGGACTCCTAGGTGTGCACCTTATCATTGTGCTAACACATCCTTGAGGGACAAGAGACCAATGAACTGCCCCAAACCCTACAGGCTTGGGCTGTCAGGCTCTAATACCCACTGTGGGTGTTCCACTTATATATCCTTGAATGTGTATGTAATGACTAGGTGTCTAAACGGATGAGGAATAGTATTAGAGTTCAACAGAAGAAGGTGTGGATGTAAGGGAAAGACCATTCTGCTGCCAGTTGTGCTAGAAAGGGCTTAGAATGCTTAAGAAGATAAGATGGTGATTTGAGCAGCTTTCAGAAGAAGAGTTCATTTGCAGGAGTTCCTTAATGGCAAAGAACATTGATATGGAGTGTATGACCTTTACCAGGTCAAGCTCAGGCTTTAAGTGGAGGAGGAGGAAGATGCCAATGCTATGTTGCCAGGCTAGGTTTTGTCTGTGAGACCTGTTCCAGTGTCATTGCAGATGTTGTGTGACCTTGTGAAAGTCAGTTATGTCCCAATTTATTAAGTTTTCAGGTGACTTCCTGACCAACTTCCAATCACACCAATTCCACATGCAATGTGGTGCTTACAGCATCCAGTGAGTATTTCTCAGTGTTTGCAGACTGCTAGGAGCTAAGATAGGACAGAGAGGAACTGAGTGGCAAACTAAGGCAAACATATAACTGAATTTATCTTTAATAGCTCTATTGAAAGCGAAACATTTCTTCTGCTTGGCATACACTTTCATTCTGGGGTCAAAAAGTTATTTCGGTTCAGTTCTGCTGGAAAGGGTTTCCGGGGAAGGGTTTTTTGGTGCAGAGCAACTCATTCTCAGGGACCAGAAGGAACTGGGGAAGAAGAAGCTGAAACCAGCTTGGTAGCCTCCATCTGCAGAGCAGAACAGGAGAAATTTCCATTTGTACCAGCTCAGTCTGACCGAACATAGTCCTGGACCCAGTCTGTACACTGCTTCAAATCCATTTCATTGCCCTCCTCTGCAGAGATATCAAACTCAAAGGAAACCATGGAGAAGTATGGGAATAATGTTTCTAGTACACCTAGAGCTGATTTGTGTGTGTAGATCACCATTCTTCATAAAGAGATGTGGGACAGAATAGAGGAAAGTGCTTTCTATCCTGAAGAACTGGAGTTTCTGTAGAGACCAGTGGCCTCCTCTATGGTGTTTTTGATGTACCAGATCACAGTTCCCGTTTGGGTTCAGTCAACTGTGCAGTTAAATACCTGCCTGGCTATGCTCTCTGTGATGCATACTTGCACATATTGATACAGGACTTAGGATACTGAGAGTCACGTATGCATTTGCCAACTAGATTTTGTGGTGAAATATTGAAAATTGTGTGGTCCCTCATGCAGAAATGAAAGACAACATGTCTCTGTGCCCTAGAATCTTCTAGACAGATCTGAAAAACTTCACATCAGAAGATGCTTTCAAAAACTTCTGACAAGATCTTGGAAAATGATGGAATATGGCTTTAAATTTTGCAATGTGGAAGAGAAGAAAATGAAAACAGCTCCTTGAAATATGGGTCTTGGTAGGAAAAAGCCTTGAGGACTCAAGTCTGCTCAGCTCTGTACTTCTCTGACCAAGCACTGTAAGTCCCTCTGCACTGGTACGATATACAACTGTGCCTAATAAAGAGTTTCAGCAGCTTGTGGTTCAAAATTGGTTCATCTGTGCCAGTGGCTCTGATGCTGTTGATCTGAGACAGAGATAAAAAACAACCATGGTGGTTTTTGCAGTTGGTATTAGGATCAACCACAGGTTGGATCCTTCAAGCTGTGGGATGAGCTCTGTGCTAAAATGAAACCTCAGCTTTTTCCCAGCAACCTCCTACCTGCAAAGTCTTCCCGTTACACATACAGTGCAACTCTGCTCCACCCTGGCAATTGGGCCAGCTGAATAGCAAAACCATTGAGCTGAGCCCAGCACAGAGCTCACAGGGCTTTCTGGCTTCCCATGCACACCCAGTTCGTAGCACACAGTCTTCAGGGAATGCAGAAACCTTCCTGTTCAGCTGCTAGAAATGAAACACAGAAGTGTCAGCTGCTGAGATTTTTGATGCATTTCTATATGTGCTGTGTGCTGTGCTGTCATAGAGTGGGATGATACAGTCAGATTCCTTCTGGTTTGTCAGGCTGCGTAAATGTTTGCATCTCACATCCACACTTGAAAGTCCTCCTGCTTTTGATTTGCCTGATTTTGTGAATGGCATGTAGAAATTTGGTCGTCCTCAATTTTCAATGTGCTCTGATGATGTGCTCTGTGCCGCAGGGGTAGAAATCTGTAAGGCAAATATGTGACTGATCGTGGCATCATCAAGTGAAAGTTTCTCATCCTGAAGAGAAAAGCCCCATCATAGTTGACAGTCCTACCCCTCCATGCACTGGCATTAATATGGACCCCAGCAAGAGCTTCCTGGCATAGCACAGCTGGTTGTCACATGGTGCATGTTAGAGACCTTTGACTCTACTGGTTTCTCTGGGTCAATGACAGATTTGTCTTCTGCATTGTAAGAGTAAAGAGGTGTCAGCCTGTATGTTGGAGTCCTTGGGACAAGGTGAGGTACCCAGCATGTTATCTCTGACAGCCTTTTTCTGGGAAAGCCTGCGGCAGCAACACAACCACGGCTGAAGCTGAGGCGAGTGTATGTGCTGCAGCAGCAACAGGTTTGGCTCCATGCTTCCAGCTCCATTGCTGAACATGCATGTCCCCAAACATTCCTACCCATCCATATTATTCTTTTGTTCAGTTCGAACTACCGCAATAAAAGGCAACACAAAACTATCAACAGACTCAGATAGCAGACAGGGATCCCTGCCCAGCAGCCCCCAGCACTGTGTCAGCTCGGCTCTGCTGCTGGCACCCTTCATGCAGCCTGGGTCACAGCCCTCTGATGGATGCGTTTGGCTTTTGCTAATAAAATCCCCTTCTTAAACTAGGAAACTGTAACACCCACAGGTTTAAAAAGGTTTCAGTTGTTAGTACATGGGGGAGGAAAAGGGTGTGGTTCAAAGAACATGCATGTCTGGCTTCTGTAACAAACTCAAAGGGGCAGCAGTTGTTGGCCAGCACCTGAAGTTGGCTTAACCTTAGCAGACTTGGAGGGAAGAACCAATTGCACATCTATAAGCAAGGCCTACACTCCTGAACAACCACACTGATCCTGTGGTGCAAATATACGGAAATTTATGCTGGTTTTGCACCTTCTACACACAGCGCTGTCATTTCAAGCCTCACTTTGTTTATAACTTGGAAGGCTTCCAAGAAAGAGCCAAAAGTTGATGAAATTGCAGTATTTCAGCACGCATTTAGGAGATGATTTACTGAGAAGGTATGACTCTTTAATGTGGGTCCCCAGAGCTCCATGCTACTGGATGGATATTTTTTGTTATTATATCTCAGGTTAATACAAAAACTGTGTCAACCATGGAAACAAAATCATAAAATTTGTCCTCTGCTTTATATTCCCAGTAGGATAAATGGCTGGAGGGCAGGGATTGGCATACACAGAGGAAGTACTATGGACAATCATGGATTTCGGATCAACCAAATCCCACTCAAACACCTCTGTCATATACCCAGAAATTCTTTTATTCCTGTTGTTTTTCCCTTAGCCTCAAACAGTTTGCTCTGCAGTTAAGCTTGACCAAGCTGATGCAGCAGAGATTCAAAGGGTTCTGATTTTTACATTGCATCAGCTCTTCCTTGTAGGGCCAGGGATCCTGGCTGACAGCACTCCACGGCAAAGACACTGGCTGTCCACCCTGGAGAGCTGTGCCAAGGCCCTGGAGGGTGAGTGGCTTTAGGAAGCTTGTAACCTGCTAAGGGAAGCTGCCACTGAGCTGGCAGGCGCCTGTGGGTTACCCTTGGTACGTCTGAGCTAGAGTTAATTGCTGAGGGGCACCTTAGAGAAATGTCGCAGACAGGAAAGCAGGAAACATTTTGTAGAGCAGAGATAACATTGAAAATAATACTTTGTGAATGGTTTGATTTACAGATTTGCATGTACAGGAGCTGCCGTGTAAGCATCACAGGAAAAGGAAATGGGACAGAGGAGGAGTGAGAGGAAAAAGGCAACAGGACAAAAAAAGAGACTGGCAGATTTAATTGGGGACAGGACGTAATATCCTGGGTTTTCTCCTGAGCACAAAATATTATGGAGGTCTGCCATCACACATGGACACTGAGTGCAAGTCCTTTGATTCAAAAGGAAAAGTCTGTATTTATTTGACAAGATGGGCAACCCGCATCATCTTGAAATCCTTCTGCATCAGGAATTCTTTCCTGTATACAGCTGGAACTGCCCTCAGCATGCTAATCCTTAATCTAGAGCAAACTGGTCCCTGAACCACTGATATGAACTTTAGCATGTCTGCATGATGAAGAAGTGGCTGCAGAGCGGATAATGTGAGGGTAGAGCAGTCACCCCTCTGACAGCAGGGAGCTGCTGTGCTCCATTTCTCAGATTTTCTCAGAAGCCTAATTTGCAAGAAGACCTCAGAGCTCTGCATGTCTTAAAGTGAGGCAAACCTCTCACATGAAATGAGCATTAGCAAACAATGGGAGACAGACCTCCTGCCAGCAACATGTATCTCTGTAAAAGCATCAGGGAGAACCCCTCTGCACAAATAATTTTTTTGAGTCTTTTCCAGATACTTTGTGATCTACCTGACTGCACCTCAATGGAGAAGTTAACAGAGCTGCACAATATGTACTTGTTCCTTCTTTTTGCTCTGTTTTCTTTGTATCACTGGCCTCCTTTGGGGAAACTGAGGCTCATATGCAGGTGAAGATCTGTGTGATGAACACGTTGCAGAGTTAGGTGGTTACCTCTAATGTCTTTCTTGAGGCATGTTATCTGAGTCTTGAGAGATGCTGGTAGGTGTGAAAGGTCCCTTCCAGTCTTTGCTACTATATTGTCACAAACAATGTTTTGGACAAAAGAAAGTATGACACAAAAGTAGGAAACTATGACATTCAGCCTTCAATTAAAGTGTAAGATTTAGTGGGGCACACATCTTGAGATACTTGTTTCACCCCTTCTCAAATAAATTCCCTGATACAGTCTGAAAAAAGAAAAATTATTGTCTTCCTTGAGGTTTCTAGGTATGTATACACACCAAGGAGGAAAAGATCCAAGGTTTTCCCCCTCCTCCCCCACCACTGTTTCAGATCCTTTTACTCCATCATTGAGATGGAATGGGTAACAGAAAGATCTATGGGAAATCACCCTTAAGAACACTGACTGAGGTCTGGCATGATTATCTCAGCATAAATAGAGATTCCTATAAATTAGCCTTCCCATAGACATGTGAGATTTTTGCTTGTGTTTAGCAGTTTGCATTCACTTAAACAATGAATTTACAGCCTCATTTTCCAAATAATATTTCCATGCCCTACTTAGTGTTGGCAATGTATTTTTTGAAGGCGCTTTTGAGAAGCAACCATATTAGTTGGAAAGATTCTTTAACATTAAAAAATGTTCCTTCCATTGTCTTCTCCTGGCACTGGCAGTTTCAATAGTTTTGTAAATAGAGCTACCCATGGCAAAATAAATGTGTAGCTTCACCTGGTGCTGTTGTAGTACTGACATATTTTAACATCTCTGCTCTGCAGTCTGTGATGTATGAGAGTGATACCTGAGTTAGCTTTTTTAGAGTGAGTTTGCAGATGTCCTGATTTCAGCTGGAATAGAGATAATTTTCGTCTTAGGGTTGAAGCAGATAGACCTTGACACCACAGAGTTTTGTGTACTCCAGGTTATGCAGATGTGGGATGTTTTTCATGAAACTTCAGTGCAGGCAAACCTGTAGGCTTCAACATTTTAAGAAATGCAAATACCTGATAATTCTTCACCAACTTTGGTAGACAATGTGGCTAAATAATGGGAAGGAAACAGATGCAACTCAGTGCTGGACGGATCTTGTGGGGTCCTTTAATTAATCTTATCTCTGTCTGAGTCTTTATTTCTCTATTTAAAAAGACATCTGTGATGCCTACTTCCTTAGAAGATATTTAGAGATGAAGTGGCGAAAATATACTGTATGAGACCCGGGAACATGCATAAAATTCAGAGAGTTCTGCAGAGCTAAATGCCAAGACTCCTACTGACCTGACTGGGTGAAAGTGTCGTGATGTGCTGTGCCAACATCACTGATTAGATCCCAGACAAACAGAACCTCTGGCAGAAGAAAGACAGATTGCCGTCCAACCGCATCCTTGAGCTGCAGCTTATGGAATACATATATCAGATACACAGGTCAAAATGAAGTCTGTCTTGTTAGGGTTACAAGTGCTAGATACCCAAGAGAACACTAATACAAGTAAATCCATAAGGTCTGTCTTTCATTTAGCTCCAATGGTCCTTTCTTGTCCCATCACCTGGGGTGACATCCCAGTACTTTTGGGAGCAGGAGAAAAGTGCTGTGAGGACAGAAGAAGTCTGTCCAAAAAGGATGCAGTATCTGCTCTGCTTGGTTTCAAGGTGCTTGAGATGCCTAAATTCAGTGAGGTCTCTGTGCTGTGATACATGAGTTTCTTCTGTGGACATCTGTGACAGTGAGTATTTGTAGGTAGCTGTAGGAACAGCCATCCACATCCTATGGATGTTTTTAGGTGCTCTGGAGGAACTTGACATTGTATTACTAGAGTCAGGCAGTTCCTTTGCTCAGAAGTTTCTTTGACGACCATGAAAGCAGCAGCTACAGCAGCTACAGCAGAAGTCTTGGTCATCAACTTCCTGTTACTTATGTCAGGTGATTCATGTTTCTCTACAGTTTGTTTCTTATGAAAACAACCACTTGTGCTCTCAGTCTATTCCTCAGCAGACCTCCTGAAACAGCCACTCAGACCTGCAGTTTGTCCTGAGTCCAGTTTGTAATGTTTCTACTTGTACAGTTGCAGCTGACACCTTGCTGTGTGGACCAGACCCCCTTTCTTAGAGGCACTTCACAAAACCAGCATGAAGGGAAGCCAGAATGCTGCTAGCTGCAGTTAAACATAGCATCAAAACAACTGCTTGAAGGCACGGCTCCAGGAGGGAGGGTAAACCAACATCACTGTCCCCTCTACCCAAAAAGGAAGGTCCAGCTCCCTTTGAAAAATAAACAGTGAGAAAGTGTTCTACCATTTTAGTGAGAAGAATTAGCCCAACCAAGATCTGACAGATGGTAAAAAGAAGGTTGGCAGCAAATTGCTCTGTTGGCTCAACTGCCTGCAGAGCTGCAGCTTAAATCATATAAGTACATGCTTATTATAAAGCATGTGCTTAAAATGTCTTATCAGTTGAGGTCTTATTACTTGACCAGAGCTTTGGAGTCAGATCTGGATTGCCTTTGTAAGTGGATCTGTGTTAGAACACCATCAGGGTCCCAGTGGCTGTTCCTATTAGCATATGGCAGCACAACTGAAAAAAAATGCTTTGCTTCTCTGTGCTGGTTGGTGGAATGAGAGCCAGGGATGTTTCAGATAATTTTGATGCTTTTAAATTTTATTGAAATAAAATTTTAATAAAATGGATGCAGTGGATACCAGGCCTATTTCCCTAGAAAACTTAATACCAATCTAAAGGTATAGAAATGAGAGGAGACAATAAAGACTGGCATATTATTTATTAAAAGGTCATCTTCTGGTGTTCTATGT
The DNA here is from genome assembly GCA_013396975.1 of Bucco capensis. NCBI lineage: Eukaryota > Metazoa > Chordata > Aves > Piciformes > Bucconidae > Bucco > Bucco capensis. The sequence continues at coordinate 215,826 of VWZO01006422.1, read as the reverse complement.
GATTGTTCTGTGGCTCCATTATAGTGGTTTGTTATAACAAATTGTAAGTCTCATGATAAACTAAAACTTGTGCACCTACTCCTAGCAACAATGCATTGTTAGGACACCATCATTTATCTCCTTGTTAGAGAGGATCTTACTAGAAGCATCAGTAGTAGGATAACAAAACAATAAATAATCATCTTATGATGCCAAAATACTTTTGAAAAATGCTAGCAGCATGGTAGTATTTACACTTCAAAGTCTAATCCATTATTTGGGAATGAAGAGAAGCAATCTCTTGTAGTTAAAAGTTATCAAGCTCAATCACAAAAACCAAATGAAAAGCTGTATTCAAATGCAACATACTTGAAAAGTGAATTATTACTTCATTGAATAAGAAATTAAAAATAGTCTAAAATGAAAAATCAGATTCTATNGCTCCTCTTAACACATCTGCTCTGTGTTTTCTTGGTAACCATCAGATTATGAATAGTCCCTACTTCCATGTCTGCTACTGAATTCCATTTCATGTTATTTTAGCATATTTGAGGGGATTTTGTTTATAGTGTAACTAGGGGGAATTTCCAGATGGAAAGGAGGAGTTAGTACATACAAAGCTGGACTCTGAGCTTTTCTTCTAAGATTTTTTCTTTTTTTTTTTTTTTTTTCTGAGAATGAGCAAACAAAACAACAACAGTTCCCTTTTACTGGTGCTTTTTCATCTGGCTGTGTAGGTGGTCTATGGAAATAATAGTTTGATGGAGATTAAAGGAAGTGTGACTGCTATGCAACTTCTATCAGAAGGGGGAATCCCAGCTCTCTAAAAAGGGTGCACAGCTAGACACAAGTAGTGTTACTATAGGCTCCAGAAGAAAAACCAACCCAAACCATCCTTTTCCCCTAAAGCCTCCCATAGATTTCCAGTATGTGTAAAAGTGGGCCAGGTCCTTGTCTGGAGATGTTTCTGCTGGCATAGGTGTACAGTCACTGAGTCTGGGCTCTGCGTCTCAGCCCACATTTCAGTCTCTTGCTCTGCTCTGAATCTGAAGAAGTATCACTGGATTAAAGCATCTCCTGCAGAGATGTGCAGCCTTGCTGTGGAGATGCAACAAAGAATGGAGACCCCACCAGTTCCCTGCTCTGTTTGGTAAATTCCCATGGAGTTTTGTCCCAGCTATCAAAGAGCACTGCCAAAAGCTCTTTTTCAGTCTCATTATGTCTGGACTTAGCAAAAGCCAGTGTATCATTTATATACAAGGATTACACCTGTTTAATACATAAGGAACACATCTATTTAAATATTTTCTCCTAAATTTAGCAGTCTTTAGTTTCTGGTATTTTCTTCCATGTAAATTCAAGGTACAAAAAAAAGGGTGTAACTCCCGGAAGCCATTCTTAGTAGATCAACAGACACTTAACATGAACCCCTCGGTATTGAGCCCACATCTAACCCACAATCTGTTTCCTCTCCTTAGAAATTATGCTTTTTATTGTCTATGGTCCCCAGATACCTGCAGTTGGGTGTTCCCATGTGTGCTTAGCAAAGCATCTCATCCTGGTGTGGATTCAAAAACATATTGAAATCGTGATCCCTCTCCCCAGGAGTCTCAGTACAGCAGATCTGCACTGGGACAACCACCTCACATCAACAGGTCCTTCCAGAAAATGCTGCTGTACCCAGGACTAAATTTTTAAATCCTGTTATGTTTTTCTTTAGTGTATGGCAATCCATCAGGTGTAGCCCTTGACTCCCCAGCTGGTGGTGGGTACTAGTCTGTGCCTGTTGATTCCTGTGAGGATCTTGGTTGTTTTGTAGAAAAGATGTGATGAAGACAGGAGGGTGGAAGAGGATGAGATCTGTACCTCTTCCACTGAAATCAGGCCAAGTATATGGAAAACACATTTATGTTTCAGAAGGAAAGTGATTGGGGAACTAGCCTGGCAACTGGGTTACTCAACTCTCACAAGGAAATCTCAGTCCCTGGTGCCAGGGCTATTTTTGTCTCTTAACAGACAACTGCAGTGGATCACATAGAGAAACAGTCCTGACAGCTGGGTCCAAAACACAGCTGCTGTCCATCCACCCTGCCAAAGGTCATGCTCAAGGCCAGATCTCCACTGGCAAGGCTAAAAAGCTGTGGTGATAGCTAGGAACTCAGTGGGATTTGTGCAATTAACTGTGCAATTAACATGTACATGGCCACAGGAGACTAAGAAGTAATTTTATGTGATGAAGTAGAGCTAAAGCTAATAAAAGACCAAAAAGCAGAGTGAGTCCTGAACCTGACATAGATGGTGTTTGCTCTGGTCTTTGCAGGTTGCTGTTGCAGGTACTTCATGGTTTCCTTTTTTACAGATTGCTTTGAAGAACACACCCATGGGAAATGTGTAGACAATATAAGACAGTAAGAGTGGTTTTACTGCGGTTGCCAAAGGTCTGTCTAGCTCAAGATCCCATCTCCAGCAGTGGCTAAAAGCAGTCCCTGGAGAAAAGCAGTGAGTGCAGGCAGCATATGATATCCTCTCCCCAAAGCCTCACCCTAGCTCCATGAGTCTGCCAGTCAGGTACTTTTTCAGCACTGATTTTTCTACTGCTATTCATGAACATGCAAAAATAAAATAATTTCCTTACATCTGTGCCTACATATACACACTCACAGTTGCTTTATTTCCTTATGTTAGAGGACTGTGCTGGGAGCCCAGTCATTCATTCGTATTTGAACTCTCTCACTTCAGCTCTCACATCAGTTATGGGATAACTTTTAGTGTTTTACAGGACATGACTTTGTTTCCTGGTACAGTATCCAATGCCTTAGAGAAGTCTGAATCTCTCATGTCTGGGTCAGGCTCATGAAGGCTGGAACTCAGTTTGGCAAATAAATCTTGTTGTTCTTTAAAAGATGCTTATTAGCATTTGTAACACTCCCACCCTTAGATTGTATCTGTCACTTCTGTTTGACCGTATTTACCCAGTGCATCCTCTTTACCCTTTTGGAGTATTGATGCACTGTAAGCACTTTGTCAAAAGGAAGCAGGAGAGAGCGTATGTCATCCTTTTCAGAAATGCTAATTAGCCAGACTGCTCATTTTAAATATTTTTCTCTAGTAGACCTTGTTTACCATCCTTTATCACTTATCATTTTGCCCGTTATGGAGCAAAGTCTATCATCAGTTCCATGTTATGCATGTACATGATCTGACTTTTTTCTGAATACAGATACCTGTTTATTAAGCACTCTTTTCCTTTCACATTATTAATAATTTCACTGCCTCTCCCTGGTGATATTCCTGCACTACTGTTAATTGCTTTTGTTCTTAATAGATGTTAAAACATTTTCTTTGCTCTGTCTGTTCTGAGGTGTTTCCAGATGGTTTTAATTTCACTTGCTCATTTCTCACACTTAGTTACTTGTATTTTAGATTAACTGGCAATCGTTTCCCACTTTCACATCTGCAATAGATGGCTTTTCTATTTCACACTAATTCCTTCACTTTGTCAGTGAACCAAGATGAGATTTTTTATCATGATCTGCTCACACACTTGACTTGAAAATCCCAACTTTTGGACCATCTGATAAACTCTTCATCAAAGCACTCAACTTACATTTAGGTATTTTTACCTTTTCTTTTTTTCTTTTTTTTCTACCAGTGAATCTGGATAGTAACTTTACCCAAGTTGGAGAGCTTATCATTTTAACACTCTTTAGGGCAGTCAATGACATAAATAATCAGATTACAATCATGATGGCTGGTCTTCAGAGAGCAATAAACTTTACACCCAGCAATTAGTTCACCATGGTATGTCATAATGAATGATCTCACCTTGGGTGCTGTACCTGCTGGGTTAGAGAATTCACTAGTATCACCTAAATGCTACTTTTCTATTGGCTGCATAAATCTCTATCATGTGTCTCCCGTTCTGAAGTTCTCCACAGATGCAGAACTTTTCTTTCCACAAATTGGATGAGAGTTTAATGAATAATGGTTTGAGGAACAACTCATCCTGCTATTTGACTGGGCCCTCAGCTCAAGAGGGATAGGGAGCTGCTGGAGAGAGTCCAGCACAGGGCCACCAAGATCATTAGAGTGGAGCATCTGCCCTCTGAGGACAGGCTGAGAGAGCTGGGTCTCTTCAGCCTGGACAAGAGGAGACTGAGAGGAGACCTCATTAAGGTTTACAAATATGTTAAGGGTGAGTGTCAGGAGGAGGGAGCCAGGCTCTTCTCAATGGCATCCAATGTTAGGACAAGAGGGAATGGGAGCAAGCTGGACCACAGGAGGTTTAGTATTAACACAAGGAGGAAATTCTTTACAGTAAGGGTGACGGAGCACTGGAACAGGCTGCCCAGGAGGCTGTGGAGTCTCCTTCTCTGGAGACATTGCAGAGCTTCCTGGACACATTGCTGTGTGAGCTGGTCTAGGTGATCCTGCTCTGGCAGGGGGGTTGGACTAGATGATCTTTCTAGGGCCCTTCCAACCCCTGACATACTGTGATGCTGTGATACTGTGATTGACTTCCTGACTTTTTATTTGATGGTCTGTAGCAGATAACTCTGCAGATACTCTTCCTCTTCTGCTCAGCATCTTGTAAATCTGATTTAGCAACTCACAAACTGATAGTGATGATAGAGAAAACCACCCCCAGTCTGCTTTTCCCAATCAACAGTTTTATTACAGTAATCAGGAAAATAATCTCACCAAGCTTCTGTGACATCAGTTATGTCACAAGTAACATAACACCCTGTTCCTTTCACTTGTTACTGACCTTCTAGCAGCAATATAAATAGCTACCCGTTCTCCTTTTTTCTCATTCCGTTGTGTTGTCTGTGTGAGGAGTTGCATGACACTCACTCAGAACTGTCTTTAGTGTTGCTGGTCTAACCAGCCTTGTATGGCTTCCTGTAAAAATATGTGGAATCTACATGTGACAGTCGTTTTTTTCTTCTGTTCCTGCTGTTACCCTTTTTCCTCAAGAATAGGAGACAAGCAAAAGCAAGCCTGGTTGCCTCATACCTGTTGTGCTGGCCACCTAATTCTCAAAGTTGTTCAGTTTTGATATGTCAGAACATTAGTCAAATACAAGTCTTCCTTTTTGTGGTCAGGCTATTACCTCATATCAGTTCTAGTTTCATGAAAACCAGAAAAATCTGAATGCTTATGAGAAAATGTTTAGTTTTAGGATGTTTCAAAATCGGTTCTGCTGTTCTGTCACTACTGATGTGAACATTGACAAATGAGACTGGCTCTAAACTGCTGTTACAGTAGTAAAAAATGAAACATCATCAATAATATCTGGGTCAAGAGAAGGTTCCTGTGAGACAAGCTGTTGTGGTGGGAGTGCCTTACAAGAAGGAGGAAGGGAAGAGAGTGTGAGACAGTAAAAGCAAGTGAGTGTGTATTTGAGAAAGTGAGAAACATTGTGAGCCAGAAAGCCTCCTACTTGGGGAGCTGCTTCAGTACATGGCAGGACAATGTGGTGCCTAGCAGCACAGTCTCAGCTTCTGTCTTCCACCTTTCAGCTTTCATCTCCCACACCATAGCAGAATGGCCAAGTCTACCCAGAACTTGCCCAGGTGGAAGGAGTGACCTAGCTACTGGTTGTGGAGCCTAGAATGGGCTGGAGGAACATAATGGAAATATTGAGCCAGAGGGAGGCATCTTCTGCATAAAGGCAGAAGACTACCAAGGCAGATAGGCACTAAGACCCCAGGACCTGCAGCATGGATGCTGCACCAGGTGGTATGAAGAGGGTTGAATGGAGCCTCCAGAGAGCAGTAAGGAACATAAGGATGGAAAAGAATCTGGTCCAGAAAGTCAGGACAAGACTTGAAAATATTACAGTCAGAGTAGGCACACGCACACACACAAAAGAGACAGGAAGAGTGAGCTGGTGCAGGGAGGGCAAGGGGGTTTCTGTAGCAGGAAAGGAAGGATAGGAAGTCAGGGAAGAGGAATTTTTGCTTCTGAACATATGGGCAGGAGATGTTACTGTAAGCAAGATGTGAAAAGTCCAAGTGTTTGGTGATGTTGTAAGCAAAGGCAGAAGTTATCAAATCTGACTGCAGGAAGAGAATAAAAAGACTGAGAAGAAAAGGTGAGTGGCATGGAGATGGAGGAGGAAGTTTGTAGGAAGGAGAATGGGTGTAAGAAAAGTTTACTGTAGGAAGAGCAGTCTTTGAGCTGGTGGTGGCACATGTAAGAACTCGCAGATATAGAGAGGTCAGACTAAAAATACAGGTGAAAATAATAGCCTTCTCAGAAAAATGGTTACTGTGATAGGAATAGGGACAAATTTGCCAGGACATGGACTGGCAAATGGTTATGATGACTTCACTAGCAAGGCCAGCAGAGATGACTTGTGGGACAGACACCAAGGGATTAAAATCCAGCTTCTGGAGCAGACAAGTCTGAAGATTCACCAGGGAAGATTTGGCTGGAATTAGTTGTACCTACCAGCAAGTTTATTATTTTCTCCTCAGAGATGAAAGGGGTAAGGAAGATCTCAGGAATACAGACTGGCAGATGAACAGGCAGTTGCAGTTGTCCTGAGAGGTGAAGCACAAAGCCACATATTTTCTGAAATGAGGCGTGGCTATAAGAGAGCTGGAAACAACTGTCCAAAATAGGGAAAGGGACTGAAGATTTACTTAAGGAACCCAGGAGCTCCCCCTAGAAGTGAGTGAGGAGGGTATCTCCTGATGGCTGAGAGCACTGTAGGATTTTCCCTCTGTCCCTCAGGCTGGTGGCACTGTGCTGCCTTCCCATTGACTCAGAAACTTTCCTGAGACTGTACTGGAAGTCCTCTCTCTGTATGCATCAAAACTGTTTTGAAGTTGGTTTTGGGGGAGTGTCAAAATGCAAATGAAGCTTTCTAGCTCCTCTCTGACTCTTTGGCTGCCTGACTGGGAAATAGAGTAACTCACTGGGAAAGCATGTGTCAGAGGGTAACAGGGATGCCTGTCTATCAGCTTATCTGTCCCCAGACAGAACCTCTTGGATGGTTGGATAGCTGCCTAGTGGTACAAAATCACAGCTGCTACAGCCAGAGCTGTCACCACCTGGCCACCTCATCAGGATGACAACTCAAGGCCCAAAAGTCTACATGAGAGATGGCCTGAATGCAGGCCTGGTTTTCACAGGAAAGAGAACTTCTAATTCTTTTAAAAAAAACACCCATTTTTTACTTCGTAAAAATACAAATTTTACTTCTTTACTGCTTTGCTACTTTACATCGTTACAGCTTGTGGATTATTATCAGACCACCTCTCAGATGTAGACACCTTCTTTCCTCATGGTTCACAGAATCACCAAGGCTGGAAAAGACCTCCAAGATCATCGAGTCCAGCCTATGACCCAACAATACAGCATCAGCTAAACCATGCCACTAAGTGCCACGTCCAATCTGTTCTTAAACACCTCCAGGGACGGCGACTCCACTACCTCCCCGGGCAGTCCATTCCAGTGCCCAATCACCCTCTGCATGAGGAAGTACTTCCTAATGTCTAGCCTAAACCTCCCCTGGCACAGCTTCAGGCCATGCCCTCAGTCCTGTCACTAGTTGCCAGGGAGAAGAGCCCGACCCCTACCTGACTACAACTTCCTTTCAGGTAGTTGTAGAGAGTGATAAGGTCCCCCTGGAGTCTCCTCTTCTCCAGGCTGAACAACCCTAGCTCCCTCAGCCTTTCCTCATACGACTCTCCCTCTCCCCTCTGGACCANGTAGATCACATCCACAGCCTTCCCCTGATCTACCAGGTGGATCACCCAGTCATAGAATGAGATTAAGTTGGTTAGGCAGGATCTTCCTTCATAAACCCATGTTGACTAGGCCTGATCCCCTGGTTGTCTCGTACATGCTGCTTGATTGTACTTAGGATGACCTGCTCCATAAACCTGCCAGTTACTGAGGTCAGGCTGACAGGTCTATAGTTTTCTGGATCCTCCCTCTGGCCCCTCTTGTAGATGGGCATCACATTGGCCAGCTTCCAGTCATCTGGGACCTCCCCAGTTAGCCAGGACTGGTGATAAATGATGGAGAGCAGATTAGCCAGCTCCTGCACCAGCTCCTTAAGCACCCTAGGATGAATCCAATCTGGACCCATAGACTTGTTAGGATTTAAGTGGCACAGCAGGTCTTTTACTACTTCCTCCTGGATTACAGGAGGGATATTCTGCTCCCCATGTGCCACATGTTCCATGTGTCCAAAGGACAGAGCCTGGGCTCCCACAAGCAGAAGAGCATGACTCTGCCTGGGAAGCCACCAGGTAGGAAGCCTCATGCTGGACCAGGAGCAGCTTGACAGATCTACCTGCTACTGATACCAAGCTGCTTTTAATGCTCTGCTTGGATATTTGTTAAAGAGACCCTGCAGCACTGGTGAGGTGCCTATGCATGCATGGTGTGTGAGCACTTAGACCATGCTCATTTACATTTTGCCTGTGCTGTGTTAGGCTGGCTGGCTGCCTCCACAAATATCCTCAAATGCCAAGTGCCTGTGCAGAGATCTTGTTCTTGCATGACTGAAGGGAGCTCGCACACTTTCATTCAGAGAATTCAGAGGTGGCACAGAAAAGCTGTAACAATTCAGTGATCTGAAGGGAACCTGTCAAAGCTTATGCAGTCAGGGATAGCTTCTTTGTCCTTTTTTGTTTGTTTGTTTTTATTTTTTTTGTTTGTTTTTGTTTTCCCCAGGGTCACTCATTGTAAAACTGAGTTACTCAGGGACAGAGAAAACTATCAAAGGGTTTAAAAGAAGCAAATTCAGACTTGCCTCTTCTGTGCAGGCTGCACATCCAACCTCTTCGCTTTTAGAAGGAATGTAGCTGTTTCCATGTTGAAAAAAATAACATGACTAAGTTGTAGAGTGTTTGAATAATAAAGCAACCCAGCCTGGGCCTCACCGGGTGTTAAAGCAAGACTCAAGTTGTAACATGTGTCTTCAAAGTATCTTGGACCTCTAACTGATAGGTGATTTTTTTCGTCTGAACCTCTCAAACCAAAAGAATTCAGGAATGTCCCAGGCTGAGTCTACAAACACTGATTTTGCAGAATGGATGTCATCCTCAGGGCATGGGGCAAGTTTCTTTTCTCACTGAGCTGTCAGTCTGTCCCTCAGCTCCACTCCCCACAGCTGTAGCTTCTCTTGGGAACACCTGGCTGGATGATCCTGGTCTTGGAAACTGCTCAGTCTTGGCAGAGAAAACATCTTAGACACTGCAGCTGCAATGGCAAAGCCAGGGAGACCCTTGTGAGCATCTGACTGTAAAAGTAGGGTACAGACAAAGGTTTCATGAATGTCTATGGCTATTGACTCTTGACTTGAGTCAATGATGAGAAAGAAGTTGAGAAAAGCAGTGCCAACATTTAGACTTTAAGGCCACTTATTGTTCTGCCCAGGTGCTTTGAAAATGATGGATAACACTCAGAAATATAATGGGGACAAACTTAAAAAAAAACCCAAAACCAAACACAAAGCCATGATTTATTCTAGCGGGCCACTTCAAGCTGTCATTAGAAGGTTTTTGGACAGTTGTTCAGCTTCCCTGGAAAGCAGTATCTTCATCTGAGTGATTGACAGTGGCTGTATTAAAAATATGGACCACTGGGGGCAGCAACTATAAGGCTTGATACTGTTTCCCTGGCCTAGGGACAAGCTTAAAATCACAACCATGCATCATCTTCCCATGGTTTGTCCTAGGTTTTTCCATACAGAGCTGGTGGGTGGTCTCATCCCACCCAAGACTTAACAGAGACTTTTTTTCCCCCAGCTCAGTCTATATATTTTTCCTAAACCACCAGCACTACCACCATCACAAATAAACAAATAAATAAATAATCCTGCATCCCAAAAGCAAATCAATTATTCAGGGTGCTTCCTGGGTATAAAAACTCTGGAGCAGCGACATTTAGGAGGCTGTGGAGCAGCTACTTTGCAGTGTCATGAAAATTTCATGCTCACTTGGCAAGGAAGTTGGTGAGTCAGGCAAATGAGCTTTTATGCCATCTCCCTGACCTGGATACAAACATATACAGTTTCAGATTACCACTGTGGGTGTGCAGCTCAGAGAGGGAGAGACCCCAGAGTGTTTAGGCCTCCAACATCCAAGGAGACTGAGTTTCAGATGTATGACACTCTTTGGGATTTTCTGAGAATTTCAGCCCTGTTGCTCCTAAAATATAGCAGCCTTGTATATGGATTCTTGGATTTTAAATGCAAAGGTTCAAGTCATGCACGGAGTATCCACCTGAGGGTAACTTTATTGCTCTGCTGGGACTCATTCCTCCTGCTCCTGACCATGCTGGTTACAGCCAGCAACATTGTTTTACAACTGCATGTCTCACCTGGTGTGCAAAGTGGGGCTGGAGGTGACAGACAAGTGGAAAGAGAAAATGTGACAACTAGTTGCTAAAGTTTTGGAGTTTTAAAAATGCCAAGAGTGGGAAAAGTGATGGAAAAGAAAGAAGGAGAAAACCCAGCAGACCCAATAGGCAGGTTTAGCCACTGCAGAACCAGCTAACACAGAAGTGAGAATCTAGACTTTTGAGTTGCTTGCAGTTTTGTTACACCAAGTTTGCTGTACCTTGCTGCAGTTCTGCTTATGCTCCTGACTGTCATACTCCCACACTCTCCTAGAAGGGATCACGACCATTTCATTCATCTTGCAAATCTTTCCTGCTTCTCTGATGGGCTCCTGACAGGCCAGGGATGCTCCAGCCTTGAGCTGAAGGACTTGTACCAGCTTTCACCAGATGATGTCATGCTAATCCTGCAGATGCTCGGCAGCCAGGAGCTTTACTCCCAGCCACAAACACCGCACTGGAGGATGCCTTTCATCCTCCTGCATTGAGGCTTTGTCAAGCTTTCCTTTTTTGTACCAATCATGCAGTACAGAAGGTACCATTAAGGCTTTAAAATTTAATGAGCGCTAGTAAAATCTCTACCCATGATACAGAATCTAAGCAAAGGTTATGCTGCAAGAAGGTCACATTTGTGTATGCCTTTATATATTTTTCCTCCTCTCTATTTCAACTGTACACTCCCAATCACTTAAATAGCATTTCTGCAGCTGTATGCTGTGGGGTTGTTGCAGATTAACTCCATAAAGGTAGGTATGTAGGTATCTAATTGCCACTTAGAGCCCAACTCTGACACAGGGGTATCTGCCCTACCTAGCTGCAGCGTTTGCATTTCTGACATGCTGATACATGCAAACCTGCCTAAATCTTGTCTTGGCTGAAATGATCATGCCTAAATCCTGCTTGATGACTTCCCAGCTAATGGAAGTGATGCCTGAAGATTTAGTATGTTTTGTAGATTTTTAGAACTTTTAGGACTATGTAAACTTCCTGGACTGTTAGCATAATAGAAGCCACTGAGTACATTCTTAGAGCACTATCTTGGACTTTCTCAGGCCTCACCAAGGGCATAATGCTGTGAAAGGTGCCTACCAACAGCCTGAAGACCAAACGCAGGAAGAGGGCCAAGGACCCCTTGGACCCTCTCCAAGGGGCAGAATGGAAGACCACTAGGGGTGGGGTATAAGAGAAATCTGTGTCCTGGATTGGCTATAGATACCCTATATGTTAATTGCTAGAAGGGTATAAAAACTGGTAACCCCTTAGGATAGGCACGCACGGCCATGTACAAGATCTCAAAGGTGTGGAATTCCAATTAAAAGTAACTTTTTCTCCATTAATTTTGTGCCAAGTACCTATTTTCCAGATTTTTAGGCATCAGAAGCAAATAGGATGTCCACCCTCTCTCCTGATTTGACTAAGAGTTCGTCCTCTAAATTTACAGGCCACAAGAAGCTCTATAAATGGCTATATCCCACAAACTTTCACAGCGTACCAGTAATCTGCACTGAAAACTGATGCCACTGATTTAAGACCTCTCTCAGGCTGTTGGAAGCCCAGATTGATCCTCTATTTCATGTGGTTCATGCAGAGACTTCCACGTCCTGAAAAAGTGCTACAAGTATCCAACTCACAGATCTTCTGAGGCCTGGTCTCAAAGTCTGATTCTGAAGCTGTTCCATGTTGTATTAATAATTAAAGATTTGCTGGACCAGAGAGAAGAAGTGGAAAATGAGCTCTCCGGCCCCATAGTCAGGACAATCATGTATGTGATGTGGGAAAGTCAAGTTATAGGTCCTTGCTCCAGTGAACAGCTAACTAGCAGCACAAACTGGGCCAGCTCCAATAGGAGAGGCTAAGATCCCCACTTTCCCAAGACCATCCAAGGCCTGCTCATTTGGCATTTCCTTGAAATAGAGGAGAAAGGAAATCAAAAGCTACCTGCAAAATCCGCAAGCAACTTATTTGCTGCTATGGGAGCTGAGATGTCTTTGTGAGAAGAACCTGAGATACCTTACATAAAGCCTGATGAATGAACTGGGTCAGAAGGGTCCATCCAGCTCCATGTCTATCTCCAGCCATGGCTGAAGGCAGGTGCTGATGAAAGAGCAAAACTACAGGGTAAATCCTCAGTAATACCCTCCCAGGACACACATGGGGTCATCAGAAATGATGACTTTCCAAGTAGATATAAATACCTCGTCACCTCTCTTGGGTTCCCCAGGGGTTATCCTTGTGCCTTAACCAGTTAACTCATTTCTTATGACCTTAAGTCCCTCATTTTTCTTATAGAAAGAGGGGTAGAAATTTGGATCACCAAATCTGAGCTGGGAGACTCCTAGGGTGTCTGTGTGCCTCAGAGGTGAGCACAGCAACTTGTCTACAGGTTTACTGTTGTGCAGCACTTAGCAGTGTGCATGTCTGAAGCCCACAGGCACCACCGTAGCACAGACCTGAGTCCTGCTTCTCTGTTTTACCATTTATTTTCACCTGATGCTTCTGGTTGTGCAAGAGCATCTAGAATGATTTTATTTAGTCTCAGATTGAGTTTACTTATTTTGCAAAAGGAAAGAGAAAAAGTTTATTTTTTAAAAAAGCCTTCCATGCACCATCAAAGTATCTCTCAATCCCCCAGTCTGTTGCACAGATTTTAAAACGGAAGCAAGATGTGAAAAGAGAGTCAGTGTCTTTTATAAGTCCCTCTGGTATACTTGAACCAAAAATACATGGGTCCAGGCCTTGACTGGTCTGAAACAGAAAACTCCAGGCTGAGTTTAGGAGCTTCTGTTCCAGACCTGGAAAGAGTGGGAGTATCTGAATTTATCCTGATCTGTAGTTGAGCTAATGAAAAATATTCCTCTGCAGACCTTTCCCAAAGGATATCCTTAGGTCACCTCATCTGATAATGAAACTCAGATGAAGTGAGTGGAGCAGCACGGGTGTTAAAACTCGATAGTACGAGAAGATCAAGGTTCTCGTGTGGGCTCCTCATTAGAAAGGTTTTTAAGCACCTTTAAACATGTTTGCAGTTCCTCTGGCTTCAGTCTGTGCTTAACACATTAAAAAGTGGAACAACTTAGCTTTGGAAGCCCTGGAGAATTCAGGGAGAATTTGTTTGACCTCTCTGTGTCTCAATCCATCCAGAACATGAGAGTGAAAAATAAACATCGCCTCATTAAAAAAGAAAGAGATAGTGTGACTGATCTGAGCTTGCCTTGGTAAATAAATTACAAAGCCATAAAACTGCTTGAGGAGCTGCTTTGCCCCTTTGAAACAACATCCATTTTATATACTCTCTAAACATACCATGCTGGGGGTGATGCAGAGTAATTGCCAGGGAGCTGTTACCATTATCTACCTGTCAAGCCCTCAAACAGTCTCCCCAGGCTCATGTCTGAGCTAAGGAGAAAGCACAAACCAGTGATGAGAGATCCCAATAAACACCAAAAGAGAACGATTTACCCATGAGCTTTCCCAGCTGTTCTTGCCACACAACAGCATCCCAAGCCCAAATTTATATCTGTGCCCTTCTCCATACCAAAATGACTCACCTTGATAGTCCTGATGTTGCTGCTGTCAATGCTGATAGCTGGGATGCCCCACATTTGCTTGGTAAATAGCAGGGTTTGTGAGGCTGGCCTGAATGAGGAGCAAAACAGTCAGGGACTGCTGGAAGAAGTGTTGGGGGAGTGATCTGGGATCTTGCAGATTAAAATCAACAGCCAACCAAGCAAAGTTTGGTGCTAATATGAGTCAATTTAGCACTGAGATGATAAAGTCAATCTGAGGGAAAGTCTGTGTATCTATTTTGGCACCTAATCTGAATGCAGAATGGAGAAGTCTCATAGCTGTGAAAGAAAAACTTGTCTCTAGAAAGGCATTTGTAGGGAGTTTACCACAGATGGTGATTGATACTAATACAACAACATTCAAAGTGGAGAAAGACTCCATATATCAAGCAACCAGATGAAGCATCATCCCCTACCAACACCACACTGCTTCAGAAGCACAGCAACCCATCAAACACAGTGAACCTTCAGCCCTTTGTCCAGTGCTGCATAGATTACCTGCCCATGATCTGAATCTCTCATCCTACCCATTCCCTCACTCCTTGATAGCCTCTGTCTTTAGGAACATAACCTGCTATGGGTCACAGGGAGATACTATTAGGGCCCTAGACATTTAAGTTACATCAGCAGCTGTCCCTATGCTGTGTCCCACAGACAGGTAGGATAGCAATAGAATGTTTCCTTCTTTGTGTAAACAGAAACCTTCCTGGAAGATGATGGTCCTGCCAAACAGATGCTGCAAACTTGCTCTTCAGGACTTAAAGAATCAGTGCTTAACTAACATGTAGCTAGTGAGGAAAGGAGTAGTTGCTTGTCATGGCCTTTCTACACCACCTTTAAATTCTTGTGTAATTAAAAAGAAGCAACGGAAAAATCCCAAACCACAACAAGCACCACTTTTTATTAATCCCTCTATGCTTAAGGAAGTTCTAAACACTAACAAACTGTACAGACAAGACTCCTGAGCACAACAGACCAGAGCTTATGGGCTGCATCCACTCTGCTGCTGGCACTGCATACAGCCAACTGCTATAGCATATGCAAGAGATCTGTAAGCAATTCAGGTCACTTATTATCCAGGACCACAAGGCTTTGGTACAGTGAGTGAAGAAAAACAACTGTGGCACATACGTTAGGTACCCAAATGTCCTTGTCTTGAGGAGGAGGTGTGATTTTGTGTCTTGTCAGCTACTCTCCCTCTGCTTTCTTTTGTGAAAAGTTCTATTGCCACCAGACAATGTAAGATGAGGATGGAGTTTTGTTTTCATTTTAAATAGTTAAGCAGCTGTATCATGCCTCTCAATGAGATGAGTTTGAGACATTTGAAAGGCAACAAAGTAGTAATCTCTGACGGATTTTTTGAGGTTTGTCACATTTATTATTTTATTTTACTCTTTAGCACTGCTTGATGTTGTTCATCTTGAGGTAGAAATTTACTGAGAGAAGTGCAGCAAAAGCACAGTATTCCAGACAGAAATGGTCAGTTATAGCCACAGGAGATAAATATTCTATTACATACAATGCAGCCAAAGGAGCTGTTTGCTCAGGGTGAGCTAAAGCATTTTACTGGCCTTCTGTCATGGCAACTCATCTCAGGCCAGACCTTGTGGGTCTTGCTCAGCAGAGTTTCTTGATGCTATCAGTAGCATCAACATACCTGCAAAGGTCTTAGAGATACAAAACTCCTTGGCTGAGGCACCCCAAGAGCCCTTGGAATTACCGTAACACACAGTTCTCCAACTCAGGCTTTTTGAACAATCTGGATGACTTTATGGGCAGATTTCCTCAGGCTTATACATGCTGATTTGTATTTAACTAATGGGACATCTTGGAGAGTAACAGACTATTCACTGTAAGTAGGGACTAAGGACTGGTCATGACTTGGAAAGATCTGCAAACTCCAATGAGACAGTTAATGCAGTTAATGTGGTTAAAATCAATGGGCTGTGTTAATTTACCTCAGCTGAAGCCCTTGGTATCTGCATGTCACATGACTTTTCAGTGCTTCCTTTAAATTCTAGCATTTAATTGCAAACAAACTGGCTGATGGGTGAGTTGAAGAAAAATCAACTGTAAAGGGTCAAGGATTTAACCTGTCCTATCTCTATTACTCCCACACAAATCTTTAAAACCAGTTGCTTGCATATGTTAAAATCTAATTTGAGTTGCTCATCACATAGAACTAGGTAAGCTTTTTTTTTTAATGAGACATGTAACTTCAGGGCACCATTAAATTCTAATTAAAAATCAGTCAAAAGCACCCTTCTCTTAGTGTTTGTGCCTGCAGCAACACTTCCACTGTGGTATCAAAAGCTCAGTTCATTACTTCTTAATTAATTTTGCTTGAGAAGCTCTAAGTTCTCAGAGGACCTGTTGGATTTTCAGAGCATTGTCTGCATAGCATTGGCTTGTACACAGCAGCCGCAGCCAAATGACATTCAGATCAGGAATTCTTACCCTTGTAATCCAATTTGATACAATGGCTGCAGCCTGCCAGCTTTTGGGAATCTGAAAGACCCTTGAAGCTCACAACACAGAGGATATCCTGCCTGGAGCTACTTGACCTTGTAGGGATTTTCCTATCTCCCTATTCCCAGTGTGTATATTTTACAGTTGAAAAGATTCGTATATAAGTTGTTTGGATTGGGGTTTTCTCGGTGAAGAAGATTATAAGGAATAAGAAACTAGACACTTTCCTGATGCCCAGGAAATCTTGTTTGGAAGTCCTTGAGTTGGCCAAGATTTTTTTCCTCTACTAGGCTCCTGAAGATGTGCACGTTCACTTTCAAGATAAGAATCCTGCAGTCATGATCTCCCACTGCAAATGATTAATTTCCCCTCTTGACCCAGCTCTGTATGTGTGTGTCTGAAGGTGGTGAGCTGGGGGCTGACCAAGGCCCTGGAACAAAGAAAAGAAAAGAAGGGAAAGGGATTTAGGTGAATGACCTACCCACCTGGGGAAACTTTTTCCCTGCTCTAGGGCATTTTCACCTGAACAGTTTTTGCAATGAACAGAGCATAAAGGGGCTTGAACATCTGAGCACTCCCCAAAATCTACAAAATAGGTTTGACAGGAAAGTGTGAACCAAACTCTGAGCTGGGCTAAGAACAACATATGTAGCTGCTATCTAAGACATGAGAGACCTGGATGGTTTAAACTTTCATTCGAAAACTTTGTATTAAGGCTTGTTTGCAGAAGGAGACCCTGTAACTATCAAAGACAATAGTTCAGATCTACCTTCATGTGAATCCAAGTCTTCTTGCTGCAAGGCACAGAGTTAGATGGGTGTGACTGAGGGAGTTGTGGATGAAATAAAGTAGAAATGGGGAATGGGGAAGGCTTAAAATGAGGTTTTGAGGAAATGTCAGCTTTCAGATTTCCTCTTGGAGAAAGGGGACAAAAATTAAAAATAGAAAGAAAAGAAACCTTGGCAAGTGGATGGGGGCAAATCATTTTGGATATACTTCTTTCCCAAGGGTATCCTGCCCTTTTACTCAGCAATACTTTAGGAAAAGCCTCTCCTTTTCTCATATACTGATTTAGGGGCATAACAATGGCTGGATGTTTTGTTCCTCCTCCTTTCTGCTGGGGATGGTTAGAGACATGAGCAAGAAAACTTCTTAAGGGTGATCCAGGTAAGAATTATCCAGTCAGCTCTCTGTTCTCAGAGCCTGTCCACACTGGAGTCAGCAGAAGCATATCTCAGGACTGAAGTTTTGAGCCACATGCCTGCCCCTTCACTGATCCCAGAGCCACACTTAATAGCAGGTCTTAGGGATGGATGGGTGGATGGATGGCTCCATAATGCTCATTTGGTCTCATTTACATGTTGTAGAGGGCAGGAGAAGTTGAACGTCAGTCCCAGTTAGGTCCATGTGCTCTAGGATTTGATGCTCCTGCTATGTCATATGGCATCAACACTCAACACCAAGTAGCTGTCAGTTGAAATAGGCATTCAGTTGAGTTGAGAAAACTGCAGCCCAGCCTGGGTCAGAGAGAGCCAGTCTCACATTTCTTGCTGTCCTCAGCAGTCAAAACCTTAACCTTCTTGGTGCTGCAGCTGTAGGTGTTCAATCACTGTGTACCCTTCAAATGTGACCAGTGCTATGTTGTGTAAACACAGTCGTGTAAGTTCTAGAGAAAAGAAGTGGAAAGTTTCTACAGTTTTGATTTGGAGGTTCATATGATTTTGCCAGTTTTTTAGTACTGAGAGGCAGTAAACCCAACCCTAATATGTCCCAGAGATGTCTTCATCCCAATGCCAAGGACTACAGGGGCTGTGGAGCTTAGATAGGAGAAGACAATGAGGTGTAGGATTAAAGCTGGACTGGCTTTCCATAAGGGAAAAAACCCCACAGCATAATACTGTGACAAGGCCACAGTAGTACAGAGATGGCTTATTTGGGGGGGAAACAGGGAAGCCCTTGCCTACTCCATGTGACAGGATAGACCATTTTTCCTGATATGCTCTGGAATATCACAGTAATAAGATTATAAGGGGGTGCACAGAAAGGCCTGGGGTGGAGTATGACAAGCCCATGGACTGCATAGCAAATGAACCTGAGCAGTTACCATAGGAAGGGAAGTTGCCTTACACTTCATGTGCGCAAATAGGCTGACTTACTGCCTCTGGGCCTTCCCAGACCAAGTATTTCTCCTCTGCACTGAGTCCTCATGAAATGGGAAGTATTCCATGCTCAGGGAGCTTTGGAAGATGTTAGCCAAAATTTTGGGTGGAGGAATGAGAGATGCTGCAGGCTATTTTTATCAGGTATCCCCTATATGTTTGAACATACCCCTCTTTCTTTTTCTGTCAGGAGCACCTGGCCACGGGGCTCTAGCTGCAGACAATGCAAGAGCTGCTGGCAGAGAAAGCAAGTCACTAGTGAAAGACTTCCTAAGGAAATGCTTACATCCACTGAGCTTTAGCATACTGGAATATGTACAAAAAGGAAAAATTCTTATGTAGGACAGAGGATGGCCTGGATAAGATAAGAGATCTTGTCAGGCTCTCAGCGACTGTTTTCTTACACAACAGTGCATCGAGTGAGGTTAAATTGGCATCAGAGCTGAGAGTGCAACTGGTCCTCACCTCTTGCAAGTCTCTTTTCTTCTCTTGCCTCCCTGCCACCCCTTCCACCAGCTAGCACCAGGCAGAGCGTGACCCTTGGAGTACGTGCCTCTGACCACTCTGGCTCCAAGCTGTTTCAATGCTGAGCACTCAGTGCTCTGGGATTACTGGGACTAAGTTTCCAAGGAATTCATTTGTCATTACCTGCTAAATAAATGGGGTCTGATAAGAATCTGTATTTTGCTTCCATAAAAACCTATAGATACTGTATCTGGTGTCAAAGTAGTTTCTCACAAGAATTCACAAGTCACTCATTCTTCTTCATAAAAGCCGGAAAAGACTTCCTGGATCAGCTGCTGTGGTTACTGCTTGGGAGGGAGGCCTCTGAGCTTTCATTATCAGCAGTTGCCACGAAGTGTTGGACAGGGAGGGCTCAGCAGCACAGCAGGAAAAGGGTTTCATATCTGGGAATAATCTTGCAGAAGTCTCTCCTTGGGCTGAAATTCTTGGCAGGAGCCTTTCATCTGAATCCCCTGAGACAGCAAGGCAATGGGCTTTCATTCTTTGGTAAAGCCTGGCAAGTTTAATGTATTTCTGAAAAGCAATTACTTTTTTTTTTTCTTAAACTCCATATGACAAGAACCATAAAAATAATACATCTAGTCCCTTTTATGATATGTGCAATATATTACACAAGTGGCATCCTGGATATTGTTTATCTGGACAGGTCTGGCTCACATCTCCAGCACACCTGAAAACCCAATCTTTAGATACCTAATTGCTTCTGAAGTCAGTATGATTTAATTAGCTACTTAAACAGCTTTCCAAATGAAGCCTCCGCAGCCTTGCATGTGTTAATACATGTATCCTCACAAAATCTCTGTGAAGCAGGACTGTATTTCATGAGTTGAGGTATAGGGACAGAGTAACTGGTGGTCATATTTTCTGAAGAGCCTAGAGTAAATTACAGCAATTTGAAAACTCTACTCATGAAATGTGCCCAAACTCTAGGAGAAACTTTGGGGATAACACTCATATCTCTGACCTCCAAACTTGGATGTCACAGGGCCAAGCAGGCATCAGCTACAGCTCGTTAGCTCCAATAGGCTTTTAATTTTTCTATTATTGCATGTATTTTTTCTATTATAGAAACATTAGACATTGGGGAGGGTGGGGAAGACTTTTGTGCTTCAAATAGGTCTTTACAAAAGGACTGAAAAAAATCCCACAGAACACCCAAGATAACATTGTCATCTCTTATATTAGTAACGCACCCAAAATGGAAAACATTCTTGTTGTGAAACTCCCAGGTTGCTGATTTGTTTGCTCCTTATTAAGAGTTAATAAACAAAACTGTTTGGGTTAATTTTGTCATGTGTATTGCAAGTTGCTAAGTAACATGGCTCCACTCTGCCTGAAGTCTGTGTAGTGAGACAACTGAGAGAGGCATTAAAGTGCTATAAAATGAATGGGATGGATCACATTATAGTGTACCAGACTCTGGCTTGGCATTTGTAGCATGAGTTTTGCTTCCTTTCTTTGTTTTAGATATAGAAAACCCAAAGATACAGAGCCCACTTGATGTATGAAGGGTAAAGAATTGTTTTTGCTACTGACAGGTGGGATGTTGTGCAGCTCTTCCTGGGAGATGATGCCTGCAGATTTCTGTTCATTGCTGAGCTGGGGGTGATGTGCACCAGGAGGGCAGACATCAAAAGGCCAAGAAGGACAGCAAGGAAATTTTCTTGGTTGTCACAAGTTCTGGAAAGTTTATGTACAATATTTTTATTCAGCAACAGGCGGAGGGCTGGTGTCTCTGGAAGATCCTACATGGTGGCCTATCAGAGCAAGGAAGATATACCACGTGCTGTATATATCTGTGCTGCTAAATAGACTACAGTCCTGCCCAATTTCCTTGCTGCTTTCCAAAGAAAACCTCTCTGGGATGGCTTTTAGTTCCTAACAGAGCCAGGCAGACCAGGTTGGACACAGTTTCAAGAGCAGGACTGGGAGAAGGGAAACCATGTGACCATGTGAGATGCTTGGAGCAGAAATCTGTCTTTGAGGGATGGGGTAAAGGCAATGATTTTTGCCACAGCTTTCAGACAAATGGACTTCCCTTTAAAATGGTGACTATCACTGTCATATGAATGTAAATTTAGAAGTATTTTCTGCAGACAAGTACATAAAGAGGTAGCGTGTGAGGTCTAATTTCATACTGAAAGCAACTCCAGAGAACACCACTATTTTAATAGCAACAAAGACAGAGCGTGTTGCTGGGCTGGGAATCACCAGGGAATACTCTTACAGGTTTTATCAGGGTTTTTTTTGTGTTTAATTTGCAGGCATTGTTTAGTTTTGGAAGAAATCCTAATCTGGGTATGAGAACTTCAATGTTTCAAGGGGTGTTAGCAGCAGCATATTTTGTCTCTGTGTCAGCCTCCTTCTAGGACAGGTTGCTCTCAAGAAAGAAGCATTTGTGTTGGGCTGAGTATCCTAAAGGAAGAAGAACATACATGTTGCTTAGAACTGTTTCTGTTCCAGGCCTGGAGATGCAAAATGAATAAAGAAATCATTGTAGAAAAGTCTTACATTGGTCCATTTGTATGATGAGCCAGAAGTTTTTGGCTATGTCACAGCTTTCTGAATTATTATTTGGTGCAGAGACTAGTGTTTTCAGGATATAGTTACTCAAATGTGAATTTCACCCATGAATTCAGAGACTTTAAATAGTATTAGTTATGGTGAAAATCAAGCAAGCGTTAGGTGAGAGAGGAGAAAAACAAAATCCAGGAATACCAATCAGTCAAGGCAGATGCTAGAGCAATGTGAACAGTGCAGATTTCAAACTTTAAAGGCATCCCAGATATCTTAAGGCTAAACTAATACTTGCCACGAAGAAAAAAATCAACCCACCCCAAAACTCCAAAACTTTCTGGTTTTGATGAAGTGTGTGTGGTAACTGCTGGGTTTAGGAATCAAATTACCTCTTCCAGAACATTCCTTCCATTATCTAGCCAGATATCCTTCAAGTGCCTGCAGACAAGACAAGAGAGAGCTCCTAGCACTGTCTGGGGTTGTGCCTAAAAACACCAAATTGGCACTTGCCAAGATCCCACCAAGAATGTTTTAAGGGATATATGGAGTTAATTTATGGCTTCTAGAAGCAGAAGTTGTGCAGGATGCATTTCATACAGCTTACGTGTTGAACACATATAGATCCTGTGTATGCAGTCTATTTAATTTTGCCTGCAGTGCCTGACATAGTAGTGTCTGACAATGATTCATACAGATTCAAACACTTCAGTGTGTAGCAGATTTAAACATGTAAGTGCCATTTCCTATTGTCCCCAGTCCAAGGGGTTGGTAGAACATCATGTTAAAATAATAGAGCTGCTATTAATAAAGCTAGCAGAGTCTGTATTCAGCACTGCTACATGATAAAACAGATCCATGAGGGAGAGGTTCTCATCTGCTGACACAGACAGATTAAGCCAGCCATGCAGGAGCTGCTAACAGGCTTCTCAGTCCCACTGGAGGCCTGTAGAAATACTGAGATGATTAAGACAAGACAGAACAATACAACTAATGCAAACCAGGGACTGACACTTCTTCTTAGAAACGCTGTTGTGTGCATTTCTGTTGGTGGAAGGCAGGCTGAATCCCTGGCACTCTGTCAACTGGTTGCCTTATTCCATTTGTTCTGCTAAATGGATGCCTGCTCCAGGGACTACATAGACGCCTTCAGATCTCAGGAGGAGGGGAGATGGAGGACACCTATTCCAAACAGGAGTGTCTTGGGAAAGTAGCAACCACAGCAGGTTGAGACAGTGGGGTGTCAGGGCATGGACAACAGACCTGCCATCTCCTGACAGGAGGAGGAAGTGTGAGTGACAAAATGCACCACAAGCAAAAGGTTATTTGAATGCTCTTAGTCAGCTGAAGGTGTCAGGTGGATAACAGATACTTGTGATTGCTCATTGTATGAGTATTCTAAAATTAATTATATTCTGATCTGAAAGGGAAGATTTGGTGCCATGGGTGTGCAAGGCTGAACTTCCCCAGACAGACTGTATCTACGTGAAGGATGAGCAATTGCTGGACCAGCCAGCAGGAACCAGAAAAAAGCCTCAGTGAGAACCTGAGCCTGATTCATTTCACCTGGCTCTAAGGACTGTGCCTAAGCACCATGGTTTCCTCTAAAGACAGGTATTGGGAGATGCCTAATACCCACCTGAGTTATGCTTTGGGGAGATCTGGCTCTTTATGAATTGCCTTTTGGTGCTTCACATTGCAGAGAATGAATCCAGGACTGAATAGCACCTGACACCACACCAGTAAGGTTCTTCTCCTCCCCTAGGAAGGCAGTCTCCTCCCTATCAGTTTTCTTCTGCCACTTTTGTACCCATCTTTGCTTTCACTGCATCCCATCTTTGCTGTTTGCTGGTACTTTTTGACACCCAATCTCTCTCCCAAAATGCTGACTCAGGCATGCTAACACCAAGCCTTTGAAACCTTGGTATTTCAAAATTAGTTTTTTGTCTCCACCCATCACAGAGAAGGTCAGTAGCTGCCATAACCATCTGATTATTTGGTTCCCAAAAAAGATAAGCAATCTGCTGGGCTGCTTGTCTACCCTGTCCTCATCTTTGATTCCTATTGCAGATGATCCCACCTGTCCAGTGGAAATAGGTCACATAGGCACAAATTCATTTCAATTAGGGCTTGAATGATACTTTAAGTGACACACAGGCCTCTCAAGGGTCCTTCTGAGACCAACTGAATTTCAGTTCATTTAGAGAGAAGTTTCTTTCTAAGCAGATGAGAGAACTGAATGGAACTGTGCTCTGCTACACAGCACTAAGGTTGATATGGCAACAAAGGTTCTAAAAATGATGAAACAGAAATTATATTCTCC
This sequence comes from Bucco capensis, assembly GCA_013396975.1. Classification (NCBI taxonomy): domain Eukaryota; kingdom Metazoa; phylum Chordata; class Aves; order Piciformes; family Bucconidae; genus Bucco; species Bucco capensis. The sequence goes on along the minus strand of VWZO01006422.1, from coordinate 191,929 downwards.
TGCTATAAAAATAGCTGTGTCAAGTTGTTATGGAAACTGTCAAGTAAACTGGGTTAAGATGGGCTGCTTTTTCTGCTCTCTTTTGCCAAGGCTTTCTGAAAGAGTTTGTACCAGTACAGTACAAGAATGAGGACCTACAAAACTGGGCAATGATCAGAGAGTCTCTACAAATGAGGTGGGATAGTGTTACAGGGTCTATCCTCTTGAGAGGCTAGAACTTTGAAGGAAGTGCTGTACCTACTCCATCCCCATGATATACTGGTGGAAGTCATGATGTAGCCTCACCAGAATCCACTCTTGGAGACCTGGGCAATGGTTCTTTGTGGAGACACTGTTGTGTGGGTAGATTTTTCTTCTGATGGCCCATAACAAACACTCAACTAGTTGAATGCCAGGTGGAACTGCAGTCAGAGCTGTGCATACAATAAAGCACTTTCTAGGCAGACAGGTGAAGAAGCTTCCGTCAAGATTAAAAGTGTAATTCAGTGGGTTTTGAAACCAATGTACCAGCTGTGAATTGGAGGGGGCATCATGTATCCTTTGATGGGAATACAAGAAAGGTCAAAATCAAAGCAAAACTGTTGTATTGCACATTGGGCATCAACCTTTTGTCTTAAAAATATTCCAAGAGTAGATAGACCCAAAACATTCAAATCCTCTCTGAAGGATCCTTCTATTCTGCATCTGAGAGATTGCTTTGACATCTTGTTTTCAACCTCAGTCCTTTTTGTGAGCTGCACAAAAGCATCACTTGCATTAACCTCTCCTTATGAGGTGCCCACTGTGGTGAATTGTCAGATGGGTGATTTTGAGATAATACACTTGGTTTTGATTCGTTTTAGGTCCTTAGGAATTTTCCAGTAATGAAATGCAACATGATCTCTTTGAAAGATACCAGGCTTACCCTATTAATGCTGTCCTGTTATTGTCACTGCATCTGTCCAAGAACATAATTCATACAATATAACGGTTTATGGTATGCTTAGCCTTCTGATCTTTGTTTCCACCAATACAGCTATCTGGCACCTATTCCTCTCAACATAATCAAGATTAGAGTCAGAGGGAATGAAGTTGTTGAAAGGTTTTCCTTTCATATTTCCAAAGACATGATAGCAAAGAGAATTTTAAAAGGGTATTACTGTGCTGTACAGTGAGTATTCAATCCCTGTAAAAAGCTCTCTGTCATACATTTGATTCACCTTTCTGGGGCTTAGCAGTCAGCATGCAGAGTTATGTCGCAAGGGGTTAGTGGAATGCACTTTGTTCCTGTGTATAAATAGTTAGCTTTTAATAACGAGCATTCAAAAGTATGCAGAAGTGAACAGGATGTTAAGATTGAGAAATCCTTTTCCTCTGCAACTGTGAAAAGAAAAAAAAAATTCACCCATACAGAGGAAAGAAAGTAAAACATGGCTGGTTGGCTTGGTGCCAGCATTACAAAAAGGGGCAAAAAAAGGACAAGAAAAATTCTTCTTTCTCTCTGGGAGCAAATTTTTGCCTTTATCCCTTCAGTGAAGAAAAATTGCCATTTGCTTTGCAAAAGAATAATATGTATGCACAATGAGGAAAGGCTGTGACTCAGGGGTCAAATGGCAAAAAATGTGCCCTGCAAATCCTTTTTGAAAGCTGAATAAGTTGCACCTTGCTCATGCTGGGATGGAGCTCCCATGGAGAAAGACCTGACCCAGTTCCAGGTCAGGAAGACAGCTCTGCAGAGTGGGTCATGGGAAGGAGATGACTCCTCTAGCTTCTTGGTGCTTGCTTGTGAAGCAAGAGATGCTTTTCATGTCACACTTCACTACAAAGTGGCAGGCAGGGGAAGCCACAGTCAGAAACAAGGAAGATGCTTGCGGTCAAGATGAGGGGTGCAAGCATGGTGGTCAGTCCTTCTGTACCTCAAGTGTCCATCTAGTCTCAGCCATTTCAATTGTTAAGTCCTCAGATTATGAGCTGTCTCTCCCTGTGGGCCTGGCATGTTTCCGGTAGTGATCTTCGAGTCCTCTATTGTTTAAATATATGAGTAAGTAATGAAAAGTGATAAAAAAGAGGATCAGATGCTGTGGAGATGGGCAGCAGTGAAGTGATCTGAGGTTATATTAGTAATGCAAATACTTCTACTGAGTGGTAAACCTTTCAGAAGGAAGGAGGACAGAATAAAACATGAGAACAAATCAAGCAGACAACTGAGAGAAAAGAAAGGCTCCTGGTAAATGGATCCAAGACAAGAAGATGTTGAGACAAAGTAAGGAAGAAAGCAATACTCAGTCACGGGCCAGCAATGCAAGGTGTTTGGATGTGCATTTTATATGCCAGAACTTGGGATGTAAAGAACTCCACAGAGGAATTATCACCCTCTTTGTTTGCTGGAAAATGCAACATCTGTCCTCCTCAGATGGTTACAGCCCTGGCAAAGATCAAGGGAATTAACTCTTCTATCTGCACCATGTCTCAGAGGTTTATGGTCACCCCAGTCATTATTTCAGAAGCTGGTGGCTGTCCCCCTGACTCCTGGAGCAAGGTTTCTTTGCCCCTCTGCTGGCTTGTGCACAACAGGCTTTTGGGACAGGAGCAGAGCCACAGCAAAGGGCCCACATGAAATAGTATACTGATTTTTCTTGCCTTTCTGCTGATTTTGTAAAGAGACTAGGACAATACTGAATCCAACCTGTTTTTTGAAGGCATGGGTATGTCTAAGCTACTCTATGACTTTATATTCATCTACCTTAATTTTCTAGGCTGAGCTCCATGTGGGTTTGTGAGTTCAGGTGATACATAGTATGAGACACACTGCCTTTTTTTAGCATTTATAGTATGATTTTAGGATAGAAACTAGCAGAAAGGCTCTAAGATGGTCTTACACTCCTGAGATCTGATGAAACAAGACTTAGCCTACAGTGCTTTGGATTGGGGATCTGCTTTCAGGGTTAGGCCATACTGATTATAGAAAGTACCTGCAGGATTATATACAAAAGATGGGTACTTAGAAACTCTGTATGCCAAGGTTACATGTTTCTGGTTTATTAATGACTACAAAATTAAGGAAGACTGTTAGAATAGGTGACACACCTCCAAATGAGGACAACTAAGTGCAAAGCAGAAGCAGAAGCTCTGAACTGATCAAAACATTCATGTTTCTTGTGATTTTTTCAGGTCATTTTAAGGGAGACCTCAGTGGCAGAGGAACTTGGTGACAATTCCTCAGAAGTCATATAGCTCTTATGAAGCAGCTGGCGAAAAGAAACAAACAAAACACTCCTTGCATCTCAGGGCACTGTGCAGTGATTTTCCAGTCCTTACCAATTGCTTCATATTGCGTGGGCTAAGCAGTGATTGGGAGCTCTTCCATTGTAATGCCAAGTTTTAGAAAGATCTTTCTTGATGCCTACTCCACCTTTGTTTCCTTTTTTCTTTGTGGTTTGGGTCCACCCAGACTTAGAAGCCAAAGAAAAGTGGATGGGCTGATTCACTAGACTTTGCACTTGAACGGCTTCAGACATTTTTAATTCATTCCAATCCTCCTTGGAGGCATTCATAACATTTTTGCTATTTTTCTCCACAGCCTTAACATGTATATACATTGCCCTATCAGATAGGGGAATAATAAGCATTAAAGAAAGAGTGTGTTTGTTCACGTCTTCTAGGTGATGTAAGACAGAAAAGTAGCCCTCAGCTCTGTATCTCTGCAGCCACTCAGAGACCGCCCATGGCAACATCTCTCCTGCTCCCTGAGCTGTATCCATTTCTTAATTTCATGTTCTTCCAGGTACCGTTTTTTCTCCCTGAGATCAGGATGCACGTCCCAGTTTCCTGATGCTTTTATTCCTACTTAACCCATCTCATTTTAGCATTTTATTTCTGAACTGAATTTATCAGGTATGTTCTTAAGCATGCATTGTAGTTATCCCTGGAAATGTGCTCCACTATCCCATAAACTGGGGAAGGTTGGCCTTAGAGAGCAGACCCATGATCATTCCTGTTTCCTTGCCTTGTGGGAGCTAAAAATTCCTTGTCAAGTCCTTCCAGGAGATACAACACCTTTCAGAAATCTCCTCCCCTTTTTTCTTCTTCCTAACAGTGGAAATGCTTTACATATTTTGCAGATGTGTAAGGCTGTTACGTAAAGCATCACATGAAGGCAAAGGCTCTTGCAAATAATAAAACTACAGGCTAGTTGAAACTGGCCCCTTTATTTCATTTTCCTTAATGAAATGTAAATCTACACCCACACAAACTATGTGTGCTTGGGGCAAAACAGTATTCCATGTTCTGTGGCAGGGAGGGAGCCTTGTCGAGGGGCAGCTACCTCACCACACTCCTTCTCCGTTGAGCTTGTGCTTCATTTCCACACCAGAGGCACAGAGGTGAGGAGATGCCTTGCCTGTCCATAACTCGTTGGGCAGCCTTCCTCAAGGATCTGCCCACCCCCATGGGCTTTGCAGATGTGGGCTGGAAGGCGCTCAGCCTGTTTGCCTTTGATGTGTCCAGGCAAACTTCCTGCTGGATGCACTAGCACTGACACAGGCAAGCACAAGGAATAGGAGGGGAACCTCTATCCAGCCAATGTCGAGCCTGGACTTTCTCCATTTCAGCAGCCTTGTCTTGTACAGTCTTGTACCCTGTTACGTCCTAGTTCACACTGGAATTGTCCCAATTTCACATTAGCTTTCTTTTCCACTGCCTCTGGGTCTGGTTTAAATATAGACAAATGGTAATAACCCTACCTCCCACCATCTCCTCCAAACAAGAATTGTCTTAGCAATCTAGGAACAACACTTTGGTGGGCATCTAAAAAGCACTGCCAAAGAAATAACCAAGTCACAGGGCAACATACAGGATGAGACATTTCTCAATATAATGTCCTAGGAAGCTGTTTAACATGACTAGCTTAAATCAAATTAATTGTCTATTATTCAATTGAAAATAAGGAAGTAATAAGACAAAACCTTATTTAATTTCTTTCTGTCATCAGCCTATGTAATCTGCACTTTAATGAATCTGATGGGTTGTCTTCACATGAATAAAGAATTTTTCCTCAGGCCCTCTACTCCAGTCATCACCGGGGGATGGGGAAATCTCAGCTCCATTAACAAAGGAGAAGTCCAAAGGTGCTGCTCTGCAGATGGGACAGGACAATTCCCCATTGCTATTAAAGTGCCTTAACTGGAAAGGGCATATTTGGTTTTGCAGAGGGACAACATACCCTATTTTCCAATAGCAATGCCTTCCTTTTCTCATGTATCTTTTGTGACAATTCATTTTCTCTCCTCTTCCCAGAGGTGACCTGTTTTATATGCAGTAGTTTCACAATTGACTGTCACCAGGAACTGCAGTGTGGACAAAGACACATGCTCATGAGGAAATACTTCCACTGAGCACTGATGTGTTGACTCAAACCCAGTCTCCAGGAAAACTGCACAGAAACCATGAGCCTTGTGCTCTGCAGAGAGCCTGGAAGAGGAGCACAGGCTGCCTGTAAACTATTCCTCTGTATCTCCCTCTGGACATCAACTCAAGGCCAGGCTTAGTTTTCCCGAAATTATACTCCTTGAGGCAATATTACAAAGCCTCATCTGCATGATTTTGCTCTATGTAATCACAAGCCAGGTTCCTCTCTCCAGCAGAGTTAAAGAACATAGTTTAAACTGCTTTTCCATGTTTCCTGCTCCTACACACAATGTTACTGGTCCAGTTGGAGGGATGCGGTTCAACAAATGGTTAGGTAAATTAGATTGGAAAAGATACAGCCAGTGGAAACACGAAAGATAAGAAAAGGCTTTAGTGGAGACGGTGCACTAAGGGATCCCAGGTAATTGAGGTGGTGATGAAGCTGGTGGCTGTTGCAGCATTTCTACACTATTGCAGTGCAGAAATATGCAGCCAAGGGTCGCCAGTTCCGACAATGTCTCCTTCATTTTGGTCTCACTTCTGAATCTAACCTCAGACACATTTCATTACATACTGGGGATGCGTCCCACTTCCCCATGCTTGTTGCCTTCTGTCAGTCATCTGGACCATCCTGCAGCAGACACTCCAGTTCATGGAGGTTGTTGGGACAAAAAATCCTCCTGAATTCTCCATGATGCAAGAAGCTGCAGCATTAACAGACTCCCTGCATGATATGGCAGCCTTCATGGGGATCCATCCTCTCTTCTACCTTCTTTAGCCTTATATAATGTTACTGTTCAGCTGCAGCTAGTGTGACACTGGCTTCTTTGTGTGACTGTAAGGCTTTTGTGCATCAGCCAAAATGCAATGCTAAACCAATCCGGATAAGAAGCAGCCAACTGCTAACATGTTTCCTAAAGGGGGGCTGTGTTCTGTTGTGTAAGTTACTGAAAGTGTCTGTTTGTGGTTGGGGCAAGTCAGAGGCAAGGTGAGCTCCTCCTGGGGACAGATGTCCTCATCTACTAGCCATACAGCACTGGATACTGGGCTCTGTGAGCAGTGGATGGAGAGGCCCCACTTGCCAGCTAGGAGCTTTGTGTTGGTGGATGGTTGGAGCTGGTCTCAAGTACTAGCGTCTCCCGCACCTTCACCATCCCCCTGCTCTGACTCCACCTGGAACAAGCAATGGCAACCAAAAATTTCAGTTGGATGTTGTGGAAAGGGGAAGTAGGAGCTCTGGTGACTCAGAGACTCGCTTTTCCCAGGCAAGACATTTTCATGGGATTTGAAATCTCCTTTCCCTCAGCAGAAGTCTCCTCTGCCACTGCAGCTCCCAGAAGGGAGGATCTTGGAGGCTGGAAGGCACTTCCACCTGGACCTTCAGAATGAGCATAGCCTAACACAGTTAGAGCCATAGGAGAGATTGCGCTTTTCTAGTCCCTCACCCAAAACTAAAACAGAAATAAAGTCCAACAAAACAAAAATGGAGGCATGGAGTGGTTGCTTGAGAGTCCAGGCTGAGAAAAAAGGTCAGAGGATTCCCTCTGAAACAATCAGAAAAGGGAGCACATGATAAACTGGCCAATGTTCCTTTAAATCAGCATCTAGCTTTGCCTGACTGCCCAGCCAAACCTGGCATTTGAAGCAGTGTGCAAATAAAGATAACATGACATGACATCCTGTTAGGAAGCTCACTAATTGGTAGAGGAACAATCAGGATGAAACACTGTGAGTGGATTTTGGTGTTGGAAATGCCATCAGCAAAGGCAACCAGCACTGCTGGAAGGAGACATCTCCCCACACCCAGGGTGTAGGGTTAGTAGTGGCTGCTGTCAGGGCAGATGAGTCCCAGCTTCCACCTCAGCCTTCACAGATGTTTAATATGTGACTGAGGGGAGGCTCAGGCATGCCTCTAGGTTCAAGGTCACTACAGGAGGTGAAGGGGCACCTTTGCGTGCAGAACAATCCCAGTTTTGGAGACTGTTGCTCTCTAGGGACAAAACCCCTTTCCTGAAGCCTGTTGTTAGGGATGGTGGTGGCAGTGGCTAGGTCTTCAGACTCCTCTGCCCATCCACCATCATGTGATTCTAATTATTTTCTCTGAATTAAGACATGCATTGGAAAATGTGCCATTTTTCTGTACAGCCTAGAAAAGCATATTCCTGACTGGGTATGACTTGACACCTTTCTGGATAGCATGACTACTTGTCTCTTAGTTTGCCCAATGGGAAATGTATATTACCAGTAAGCCAGCATGACATATCAAATTCTGTTCCCTGAGTAGAGCATATTAAAATGCCATTTTTACATCCCAAATTATATTTCATTATGCAGTCAGTTACAATTTTGACAGTAGCTGTGCACGGAATGCATTTCAGATGCTAACTAAACCAGACTTTTTTTGCTAATTTGCTGAAAAAATATTATGGTATATCTAGGACATAATGTTTCTGGAGTAAAAAGAATGGGAGCATCAGGCATGTAGTCTGTGATCTTTGTTTTGGATGTTGATCATAACTGTACCCTCTGCTCAAGATGAAGTGACAGACATTTCACCTAGTATTGCTGAAGAACTATCCTATTTTTTTAATTTTTGTCTAATTTTAAGTATTTTTACACAACTCTGTTAAAGTACTTGCTTATCTATCTAACACACAGTTGGACTAGAGGCTAGTGTTGTAGGTCCCTTCCAACTGAACTACTCTATTCTACAAAAACAATTTGCTGATGCAATAGATTATTCTCAAGCAAGATGACACATTTTTCCAGATGGCTTTTAAAATTCCTTCAAGAAAGATAAGAAAAGGTGAATCTAGGTTTATAGTTCACTCTAAACCACATTGAAAATCTTTTTGTCTGTAGAGGCGTATGTGGGATTAAGAAAAGGGCAGAGGAGAGACCATTTATCTTAATGCATATTGGCAAATATAAAAGATTGCATGAATTTTATTTCTTTGAGCCAGTCTCATGGCTTGTGTTGTTTGCTCACTCAGGGAAGCAGAGGTGTAAAATTTCATTACCCCTCTTGGTATGAGCAATGGTAGGGCAAGATGAGGCAGCAGGGAAGTGACATCTAATTGCCACCTACTTTATGAGGTTGTGTTCTGTGTGCCAATGACCTCAGATGGAATTGGTACAACCTGCATTCATGTCTAGGAAATGCTACTTCCTACTGTCATCGAGGACAAAATTAGGAGCCAGGTTGTGCTTCAGGTGCTTCCCAGACTATTGCTTTTAATACTGCTGTCTAGACTCTGCTGTTATGCAGGACTGCCTACAACTCTGCCTGAAATAACTTCTGTATGTCATCTGTCCCTTATGCATTTGTCCATAGTTTGGCCTGAAGGCACCTCAGTGGGAGGTCACGTGCCAGGTTTGGGTGTGGGCTGCTCAGTTAATTCATAGAATCATAGACTGTTTTGGGTTAGAAGGAACCTTTAAAGTTCATCTAGTCCAACCCTGCTGCAGTGAGCAGGGACATCTTTAACTACATCAGGTATCCCAGAACTCCATACCACCTGACCTTGAATATTTCCATGCACAGGGCATCTACCACCCCACTGGGCAACCTGGGCCAGTGTTTCACCAGTATCACTGTACAAAATATTTTCCTTATATCCAGTCTAGATCTCTCCTCTTTTAGCTTAAAACCTTTTAACCGTTGTCCTGTCACAACATAACCTGCTAAAAAGATTGTCCTATATTTCTTATAAATTTAAATTTAAGTTTTAGAAGTCTGCAATAAGGCCTTCTCATCTCCAGGCTGAACAACCCCAACTCTCTCAGCCTTTCTTTTTCACAGGAGAGGTGTTCCAGCCCTGCAATCATTCTTATGGCCCTCCTCTGGATCCACACCAACAGGTCCCATGTCTTCGTTGTGCTGTTCCTTCTCCCAGCTACGTCCTGCTCCTAGCTTTTAAGCAGCATTTAGACACTGATCAGTATAGCAGGATGCATCAAAGATCTGTTTAAAAAGTGCTATTTTATTAATATACGACTGCTAGGAATGGTGCATGGGTACCAGGCATGTGACAAGTCTCTGAGGACACTAAAACCACAGGTGCTGCCTGCCCACACTCTGCAGAGGAACCCAGAGGCACTAGCACAGCACCTATTGGCAGCAGTACATTCATTTTGGCTCATGTTGGGCCAGTAAAGAATGATAAGAGATAATTAGTGATTAAATTGCAACCTTTTATCTTGGTAAATGACAGTTACTTCCTTTTAGGCTACCTGCATTGACAATGAATGTTCAGGACAAGCTGAACAAATCTGTCTACTTTGATCCTGAGTAAAAAACTAGGAGAAGCTTCCCAGTCCTCAGGCAAGGCAGGATGGTAGATCCCAGCAGCTTCAGCTCCTCAGCCTCTGGGAGCCTTCAGTCAGAAGTTTTGCTGGAAATGGATGCACACCCCAAGGATCTGCCTTGGCCAGGGCTCTGCGGCAGCAGAGGGCAGTAGCTCAACGTGATGCTTCCTCCACTGCGAGTGACTTCTCACATCTTACAGCATCTTTTCTATAGGTTTTTGCAGCCTCCAAGTAGCTGTGCATGACATTAACATCAATCATGCCTTTTAAAATCAATCTGAATGTCCTCTGCAGGAAAGGAGAAGTGCTTGCCTGTACCCTCAGCCTTTTGCAAGGCACCCACAGGCAGTAATGAGTGCCTGAAGCTGACTCACTGCTGCAGGTGACTTGATGCCTCCTCATCAGCCTGGGAGATGGAGGTGGCACAGGGGAATTAAGGCACTGTGTGGGATGTGTAGGGTGGAGCAAGCATCCTGGGAATTGAGACTGAAGGGTCAGACTGGCTGTTGTCACTCGTTAGGCTCTCCTTTGCAATGGCTTTGGATCCCACATGAGAGGCCAGCAGGCTGTCTATACAGTGCAAGTAAGGCTTTCAGCAAAACCTACATGGTGGGGATAAGTCATTGACCAGTGCTGGCTCCTGCAGAGTCCAGCATGTCAGTCTTTGGGAATAAAACCAGTTCCTATTCTATTCAAGGGCAGCTTCTGATCTAGTACAGAACACTCAGACCTTGCCTCAGACCATAAAACCACCCGTTCACAGTCCTTCTCCTTGTGGATACTACACAGTGACCCTAAAGTCAAAGACACTTGGGACACAGCCTCATCTAGAAAAACAGAGAGAGACACAAAAATACAGTTTCCTCTATCAGTCTCAAAAGCCTCTTCAGAGGTTTCAGAAATCCCCGCAAAGAGAAAGGAAGCAAATCATGGAAGCCTGTGAAGAACCCCACCCTGAAAATACCAGCATATACACTGTTGGGGGAGAGAGTAATAAAGACAGTGCACATGCAGCAACATGGTAGGTGGGTGCTCACAGCCACATTTTACACAATCCAGTGCAGGTATGTGAGTTATTGCCTAGTGCCCTCCTTCCTCTCTGAGACACAAAGAGCTGCAAAAACACGTTGAGGGAGCTGCAGGTTATTTTTTTACCTGCTTTGGCAAGCTCAGCTCAGCCATTAGCTGGGTGAAAGCTCTGCCCCACAGCAGGTCCTGGGAACTACAGCTGGCCCAAGTAGTGCCTGGTCTGTGTATGCCAGTGTGTAAGCTCATTTCCCAATGCAGCCCTGCAAGCTGTAGCTTGATTCCTGCAAGGCCACGGTGTGGGGAGGCTGCTGGCTGCCACTTTGTGCAGGAGAAAGAGTCATGAAGGGGGATGGGAGCTTCCAGCGTGGAACAAATCACCAGCAGCAGCATGTTTCCTTTGCCTCTGCAGTGCCTGGTTGCTCTCCAGACCCAGGCAGACCTCCAGAAGGGCTGGTGTTTTTAAAGTCCCTCTGTTTCCTAGAGGACTGGAGAAATCATGGGCTGTGCTTGCTGCAGCCTCCCAAAAGTGTGGCTTTTTCCATGTCTCCACATGTCTTTACTGTATGCCCTGACACTGGTCTGCATGCTGAACCTATAACCTTGCACCAGACCTTGGTCCTTCCTGCCACTGCCATCCCAGGGAGCAAAGACAACAGGAAGGAGAAGGCCATCATGCTGGAGTGCTTCCTTCTTGTTGCTAGAGGGGAACACCCAGCATCAACCCCATCCCAGTGACAAATGTCCTCATGTTGCAATCCCCTCTGCAGGCTGCTCTGTACACTTTGCATCTAGACTTTCTGACTGCAGTCACTTACACCACACACAGAAATGCAGCATTTATTTTTAACCCAAAGGGAGTCACCCAGGATAGGGTTTCATGCAGAGACCCTCAGAGCATTCAGGCTGGATCAGATTTTTAAAGGTGTTAGCACATTATAAATCAATACATTCCCCATCTGCTTTCTTCACTTCTGTTGAAAGAAAAAAGAAGTTCATACAGAATCTTGAGGTTCCAGAAAAATGTACCATCAGGATTTGCTAAAGGGTGGTTTTGCAATGTCTGAAACACCAGAATTAAATGGATTCCTGTCAATATGATTGTCTCAAGGGGTACCATGCAGATACCTTGCTGTGTACTCAGTCTGGCATGAGCAATACTTAGGTCTGGACACAACCCAATCCTGAACCTACTTAAATCAATAGAAAGATTAAGGATCACCCAAGGCAATCCTTTACAGGAGAACATCACAGCTCTGCCCTGTGGGCCACTGGTGTGCAGAAAAATGTCCCAGACAGGTCACCACTGATGTAATAAGAGTATTTCAGAGCCTCACATAGCTGAAGGAGAGACAGAAGTCTTGAGCAGACAAAGGTGAAGAATCAAAGTATGAAGTGAGAATGAGGCACGAAGAGATCACTTGCTGGATATCCCAGAACCTTCTACAGTTGAGTTGGCTCTTGATCTCATGTCAGAGGGTTGGAGACTTGAATCTCCCTGGTATTGAAACGGCTAATGAGACAGACCTGCAGCAAAGCTATCTGGATTGTCAGTCTTACGGTATGACTTGGGACAAGACAAGACAGTCTTGGGAGAGAAAACTAGCAGTTCCAGCTGCCACCAGTACTTACCAGAGCTGGAGAAGATTTAAAGAGAAGGATTCGGAATTAACTTGCTGTTAATAATCCCCAGGCACTACCTGTTGCTTGCTCTGTAGATGGCAGCACAAGGAAACCAACCAACTTTGTGAGCTCAGCGCAAATCAAGCACATATAGGTCTGTCACTAACAGGGTCAGTGGAGGAAGTTGAGACTTGAAACACTTCCAGCTTTTAAAAGTAGCGGGTTAGGAAAACAAGAAAGAAACCATGACTGCAAACAAACAGTGAAAGTAACTTGCAAAGAAAGAGAGGTCCTGTGTCATGTAGAGATAGTCTTCAGCTCATAAAATCCGCAATGGTTACCGCATAACTGTAGTTTAAGAGAATAAAGCCACCTGAATAGTTTCATTAAGAATTTGTGTTCTTTTGGGCACAAATCTGACCTTTATTCTATGTTTAAATAGCAAAGAAGTGCTCATTGTCTTAATCTCCAAATATTTTTGCAGAAGGGGCTGGTATGGCAAAATTTATCAAAACACAACATGTTCTGAAGTGCTTGGAATTTCCACTAGAAAAATGTGGGTAGCTAATAGTTCCAAATCACCTCTTCTGTGGATCTTCCCTGAAATCATTTGATTGCATTGTGATAAAGCTTGGCTGTGCAAGCTTTAAAGCCATAAATACACCCTCCTGTAGAAATACAGGGCTTTTGTTTTCCCTTCCAAATGAGAGGGAGCCTGGAGGGACCTTCATCTGGTGAACTCCCAGGCCTGCTATTTCTGAGCACCGATTTCCTACTTGGGATGTAGATCTTGACCTCCATGCCCCTAGCCGACTGGTTTGCATAAACAAAAGAGCATCGCAAAGAAGCCAAAGCCGGATGTACCTACAGCAAATAAATCTCTTCCTCTTGGACAAACAGAGAATGAATTGACCTCTTGCACGTCATGTCTGGTTGTCTGACCAAAACTGTCAGTCACAACTTTCTCTCTGGAAGCCTTGGAGGAGACAAGGGATAAAAGGGACATAAAAGTGGCATCAGTAAGACTAAGACAATGAATGACAGGATTTCCTCTGCCATCTTCATTACTTGATTCCTACAAGTTTTCCAATCATGGCTGGTCAAATCCTAGACAGTGTCTGTATGCATTTGATTCACCCATGGTGAACTAATAAACCACTGCCTGTCTCTAGCTTCCCTGTGTCCCAGCCCCAGTTTTGCATTCATTTTCTGGAAACAGTCCAGTGAACAAGTTCATCAGTGTGAACATTTGGGCTGGAGTGAATTTTAAAGCAAACATCTGGGATCTCTGCAAACAGGAAATCCACCACGCTTCTAGGCTGGAAACATTTGTAGCTGAGAATTGGATGCTTTCTATGCCTGGGCTGTGAGATCCCTGGGAGACGCCCTGTAATCCACACATCCAATCTAGCCCTCACAGTTCTCCTCAAATTTCAGATGGTGAATCTTAAAAGCACAATGCTAAAAGTCATACCATGAATTACAGCAGGAATTAATATATCATGAGTCATGGGAAATTAATCTGTGAGCACTGGACATAGCTTCTGGATAATTTGCCCATGCCCAGAATAGGGGTGATGCAAACTCCAAGGCAGAGTTTGCCCCCTTTCCAGCCCCATGGAGGGGGATCTTTCTTGGTAAACTGGGGAGATGGGAGAAGAAACCGTTCATGGCCAGCCCTTGTCCTGACACAGATTTGGGTCGCAGGAGGAGAGTGCTCATTGGTCCCGTGCTGACTTTGTGAGCAGCAATGTGGCTGCATCTATTGACTGGATGGCTTAGAGTAAATTATTTACTCATCTTTACTAACAATATGACATGCAACAAAATGTTGCATGCGATTCCCTCCCAGTAAAATTTTCAGCCTCAGTCACATAGAGCCGTATGTTCTGGCACAAACCATCTGGCTCTATTGTACCTGTACATATTTATGACAGCTAAGGCCCTGGCCCAGTAATCTCTCAAAGAGATATATATATTCTATATATATAAAAATATCAATCACAAAGATGCTAGAAAGATCTCTGGTTTGCAGGGTCAATATGCAGGGCAGCCTATAATGGGATGCACTCTCCTGTGGGTCATGAATTAGTGGTGTGAGATATAAGGGACCATGGATACTAGTTGAGGTTTTGGGACCCTCTCCCAGCCTTCCAGTTATCTGCGAGATGTGGAAATACAGGATAACCTCCTCCCCATGGACACCTCAAAGAACCAACCAACCTCTGCCCAACTTCCTTCCAGACCGCCTTGGGAATGGGGAAACTGAGGCAGAAGCCGGTGCATAGCCTGCTCAGAACATTTTCCTATCCTTTTGAAATTGAGTTTGTCCAAGAGATGTGAAGACATGGGGACAGTGGGACTGGGCTCCTGGGTGTACACTGAGCTGTGTTCTCACATCTGAGCTGACCTACTGCACTGGTGTAAATCCAAGCTAATTTAGGCCCCATCAGTTCATGTGGGAATGATGCCTGGAATGCACATCTGTATAATTTTTGTCCTTTTTTAAGCCCTGTCAGATTCCAGGCTTGTGAAGAAACAGCATGTCGGGCAGGAAAGCTCTGCACCATTGACAAAAGCAAAGAGAGGATTGGCATGCTGCTGGGAGATTCTAAATTGTGTCAATTTTTCTGTGCAGCCTGGAAACAGGGGCACTTTTCTCAGACCCCAGAGGTTAAACTGGGAACTCTAGCCAAAGCTCTGAAACTTAGATCTGAAAACCTCTGTGCCTACCTAAGGAAAGGATGCGCCTTTCTGTGAAAAAAAAAACCCTACCCAAAACAAACAAGCAAACACACAGAGAACCAAACAAACCAATTGTAATTCAGATTAGAAGGCAATGGGACAAATTAATTCCTAGTGGCCCTAGTTGCTTTATATCTAAGAGTAATGTAGCCCATGCAGTTTTTTTCCAGCCTTTCCATTTTCCTTGTGCTTCAAGGACTAAAATTTTTCCTTTGGAAATATCATATGTAAAGCAAGACAAAGCTGTACCCCCTGCAGTTCCAGTGTGTTTCTTCAGGAAATTCAGAAAGGAGAAGGGTGAAAGTTGCTGTTGAGGTGGTCACAGACTATTCTGCCTTTTCATATCTGAATGCACAAAGCTGAGCTCTTTGTGGGGACTAACCAGGAACAGACCTGGATTTTGGGTATAGATGACCCACAGACTGCAGTTAGTTCCCTGGGAAGGTCCCAGGTGCATCCTTTGAACTTTGCATGTGCTTCCCCCCATCCAATCTGGTCACATTTCTTCCCTCCAGCCCCTGCTTGGACTCACTGAAATGGCAGGGAGAAGTGGAGGAAGAATGGAAAAATATAAAGGAATGACAAAAGTTCTACTATAATTCCAGCTCAGCTGCATTAGCAGCCTTCCATTTTTAGGTATCTTGAATTTAAGAATCCCTCCCACTTTTGTGGAGGTTTCCAGTACAACACAACAACCCACAGGCTGGAGGAAAGCAAGTCTCCTTGTGCCTCCATTCTATCAGCTCAGTGCTCCACAAAGAATTTCTCTGGCATCTGTGAACAGTGGGTAAGGATTAGGAAGTCTTCAGATAGTAGGGAAGTGTCTCACTCATTTGTTCATTGGTTTGGATGTTGTTTCAAGGGCAGTATAGTCTCTTGTTCTGCTGCCCCTGCAGCCAAGTCCCAGTGCTGGCCTCCGATTTACTCTGTCAAAAAGGCTTGGAGTATACACCCTCAGGCATCACCTATTTATCTACACAACACGTCTGTGGGAAGGGAAATGCTGTTAGATCTTAAAAAAATAAATTAACATAGAGTGACTGACAGGCAGATGAAGGCTCAGAACCCAGAATAACTGAGGTAAAAATCAGAGAGGCAAGGAACAGTCCTGACTGACTTTCCCAGGGGTGGCACAGGTAGGACATGAAGCCTGATAGCCTGGTGGTCCCGGGTGGATATGCCAGTCCTTAGGCCACCAGCTGTCCATGGTGAGAAGCACTCTGAAAAGACCCCTGAGAACAGCAGAGGCTGGAGTGCAGAAGAGGCCAGCTGTTCTCCCATGTATCTTAGGATGCAGCTCAGCTAGTATCATATCATGCTGGGCTAGAAATCACATTTGCTTACTGAGTTCCCAAGATAAAGGAGTATATAATATCTCAGCAATTTTCCATCCATCCATTCAGTCTAATACACTCAGCATTTACTATCATCAACTTTATTGTCTCTTCCAATGCAAACAGCCCCACAGCTCAGCCTTTATCTTTGCCTCCTTATCTCCAGGCTTCCAGACTTGGGGAGTCCTCTGGAAAAAGTGAGATTTTTCTCAAAGAGAAACACGATTGCAGGCAGTTCACTTCAGATAGGCTCTACTACTTCTCACCCTTGCAGTGCAGTGGCAACCCCACTAGAAGCCCATTTATTTAAGTGGAATACTTAGCTGGTAAAATATCCATCCTGCAGCTGAAAGTGTGGGAGGCTCACATAACTGCAGCCAGTAGAAAGCAGGGGAGCCATGTGGTTCAACAAAACAGACCCCTCTCTGCTTGGTCCAGTGTTTATTCTGAGCAGGGCCTCTTGATAGGAGTTTTTCCTGATCAAATGCTTCCTTCCTGATGGTGCTACACACATCAGCAAACAGAACATGAGAGGACATCTCACATTTTTTTCCAGATAAAAGGAGACTCCAGGGCACATGGGGCCAGGAAACATTTCTAGAAGATGCAGGGAAAAGCAGCAGAAGCTTACTCTGGACCATCACTGGTTGTAATAATGGTTTAGGGGAGAATGGCAGGTGCTGCCATGCAGTGCAAGCTCAGAGCATGCCTCACTGGGCATGCTGCTTGTGGTGCAGAGTTTGCACTGCTCTACATGATGGAAATTATATCAAGCACTCTATCCACCTAGTTCAGTTTCTATAAAAAGTCATTACAAATTATTTGGAGAAGCTGAAAGAAGCCATGAATTGAAAGAGGAAGTGTGGATTTAAATCTTAAATGCTTTCAGTATGGTAAGTCTACCTGTGAAGCATGATTTAAACTCAGATATGTGTTGCCTAACTTAGATGCTTGTAGTGACAGTTACAACCTCTCTGGCACAAG
Source organism: Bucco capensis (assembly GCA_013396975.1). Taxonomy (NCBI): domain Eukaryota; kingdom Metazoa; phylum Chordata; class Aves; order Piciformes; family Bucconidae; genus Bucco; species Bucco capensis. Next base: position 174,524 of record VWZO01006422.1, on the reverse strand, counting down.
AGAGAAGATCACATCCCACTAACACCAGCTCTAAAAAACAAAATACATGCCAGCTGAAAAGTTAACACGCAACTGGCATTATCTCTGTTTTCTATCCAGGCTATGCCAAGATATTCTTTTCTTATGAAGACTTGATCCAGCTCAATTTAAGGAAAAAAAAGTAAATTCCATTCTCTGAGTCTGAATCCTGGCAGTTGGCAAGCTGCACCCTGGCAAGTACATTTCTCTAAGCAGGACACATCTTGTTCACTGGATAACTTAAAATCCAACACCTCAGGGTGCATTATTGCAGGAACTTTTCATCACAAGGGAGCAATTTCCTGTAAATCACATCATTAAAAGCGTGCAGGAAGGTATGGAGTTTTCCTTTGGTTCTTTGCTGGTGTAAGTATCTCCTGTAGAAGAAAGATTGCTTGGTTGCATGCTAAACTTATGGTGCACTCTCTTGTTCTGTAGGCACATAGCATCATGAAGCACAGCTGAAGTTTGGCTTATCTGTAGGTCAAAGGAAGTGAGCCATCTGGTACCCTCTTACAGGAGATGTTTTGACCAGCTTCTGTATTTGGAAAGGCCATGATTAAGCAGAGCTTGAAGGCTGAATACATCCTCAAAGTCTAGAGGGAAGCAGGACCTCTAGGATCAGATCCCACGGAAGCAGAGCTGCCATAATACGATGCTGAGAGGTGCTATATAAATATGTCTTTTCCAATGATTCACTCTTCCCACAGATTCTTGTCTGTGCTATGTTTCTATTAGTGTTATAAGCAATTTGTGGGTGAGATGGTGTTTTACCAAGGACAATATCTGTGATTCACTTTCTCCCATCCTGCTAGTTTGAGAGCGCGTAAAAGAGACGTTTGGATACAGGACACGTTCCATAGTTCCTCCATATGCTGGAGGGTGTGCCTGCTGAATTCTCACTTCCTCAACCCAAAGCTTTTTGCTTATATGTACTGTGGCTCTGCCTAGAAGCTCCAGCTGAAACTCAGGTGGTGGCTGTACCGGGTGCAGCATGCAAATGTGCCCTAGATGACATCCTGGGAAAGAGCAGGGACCAAGCTAATGCACATTTGCAAACTCCTCTCACTATCAACCACCCACACAAACCTTTTCTTTTGAGAAAACATCCCCATTGCTTGTCCCCGACACTGCTAAATGAGAACTATCAAAATTGCCTGACTCTGTGTCTTCAGATGAAGCTGTTGCTCTGAGCAAGTACAGACAGACAGAGTGATTGCCATAGCAACAGAAGTTATGTGTGAAATCCCTGGGAACCCATCCTCCTCCTCCTCCTCCCCCACCCATTCAGGTTCCTTTTCAGATTACTCTCTTTTTTTTTCTTTTTTCCCAAGGTGCCAATATCAATTCATTCCTTGTACAGAACACCTGGGCAAATGCTTTGAAAACAGCCTGTCAGGTTGTAATAGCATGCCACAAACTACCACAGTGGTGGGACAACTTTGTGGAGCATCATATTGGAAAAATGAATGCTGCTGGGTCTTGGGAAAATCTTAATAAGGTGAATTGAAAGGGAGCAGATAGTGGGAGGGTTGCTGCCTGCATCTAGGACCTCAAGGGCATATCCCAAATTTGTTCCTGATCAAATCTGCACTGAACTATTTATTTTCTGAGGCACTAAGTCAACAGATGTGCATCAAAACAAATTAAAACCATTTAACATAAAGCTGCTAATGATTAGAACCACACAAAATAATGCAGGTTATTAACCCCATAATAAGGAGCTCATTAAAATGTGAATTACCAATTAGGTTACTTAGGTGTTCCATTAGGAGAAACACAAGCAACAGAAAAACCACTGAATATTTGCCCGTTGCTGAGTACAGCACACTGCAAAGACCAATGATCAGGGAGATGTATCCAGATGGAGTAGACTGGCAGAATTGCCAATGGCTGCAACACAACCTTAAACCAGAACAGGATCAAGTTCCAACATCTCATGGACTCAGATTGGACCTTGAGGAGGAGGATTTTATGCAGTGAGTGATGTTCAGAGTAAAGGATACTAGTGCTACCATGCACATTTGAGTTTGGATTGACATTTAGCTTCCTTTGGAAAACGTTGCTTTCTTCAGGTCAAATGGGGCATATTTAAAAGCCTTGTAGATATGAGAGTCAGCCTAACATTAACCAAAAGGTTTTATGTTGTAGAGTCTGTTAAGAGGGACATATAATAGGACAGCTAAAGGCAGCATGACCTTGCACATCGGCATCCTTACACTGCTTTAGAGTTTTACTACTCTAGTCTGTGCCCTGCATTTTACTATTTCACACAGCTTTCAGGTTTTAACTTATTCTTTCCAGATACTAGAATTTTTATGTCATCTGGAGGGAGCTGGCAGCCTCCCAGAGCCTGCTTTGCTTTATAAATGTAAAAATATATTTTCCCCAACATACTGAAAATAGCATGCTCAGAGATCATTAAGCTTTATTTTGTTGCTATGTAAAAGCAGCACAGTAACATGTTCATGTTGAAATCACCAGTTCCCAAATGGCATCCTTCTTGCTTTCCCACTCACACTTCAGCAGATTTCAGATATCACCAGAGAATCTGAAAAGCAGCAAGTGCACTGCCTGGTAGACAAACTGAGGGTACAGAGAGATAGAGACAGGAATGTGCATCAGTCTTGTTTCACTCATGCTCTTAGCTCTCACAAGCTCCAAACTTGAGCTGAATGGTCCAAACCAGGCTTTTAAAGACATCAAGAATGGGACAGAGATTTAAAGGTTTCTGACTTAAAAAAAAAAAAAGGTCCAGATTTTCTTTTCTGAAGGCAGGGAAAGCCCCAAAGTGACAGACACTTCTACAGATGGGAGAAGGAAGAAGTAAGATACTCCAGGAAAAGCTAGGGTGATGTCTGGGTGCACGAGGAGGAGTCTATGACAGACACAATTTCCTGAAGCTCTCTGAAAGCATTCAACAGGGGCATGTTTTCCTCATGAGAAGAGCCACTGTTGGCCTTGGGAGAACAACAGTTGTGATAAACCCCTTCTGTTGCACAGCTGAAGCTGTGTACCACAGGGACCACACCACCTAGGGACATCCATTACAGTCAACCTGAATGACAAATCTTCCCACAATGTCTTAACTTTCAGAAGGAGGTGCATTTAGCCAATCGAATCACCTTCCACTTTGACAACACCCATCTTTATCCATATTTGCTTTCTGTTCTTATTCATCTGGTTTTATTGAGGTAGCCAGTTAATATCTGTGTTTCGTGTTAATTCAAAAAACACATCAAGGAACAGCTTGGTCAAGCATATTCCCTGTAGTACAGGCTGTAGCTGATTGTGTGGCCGAAGAGTAGTGAGCTGTATAGGCTCCTAAGACACAGAAACAGCTGAGCTGGGCTCTCTCCTGAAAGCAATAGGAAATCTCTGCAGTGCCAAACTTGGTGGTATGTCAGGATAGTACNCTGGATCTTTGTTCGCGAAGCCTAGCCACGAAGAAGACTACCACAGTGAAGTACCACTGTGGGTACTTCAATGCCTAGTGCTGGGGTGACCTCAGCTGGGAAAGGTTCTTCTGTTGTATTGGAACATCACTTCTGCAGCTGGCACACATTCAGGAAAGCTTTGTTCCAGCCTCTGCTTGGGTCATCTTGCAGTTCCTACTGAAAGCCCTCCTTTCAATGGAGGTTTCACTCACTCATGCTTGTTTTCACTCATGGTACCAGCAGCCAAAGACACCTGGACAAAATGAGCCCAGGGTGGGGGAGAACACCTAGGAGTTAGCTGCTCCATCCCAAAATATCATTAGTGCCTGACAGGCCTGCCCCAACATCCCATGGGGAGCATTAGGGTGTAGAGATAAGAGACCACACAATGGACAACCAGCACGTGATGGCTCCTGGTAAGTACAAAGCCTTCCCAAAGCATTACTTTACATGGGGGCATGAAAGCAATATGTGTGTACTCCTTTTTGATATAACTAGACTGGCACTTCAAGGGGAGGAATTATATGAGTATATCAGTAATATCTTTATGCAGCTCAAGGTGAACATTTGAAACATTCAATAGGCAAATCTGCGCTTTTAAGAGACAAGTCACAAAGAACAGCAAAAGTGTTAAGTCAGTATGGTCATATGTTTACAGTGAATAATTTAAGCAGTGACAGAATTGAAGCCAAAACCATTTGCTTCAATGCTTTGAATTTATTTCTGTTTTCAGAACCACTTAAAATGATAAGTTAAGCTCTTACATAAACTCAGTCCCTCTCTTCATGACTTTGTAAAGGATATTTGCCTTAAAGATGGAGTGGAGAGGACAGGTCCTGTTCCCTTTTGTCTTCCCCAAGATGTTAACTTCTACCCATATGCTTTACTTAGGACAGAAATGAAGATAAAATGAGTGACATTACTAGCATTGTTCAAGAAGTCAATAAAAAGATGTTAATTTTATTTTAAACTTCAACTATACCATAATCTCACCTGGTATAGACTGACATATTTCCAATGGTTTAATGGAATGATGCCAATTTACATCAGCTGGCCACAGCATAAGATGTTGAAACCAATTGGAAAAACTCATCTGATATTTAAAAGCAGCATATGGGAGCAGCAGAGACTCCAGGAAGACAATTTAGGATATTCAGAAAAAAAATATATCCTACTGTAGTGTGGAAGGAGGTGTATCAACCTGTACCTATGCCCTACAGACACGAATTATAATTCAAATCTTATTAACATTGCTTCACATCTTGCTTAACACTCATTGTCTTAGTCTTTTGGGGCAAAAGAGTAGAAAGTGAGTGTTGCATTGCCACATGTGTTTGGGAAAAACAAATTTAAAATGAGCCAACAGAAATTCTTACCCTGGCAGGACTTGCTTTTGCAACTCAAATGCTACTGCTTGTAAAGAATACAAACAAGATGAAGAGATTTAGACAGCAAATTTGAAGAAACTAGTATTCAGTGGCCACAGAGGTTATGGTTGGCAAACAGACTGTTTGCTGTGAATTGTCCAATCTACCTGTGGGAGTGAAGTTATGAACGTGTTCAGCACATCCATATTTTCAGCAAAGTAACCTCAAGAGGACATCAATATAGCCTGGACAACTTTACTCAGCCAGGGCCTGTCTCACCTTTGGTTTACATGAGAGTTCAATCTGCAAGCTTGCTGATGCTCAAACACACCAATGGAGCTGTTTGTAGAACAGCCACTATGAGAAGATGACACAGACAAAAATGGGAAAAAAGTCTGTTCCCTCACTCTTCCCTGGCAGCAGGTTTAAAAGCACAGTGTGTATTTTGTAGGGATTCAGCATTTGACTACAAAAAACCACCAACAACAAAACAACAAAAATCAATATTCTGGCTCTGTTTCCTTTATGCCCTTTTACTTCTTTAAAGAAGCTGCAGTGAAGAAAGCCTTCTTGTAAAGATTAGTCTCATCTACAAATGCAAAGTAAGCCTGTGATTTATGTCATAAAATATGAGCCTGCTACTGCTTACAGGGTTTATGAAGGAGGATTAAGTTAGTCCCCATGAAAAATTCAGATGGGGCATAATGCTAAAAGGTATTTTGTCAATGGAAGTAATATTAAGACAGTTTGAAGTTTAGCATGGCTTTTCTAGCTTGACTGAAAATCTGATGCATTATCAGTGTACTCAGCATTTCTACACATTAAGGACATCACAGACACTGAAACCCACAGATTTCAGTGTGCTCTGTGTCAAGTCACTTACAACTGTCAAGAACAGAAACAGAAGGTGATGTATCAAACACAGATCAAAAGTGACACAGCAATACTGCCCAGAACTCCTGGTTTGCAAATACTGACACCTCCCCTTCCATCCCATTTATTATAATAAATTCAGGCAGGCATGGATAAGAAACACTGAAACTGAAATATTACACTTTCCTTCTCTATTAGCTGGTAAGAGGGGATGGAGAAGAATTAATCTCAGAGATGTCTACAACTCAGTCCCCGTGGAAGGCTGAATACAAGACACAGCACATACCTAAGCAGATACTTTAGGCTTATGTTTATGCACTTGAAAGTTGTCTATGACCTTGTGGGGATGGTTTGGGTGAAAGGACCTAGATCACTATCAGGTGTTTTCCTTGTAACTCTATAATTCCAGGGCAGTATATCACCCTGAACACAACTGCTGCAGGGGCAGTTATATATGAACCCCTTTGCACCCTGGCAGAGATTTTTTTTCTTACCAGTTTGTCACGTTGTGATAAGGTCTCCAAAAAGAATAGTTAATTACCTTGCCTGGTTGGCAACACAGTGATTCTTCACGCTCTTAAAACTACCATAGAAGAACCACATGAAGAATTGCTCTGCAGAGTTCTCTCTCCAATGACTATGGTACCTAACATAGACTAAGCTCCTGACTTCCAGGCATCTGAGATTGTGTGAGATGACTTTAGGCCTGGGCGGGTCTCTAAGTGTCCTCAGACACTTTGGAGAATCATAGAATAATAGAACAGTTACAGCTGGAAGAGACCTTGGAGATCATCAAGTCCAGCCTTTGTCCTAGCCCTAGCAACTTACTAAACTGATGCCCCCCAATGCAACATCTACCTGTCTCTTAAACACCTCCAGGGATGGTGAACAAGCTGAACAAACCCAACCAGGCAGCAGGACCTGCTCAGTACTACCACAGCACTGCCTCAGGCCCACAGCACACAGATGTCCTCTCAGCCTTAGATGGGTAAAAAACAGTGTAGTTAAAAGGCAAATCATACACATTATGCACAACAAAATGACTGGTTTATACCATTATGTTTTGATTTCCTCAGGAAAACTAGGACAAATAAAGGCAGGAAGGAATATCATAAATTTGAAAGAAGGGGATAACCACTCACCTGAATAGGAAGCTTTGAATAGTCTATCATTGACTCATCATGATTTGGAAAACAGTGTACCTCACACTTTTACTCCTGCTTGAAAAACATTGAACAGATATTATACTACAAATTAAAATAGAGCTGTGTGGTAAACTGTACCCAAACTAATCAAATACCTATATTAGCTTTAATTATAGGTGTTACCCTTACCCTTTCATGATATAGATGGATAGTGAATAATAACCAGTTCTGGGAGCCATTCCATGAAAACAAAGAGTTAATCTTCAGCCTTTCAGTCACAATAAACTCTCCTTCACAAGACCTGGCCCCTTTGTAAACCACTCAGCCTCTTGTCCACACCTAAACAGATATATATGCCTCTATAAACGAGAGGCAGACCCATGTAATTCCTAGTTAGCTGTGCTCTGTAACAGATGTTTTCTGCAATAGTCTTCCTTTGTATAAGAGAGTATGATGGGACAGCTGAAATTAATATAAATAACAGCAATGTATATGTCCTCAATCAAGAGGAGATGTTCCACTATGCGCGTAGAGAGAAGTAGCATTATCCTTACCTCCTTTTAGGGAATTGTTGGACATGAGGAGAGGAGGATTAAGTAACCTGGTTTCAAGAAGTCTGGGCTAGAACTAGGAACTGACCCTGGACTACTCATCCTACTGTCTCAATCATGAGCCTGTTCTTCCTCTCATTTAGTAACACCAAAGTGGTGTGCAACTGGAAGATTAGACAATGTAACATTTTCCTTGAAAATATGTTAGAGTCAGTTCTTCACATATCTGCATATTCCCTCTATGATTGTTTCTCTGAAACAATACTTATGTAAGCACCACATTGTCCAGTCAGAATAGCAACTCTGAAGCCTTGAGATGCCTGTTAAACTATTCTCAATAACTCGTAGTTACTGTATACACATGACCTTTCCCTGATAACCATGCTCAAAATGCAACTGACTCAGCCAGCATTTGAGCAAGATCATGGTGCTTGCTGTGACTTCTGCGCAGCCAGAGCACAACTCTGAAACTAGCACAGTAACCAAAGATGAGCAGATCTCAAATATTTTGATAGGTAGAGCCCCACAGAACATCACGTTAGAAACTCAGCAGCCCACAGACACCCATGACTTCAGTGATGGTTTCGACCTGTGTCTAAGCAGCAGCCCACATGAGTCAAGTGGTGGGCGTGAATTTATCATTCCCTTCCTTCAGAGCTTCCGTTAATGTCACTGCAGTCACTGTTAGGGACACTTGAGTGATGCTGTATGATCAGAACTTGCTGTCACCCTCTCAAACATGTAGGTGGATTTCATATTGCTCACATATAGCAAAAGCCTTTCCACCTAGAAGAATTGCCAGGAATTCCTTAGCCTACTGTGAGCAACAGTGCCTGAGCTGAGAGGTGAAGAGCTGCTGCTTGTGGTGAAGATCAGATAAGAATGAGGAGTGTCTCTGCTGGGTGCGAATTCAAGATCAGAGGACATGCTGCACACATCCTGACGTAGGCTCCTGAAAGCCCCATGTTGATAAAGGTTTGGAGATGATGCATGTGAAAACAAAGATGAATTGCTAACTGGCCATGCACATTTTGAGACTTCTGGATCAGAACTTGGCCTGTGAATCCCAGCAGGAAATGGGTGGACAGCAAACAGACAAATGGGGGTACTGATAGAATGAATTGTCCAGCAGTTTTGTAAGGTAACCACTGAAATTCCCAGTAGGTCCTCTCATCTTGTCCCAGATTGGATGGTGTTGTTCGCAGAGGAAGGAGAGACACTTAGAGATGATGAACAAAACTAGGATTCAAGTGTAGCATTGATTTCTTGTTTGCGGTGAAAGTTTAGTTGAGGTTGTGAGTTAACAGGAGTTAAGTCCTTGAGGTAAGGCAGCATAGCATAGCTTTCTTCTAGTTCACACATTGGAGAAGCATGGTACTACCACAGAGATACCTAGAAGGAGGTGAGATTATCTCTCCTTTGGCCCATGTTGATTAGTCTCCAAGAGAAGGGAATAAGCAGCACTACCGCAAAGGACATCTGCAATTCTCATGATGGGATTGGGCTTCTCCATGTGATAAATCATGTCCTTTTCTTTACCTACCATACAATTGCTTGGCCCAACACTGGCTGTACACACCTGGAGAGATCTAACCTCATGCACCTCAGATTTTCCACCTTTTCTACAATGACTTTCCTTCCACTTACCATAATATTTTCCCCTAGTATTCAAGCTCTGTTGATCTTGCTTCCACTTTCACATCTACTGTGAAACGTTGCTGAAAATGTCTATAAACATGCTGTGAACTCAGAGGCAGCCAACTGGTGACTCTGTGTGTAGGTGGAGAACCAAACACAGGACCAGAGTGTATGGTGGTTTTAAACCCTGTTCTTCTGGACAATGAAGACCTTTCCAAGCCAATCCTGCTGGAGACTTTTTCAAATCATCAGATCATTACCCTCTTTCCCAGTCTGAGTGTGGCTCTGTGTGTGCAGTCTCACCATTGCTAATTGAAGAGCCCTCCCACTCAGTGGCATTCTTTCACAGTAAAGTTTGTCTCTATATCAGACTGTACTTTGCTGCCTCCCTTTTTTTCTAGGCTATGTATGTGTTTATTTCCTTTGATCTTCGTAGTAAATAGGTCATTCCTTCCACCCTCTAGTCTATACCAGTTAATCTATAACATCACCTGTTTGCCTGCACTCTTTTCATAGGCCTTGCCTCAAGTGGTATTCCTGTTAGCACTTCAAAAGTAGATTGATCTATGTTTCTTTTTAATGAATTATCAGTTGTAGTTTTCTATCAATATTTGCATCCAAGAGTCTTTTCTAGATTACTGCTCTCCATAGCTTCTGTCTTACTCTTTTGACCTCTCTTCAGTGAGCATTGTTACCCTGTGGATGTTTCTCCACTTTGATTTGTTCAATTTCTTGCTATTCCCATTGTGTCCCACTCTTCATTTATTGAAATCCCTTTAGGATGGTGCTTCTAATAAATTATTTGCAATTCACACTCCAGCTGAGTGTTATCTTTGCATCTGATTGATGTATTTTTTTTCTCCTTCCTCGATGCTGCTGCAGATGAATATAATGTCAACACAGCAGGAGTCCCTGAGGAGCCCAACATGGCAATATCTACAAGCATACTCCATTTTCTATTGTAGGGGCTGATCTTAATCTCTTTCATTGTTATTTTCTGCATCCACCCTATATCTTTCTTGTTCTGCTTTGGGTCCAGTCCAACCACTGTTAAAGTCAACTAGAATCTTTTAGGGATTTATCAGGATCTACAGGAGTATTATGTCTGGAGAAACAGAATAAAATTAGCTACTGAAATCAAGTTGCTCTCTGCAGGAGAGCTCTCTGTGTAACCCTGTTGTCATGTCAATGAGTCAAATCCTTAAGGGCAAATTTACTGAATGACTCTAGGGACTCTATCCCCCTCCTCTTCCTCCCACCAGCATGGCTCTCTGTGGTGTATACTTCATCCCACATGATGGATAAGTGGCTGCTTATTCTTCACTCTCCCCACCCAACATGCACATCCTGTGGTTTTCCTCCTCCCATCAACATTGTGAGTATTGTCTGGCTGTAAAGACTATCACTGGGATGCAACTGCTTCTCTTAATTCAACCTGTCTTTCTATGTAACACATTTCTGGTTTGTTCTTCCTGCAGAACCACTACTAGTAGTTTCTGATTATAAGAGACCAAGTTTCACCTGGAGAGGATGTTAATTGATCTGTAATTCCCCTTTTGGAAAAGCAGCATGATGTTTTCCCTCTGCCAGTCATCAGGGCTTCCTCAGTTCTTCAGAAACACTGGAATATAATGGATAATGGGCCTAAGAGTTTTTCAGCTAATTCCTTTAATACCCTTGGGTATGTACCATCTGGCCCTCTTTTCTGGTTTGGATGGATTGCACTCCTAGTATTTCTTTGCTGTTTCTTTAGTGATTTTGCTAACATTTACCTCTCACTCCCTTGGCTTTCCTTGGATTGCTCATTGCATATAACATGTTTAAAGGAAATTTAAAAAAACTGATACAGGTGACGATTTTTTCAGCTCACTGTATTCATGACAGAAATTAATTCATTTTTAAAATTCACCTTCCATCAAGAAACACTGAATCTTAAAAGTCTGAGCTGCAACTATTATCTTTTATCCCATCCAAGCAAGGCTGCAGCTACAGAATTTTCTGCTGTATGAAAGCTCCCATGTAAGAGAATTTTCTCTTAGTCTAATACTCTATATCCAAGTCTTGTCTACCCAATACTGGTATGGAATTTCCCCTTCTTCCTATCACGTCCTATATTCTCTCTCTCCAAGCACATTTATGACTCTGCCTACATCCTTCAGATACTTGTAGACTCCTGTCTGCTATTTTCTTATCTCTTAACCAGCTTATATCTAAGTATCACTTAATCTTCATAAATCAAACCCACACCAAATGATCTGATCATGTCTGTACTCTCCTTTGAGGCCTCTGATTTTACCATGTTTGGCATTGAGATGCCAAGAAATTAACAGCAACCTTCCAGCTGTATCTAAGCCAGGCTGGTTTGTGTGATGCCCACTAAGAATGGCATGGGTCTTTTGCACTGCAAACTGGCTGCCAGAAATTACCCGTAGATTGTCCTCCTATATCAACATAAATTGTCCTCCTGTATCACATTCCAACCTTTCCTTACGTGGCTATTTCGGGGATATTTTTTCCCGAGTGCCTTTAGCCTGCATCATTCCAATTTCCTTACATTATTTCCTGGCCACATTGCTAATCTCTGTAGGTGCCACAGGGTAATTTCTCTGTTCAATAACATTCAAAACTCCTCCCATTTTAGCACTGACATCATCTTTCTGTACTGTGCATTCCTCCTGCTTGCTTCTATGTAACTTGTTTACCTTTCCTCCAACCTTTTCTTGCAAGAATACTTTTCCTTTAAAATGACTTCTATAGGATTTCCTTTTCCCTTTTTTTAAAAAAAAAAGAATAAAATTATTCTCTTTTCTACATGTTAGATACAACAGATTTATACTGGGCTAATACAGAGTGTTCTTGAAATAGCTACAGGTAGTGCTGGGTCCACCCACATGCTGAAAGATGCAGTAAAAGGTAAGTAAAAGACATTAGACGAAACAACAAGTAGGCAGCATCTCTACCAGAGCATGCTTCCAGGATAGTTTCAGTTTAGATGGGAATCATTTCTTGTACAATCCACCAAGGATAGAGTGGGACAGTCTCCCTACGTCTCACTTTTAGGTGGTGCTTGATGAGAAAGCTCCTGTCTTATCTCAGGTCACACTTACCAAAAGGACTATGCTGGAGCTGCCCTGCACTTCTGTCTTTCCTCAGCTCCTGAACGGGTGGGGAGGTAGGAGCGGATCAGTTCAGTGTCCTGAATCCTGACACCTTTGATAACATTGGCACTGTTAGCTAAGGATATTCCCAAGGCTGTTCTCAGGACCAGGCTTGCCTCCCTCTTGTGTGGCACACACCCTGAGCATAGCCATAGAGAGCCATAGAGAACACAAGCCCCACATACCTCTTCAGCCCCAACACTCATGGTTCTGGCAAAGATGCAGGGAGCCCCAGGCGCAGTGCACAACATTAGTGAGGAGACCTTTGGGCAGCAGATAGCTCACATGGCCTTCAGACCCCTCCAGGATCTGCTTTCCATGCCATACGGATATTGACTTCAAGCCTGGAAGTTGTGTTTACCTTCCTTCACCCTGACTTTGGAAAATTTTCATGCCATGGTCTCCAGCACTCCATTCCTTTGGCACATCCAGAGAGGTGGTGTCTGGATATAGACTAGTCCGTGCCTGTCAAAATGCTGAATGGGAGGCAGAGCAGGATAGGACATTGGATAACTTCTCTGAGCCTTCGGGCTCCAGAAAATAAATAATCCCTTTTTTCTCCTGAAAAATGAAAGAACTATGGAGACAATAAACAAAGGGCTGTACTAAAATCTGTTTGCTGGAGATCATAAAGATTTCAGTGATATCGTACTCCTCTGTAGAGGGAGGGATTAAGAGTGTCACAAGACAGATTTGCAAACCCTGGAGAGAGTAAGTATGCAATGAAAATCCTTGGCAATTTCCTTCCCTTCCTTTTCTGGGTCTCACCCTGGCTTCTGGTAAGACTTAGAACAAAACCACCAGCTCTTGCTTATTTTAATATGTTATCAGTTTTGCCCTGAACCCAAATGAAACATCAAAGCTCTAACTTGCTCACCCACAAGCAAAAATAGCTCTAAAGCCAGTATGGTTAAGGCCTTTGGATGATATCTTTGGAGTAATTCATCCTAAATTCATGAGAGGGGAATGGTGTTTGTTGCATGCGTGCTGTGCTGATAATAGGCAGTACTGCTGTAAAGAGCAAGGAGTGATACTGCAAAACAACAGGAAGGTGTGGAAAGGCACATGAAGAATGTGCTGCACTGTACCATGGAAGAGGAACAAAATATATTTAAGATAAATCCAGTTTCAAACTGCCTTTATTTTCTCTTCCAATCTGATCCTTCTCTTCTCTTCCTAGAAGTCTGTATTTGAATGTGTCTTTTGTGGTACACAAGAACATGGCAAACCTCAAATATTGGTATATCCACTGTACATGGGAACGTGACCTTGTCTCTGCCATGTAGTATTGCAATTAGTTTACTACCATCCAGGACTCATTCTGTGTAACATACCCATTTTTGAAGTAAGATAAATCAAGACTATGAAGGCATCAGACACATCCTCTGTAGTGCCTCGGTATCAGCCTTTTGTCTCTGTTGCTCTGTTCTTGAACAAAACACTACGGTTTCTACTCTCTGTTACTGCAAACTTCTGCCCTAAGTTGATTTGCTTCACAAGTAAATAATATTTTCTCTCTCTCTCTCTTCTATTAACAAGATAAGTGCACCTTTGCAGTCATTACTGTTTACTGCCTTAACATCTGCACTTTCTCACTGGATCTTGGGCAAGGATAGATTGAATCATTGCAGTACCGTTACCAAGAGGAGTTTTATAGAAGAGACCAGTGAAAGTCCTGTCTTCCTCTGGCCTCGTTTCTTATCACCATTTCTCAGCAAGTCCTTCCCAAACACAAGATTTCTAATAAGTTTTTCTCAGATATAATAGAAGGGTGCCATGGGATATTCCATTGACTCCTGCCCATCTTGATGGACAATTTATGAAATTTCTCAAGTTTTGAAGGAAAGTCTTTTTCATAGGATGGTATTCGAAATAATTTGGAAACCATACTTGGCTTTAAGGACAGATGCACATTCTTCAAAGATTGATATATAGAGAAACTCATTGAAGTGAGTGTATCCTTATGGCTCACCAGTGGGGAACATGACCATGGCCCTATGGAGCAGATGCAGGTTTCAAACCACTCTCTGTGCAGTGCAGTTGAAAGTCTTGTTAGCTGAGCCCGAGGAGAACAATTGGTCAAAAATGGCCAAATACAAAGAGTTAAATGCTGGATGGTGTGAAATAAAACAGTCCTATGCCTGGCAGCCTAATCAAGACTGCTTTATTAACGTGAGAGCTTACTGCATTTATTTAAGCAGGATCAACAAGATAGAAGGAGCTTGTTGGTGTTGGATACTGAGGCTGTTTAAGACATCCCTGATTCACAGCTCACAAGCTGGGACTAGTTTTGCAAGTTCAGTCCCTGTTCAGATAGGATCAAGGAATGTCTCTGGGCTGGATTGCGAAGGAAAAAGTCTTGCCAAATATGCTCTGCCCACAGCACCGTCCAGACCCGTCAGATGATATTTCTTCTAATTTTACTAATGTATGCTTGGCCCTGATTCCATGCTACCTGAGGCTACAGCCCTAATAAAAACAGGCACACATGCTGTGGGTGGGTGCATGCAGCTGGTGGGAGTTGAGGCACGTGAAAACGAAACACACAGACCTTTCTTACTTGCTGCATAGAAATCAAGAAATAATATTCTTCTGATTCCCTGCCTTTTCCCTCTTTCTATGGCACACCCTCACCCATAGCCCTGTCATTTGCCAGAGAAGATGGCAACAGTTTTCTTCCGTACGTAGTTTGCTCCATACCCTGCTTGGATTTTCAAGCACACACAGCCTGTGTTCAGGTGTGGCTCCTATCCTAGGACCATCTCACGTACCCACTTTGTGGGTTACACCTGTGGATGAGGTGTTGGTGGTCTAATCTCTGCCTGAGGATGAAACTGTTAGGCTACTGTCTTGCCACAGTCACACAGGATGTCCAGTTCTGGGATGATATGAAAGAGCCCTGGACACACATTTGTCTCCTACCCCTGAACTGCTTCTCTGGGGTAAGATGGGCTGTATTGCAGCTCTGGGCTGTGTGAATATCTCACTAAGCAGCTCATGAATTTAAAAAGGTTGGAGTTCTTTGGGCCATTATTCCTCTTGAATATACAACTTATAGCAATATCACCACTGTGTCTGTAGAAAAGAAATTGAAGCCAAGGCCCAAGAAAAGACATGGGCTTGATGGGGAAAAACAAAGCTTTTACTAGCATCCATGGGACTTGTTAGTGAGGAAACACAGTGAACCTATCAACCTTAACCAAGAAACAGTGCTGAACCTGGGACTTGCTGAGCCTGGGACTGGACCTCCAGTTGTTTCTGGGCCAAGTGTGCTGCCTCAGTGATGGTGACACATAGCCAGGGACACATAGCTCTGGCTACTGGTAATGATCCTCACCCTAAATGGGAAGGGAGAGAGAGGGACTCTTTGATGCAGCCCTTATTTCTGCTCTCAGGGTGTAAACATGGGTTAGAGGGATGCTCCAGCAAAGGACCAGAGCATTCTGAGGTACAAGTATGATGCTCATCATTGAAACCAGCCAGTCATTGAAGCTCTTGAGCTCCCTGCCACATTACTCCACTAACATGGAATCCTGGTATTACTTGCTTGGGGCCACCTTGTTCTCTGATGGCATTCCCCACTGGAATCTTTTGCAGAAAGAACCAGCAAGGGGTAAAGAAACCCACAGGTAATGCTGAGAAAAGAGTTTACATGCTGGGAAATTTGTGATTTTTATGGACCCATAGAAGTTTCAAGCCTCTGACATTAGACTGGATCCTTGTTTCTGAGATTATAGGAAAAATTGCAGCCATTAGTAGTATTTTCAGTTGGAAGTTTACATTCATCATACATAGCACAGTCTACTTGTGTTGATTTTCAGCCAATACATTTTATTTACTGGCAGCATTTTTTCTGACTGATGCTTAGCAACTCCACCTGCTGATGCCCAACTCTGCAGGATGATATGCAAGTAAATATAATATAAGAGAGTGAAAATGGTCACTTCCTTCTTCTACTTCTTCTTCTGAATGCTTTCACAAGGTTGGTATATTAGTGATAGTTTTTTTCACTGCTCTGTGTTGTCATTTCTCTCAGATGCCTTAACATTTGCCCCAGAAATGTACTGTAACATCAGAAGGAGTATTTTTCCTCTCTCTCTCTGGGGGAACCACCACCCCCATCTAGGCAAAATACATGAGACACTAAGGCTTAAAAGTTACAGAGCCTGGCTTAAAAGCCAGGATGTATCCTGGTCTCCAGGGAAAGGAAATGACCCTTGGCTTATTTTGCAGTCAGTCCTTTTCAGAGAAGGAAGTGCTAATAAGAACTCACTTGAGGCACAACAGCTTAGGATAAATGAAGGCCAAAAAGCAGCCACATAAGTGATGTGACTGGGGATAAAGAGGAGCCAAGGAGAACATGTGCGAAGTTTCTCTTGCAAGTGGTCAGGAGTCACGCTAACGTCTGAGCTGGGAGTTACCAAACACCCAGATTTGCCCCTGGGGAGCTGCTTCACCTCTCAAAGCAGCTCAGCTGGACCCATTGCAGGAGCTCAGTGGTGGGGGATGGGTCCATGGTTGCAGCAGGGGAGAGGAGACAGAAGGGAGAGGCAGCATGGGGAAATGGAAGTGCATAGAAACCACCACAGGTGTTAGAAGGAGTTAGACATAAAGAAAGTACATTGCACGCCCTGCAGATACATGAACACTTTAGCAGTTTGAGAACATCTCTGCAACCCAGTCACAGTCACCCAGGGGAAACCTCAGGTGAGATTTCAAAGCACAGCATCCTCAGGCTCTTGGCAGCCCTACTGGAGATGTGTCAGGGCACTTGCTCTACCTGTGCCCAGCACCTTGTCCTCATAACAAGCCTTTGCACAGCCTCCCTGGTGGGGCCTGTCCCCCTGACTGTGCCACTTCTGAGTGGTCCAGCCCTGGGTCCCCTCCACACACCCTAGAAGTGACCATGCTCCAGGCTTTGTGGAGCACCACACACACAGCAACATGAATCCAATGCATAAAGCAGCTGGAAGTCAGAGGGGGCCATTAGTTTGTCTTACCTGGCTTAGCAATCACAGACCATCAGATTTCACCTGAGTACTGGGTCCAGCGACTTGGTTAGGCAAAATATCTTGGTTCTCTCAAGACTGCAGGGTCTCAGGCGGAAGTCTGGGAATGTGATAGACCAATCCTGCTCTTTTGGTGCCTTGTTAGTAGTAGAGAAGTGTTTGGGTGACCTCCATGATATTGGCAGTCAACTAGCAACCTATTACTGTAGAGGAAGGCAAAAATAACTAAGGCCCTTGCTTTCTGCTCTGAGGAAAAAACAGTTTTGAACCTAAAACACAGCAATCACTTTGACTCTCTGCAAATTAGAGTCCAGAGACAAAAGGGGATGTGGCAACACCATCATGTACAACTGTTGCACCACTTTTCTTGTTGCACTTCCACATATTTCTCAAGCATGGTCCACAACCCTTCTGGCCAGAATTTGCCAGTGTTACACTGAATAAAAGTTCAGAGCGATAGTGTATAATATCCTCAGTAGTAACTGTTAACAGTTCCCAGACAAGGTGTAAAATGGACATAACTGATTTCTTAGTGAAAGACTTGATGCACAAAAACACGTGAGCGTGCCATTTGAATGTTACAAATAGCTTATGAGAAAAGCAATTATCAGGCAGTAAATCTAGGAGAACAATGTTCCTCATTTGTATTCCTCATTTATTGTGCCTTTTGTTGCTCTTACATGCTATAAAGTCCCAGAAAGAGGTTTGCTGTCATGTAAGAAACATACATTCCCACCAGATCTTTCAGCGATGATGGCCTTCTCTAGTGCCCTGGGAATGGCACTGCCTTAGCCTCTCCCCATCAAACAGTTCATCAATCAATTGAGGTGATTATCCCACCCTATTTTGCATTAGTGTGGCCTCACTTTGAGTACTATCTGCAGTTCTGGGCCCCACAATTTAAGAAGGATTTGAAGGTCCTTGTATGTATTCAGAGGAGGGCAACAAAGTTGGTGAAAAGGCTGGAAGAAATGTACTATCAAAGTGGCTAACCACTTTGGGCTTATCTAGTTTGGAGAAAGGGATTCTGAGGGATGACCTCATTGCTCTTTACAGCTTCCTGGGGAGAGGAAGTTGAGAGGGAGGTGGTGATCTCTTCTCCATAGTGGGAATTGTTCAAAGCTGTGCCAGAGGAGGTTCAGATTTGATAGCAGGAAGTATTTCCTTACCAAGACTGTGGTCAAACACTAGAACAAGCTTCCTAGAGAGGTGGTGGATGCCTCAAGGCTTTCATTTTTTGAGAGCCATTTGGACAATGCCCTTAATCATATGCTTTAACTTTTGGCCATACCCGAATTGGTTAGGCAGGTAGACTAGGTGATCTCTTCCAAGAAAATATTCTATTCTATTCTATTCTATTCTATTCTATTCTATTCTATTCTATTCTATTCTATTCTATTCTATTCTATTCTATTCTATTCTATGCTATGCTATGCTATGCTATGCTATGCTATGCTATGCTATGCTATGCTATGCTATGCTACTCTAATTTCTTTTGCCAGAGACCTTTCCCCTTAGCCCTCACCTGCTGGCAAAGGCCCCTTATTTCCTTCTGCACATGCCACAAAGTCCAGCTCCCCTGGGGGAATGGGTTGCTCAAACAGAGTCCACAAGAGAGAACTACTAAAACATAATACTCTCCCTCTGCACCCTGGTTTGGTGTGACTGAGCGCAATCTGCAAGCTCACCACCTATATTAACACTGTCCTGGGGAAATGACACCTAAGCATTTTCAGTAAGCTCTGAATATTTTCACTGGGAACTCCCAGCTGAGTCACCCAACCCTCTGCATGTGTGCATGCAATTCATACTTTTTCTCTCACTCTCTGGAGGAACTAATCTATGTGCACCCTCTTAGAGCATGTAAGGTAGGCTGGCAAGGTCAGTCAGCCAGGCTTCAGCCAGGCAGAAGAGTATTTTCAGGAGCACTTCAATGTGCAAGTCTGTCCCTTTTGCTGTCATATTGGGAACTAGAAACATCCCGAGCCTTCAGAAGGAGGTGATAAATGAACAAAAAATATACTCTTAGAATACATCTACTCCTGTAGGAGCCATGAGATTTTATTACTGTCATATTCTGATAGCAGAGCCACACTGAGGACAATTGCAACTAACCTTCTCTATAATACCCAGGAACAGGGAGAAAAGGAGCTGGATTCAGAGGGAAGAATACTTCCTGCAGAGTAGAATACTACTCGCTTCACTGAGGAGTATTCCCAGTAGCTGGATCAAAGCACATTGTGCAGAAAAACATTCTTTCTTGCTACAACAAAGTGGGAAGGTGAGATGACAGCAGACTCCTTACTGTAAGGCAGGGTTTGCCAGGCTTCATGTTGTTTGATCATGTTGCAGGTTCACTAGCAAAACTGAAAAGCCTCTCCAGTTCCTCTCTGTCAGATCTCTTCCAGGTTGAATCACCCAGTTGCAGTGATTAAGCCACTTCTCAACCTGCTGTCTGACAAGGAAACAGCATCCTGGTCCTCAAACCATAAAGCTTGTTTTCCAGCTGTAGCCTCACTTCACTGACCCTTCTTTACACCCTGCAGTATATTCAAGACTCCTTGCTGCTCTAGCACAAGCCATTCTTGTAACAGATGCAAGATTGCTCTCCTGATTGTCCTTCACTCTGACTTTCACCCCTCTGTGAAAGAACTAACCTTTTCTTGTCACTTCACTGCATAGAGAGCTTCTCTTGATATTACTGGCACCGTTTCCCAAAGCAGTCTCTCAAGTCTCCCATCCTCTAGGCAGACCTGAGATTTGCTTGAGATGGGGAGATTGCAGCTGTGCCAGGCTTTCCAGATAGCATTTGTCAGAACATATGTAGTTTAAGTGAACAGAAATATAAAGAGCAGGCTGACTATTCCTACCCCTTGCTAGCCAAGTTCTGCACATGTTCCCCTGTAAAATTCCCAAATGAGGTCAAGGCATTTAATTCATTGACATCATAGAGTTCCCCCCGGACTGAAAGGTGTCCAGACAGATGACACTTTATCTAAGTAATACGGATCACCAAAATCTGCTGCTGCAACACAGCTGCTTTGGACTGGAATGCAGCAGATATCCCAAGCCAGGATAGTTACACAACCACTGCCCAGAAAGGAGGAAATCAACAAAAATCTGATTTAAAAAGCAGCAGAAAATTTAATTAAAACTGGACTTGGCCAATGACACTCAGACTCCAGTATCTGGGAATGGGAGATCATGGTGGTTCTAGTGACCATAAACCACTATGAAATAAAAAGGTTTTCTACTTTGGAGGCCAGCAATGCCATAGCCCCTACCAGCAATGAATTAGTCCTAGGTTGACCCAGCCTGCCAGCACTTTCTGCAACATCTGGATTTTCTTTGGATGTCTCTGCCAAGTTGCAGCTTGTTCCAAGTCTGCTGACTTCATGACACCTGAAAACAGACAGCTGTCAGAGAGCTGGCAGCATCAAAGGCAAGAACTGTGCTAAGAGCCTGGTCATCCATTTGTCAGCAATCACATGGGCATCTGCAGACCAGACACAGGCTGCTATGTGGCAGTGGTGAGGCTACATGGGGATGGTCAGGTCCCATCTCTATCCCTGACAGCTTTGCCCAGGGTGGCTGCAAACCCAGAGCAGCTTACCTTCAAGCAAGCTCCAACAGGAGCTGCTTGCAGTGAGGGATTCACCCTCTGTTACACAAGCTAATGGTGCATGAGGGTGAGTCACTGCACTTGGGAGGACAGCTGAGCAAACAGGGCTCCCCCAGGAGAGACATACCTGTTTGACCCCCTGGGTCAGGCTTGTCTGTGGGCATTAACTCCAGCTGGATATTTCTCCATCTCATATACATACTTCCACCCAAGAAGGGTGCTTTTCTACAGATCCACTTAACATTTGGCAAAAATCACAGGGTAAAATCTGGTTTGCAAACCTCCTTTGGACTATTGGGATAGTTCTATGGGGCACTAAGACAGTTCTACAGGATACATAGATGCATGAGGACATGAGGAAATGCTGCATTCCTCAGTGGCACCTGTGGCAGTGGGTCATGTTTGCAGTGGGTCCAATTGGGGTGTCTATGATGGCAGTGGCACAGTGGGTGACACATATTACAGGTGTTTCCTCAATGGCACATCTGCTTAGGCTGAGCTGAATTTCGGAAGAAGAAAGCAAAGCCTTGGTGCAGTGTTTTTGTGCACATGGAGGGTGTGCCGTGGAGCCAAAGTGTCTGGGACAGCCACGGTCAGAGGAAGCTGCTGCGGCTGTTCATGGAGGAGGAAGTCAGTGTCCCAAGGCTGGAGGCAGGGAGAGCACTGATTTTTCCTGGAGAGGATGGGAGATAGTGGGGGGGCCGAGCTGGAGAAGGGAGCCCAGCCTAAGGAAAGAGCACGGAAGGAAGAGGCTTGAAAAGTGTGCAGCTAATGTAGAGGAGAAGGCTGGGAAAGGAGCTTGTCTCTACAGAGAGGAAGATGCTGCTTTTGTGAGATGTGGGAGAAAGGGCTGAGGTTTTGAGCTGGAGACAGTGGAAAAAGTAAGGACATGTTGGGCAGACATGACTGGGAAAGGTGGAGAACTGCTTCCAAGTGGAAAACAAGCCAGGAAATGGTTGCTGGAACTGGAGGGTAAAAACTGAGTGAACTAGGAGAAAGGGAAAACATCACTAGTGAGCAGAGTCATAGCTTAGTGCTGCCATGAATACCAGGGCTGAAACGTGTGTAAGCTGAGAGGTATCCTGGAGTAGCCAAGGTAGATAAAGTCCAAAACTTTGCCCTCAGGTATCTGTACCAAACATGCAGTTGGTCTTACCTGGTTATACCTTCATTTCACCACCATTTTTGTTTTACTCAGATAAAACCCTTAAGCTTTACCTGGTACCATTTAAATCTGATGAAAGGGAGTAAAAGAAAAGAGCAGGGAATGAGTGTATACTTTTTGCTGGAAAACTGCCACATGCCTGTACACGAGCAGAGAGCAGACCAAAGTTGCAGTCAGGAGCAGGCTAGGAACCTCTAGCACTATGTGGGACTGTGCAATGTGCACATCTGCTCTACTACATGGAGATGCCAAGCCAACAAATATTTGGGTACTCAGTGCCAAGGGCAGTGGCAACTAGCCATGGGGCAATGACAACAAGCCATAGGACAATGCCAGGGCAGGATTTCTAAGGAGGTGGAGCAGGAGAAGAGGTCTGCTATGTCACAGCCACACATGACAGCTTCCCAAAGACAGGTCAGAAAATGGTGCTTTCAGAGTATGGGTTTTACCAGTCAGTTCTGCTAAACTAGATCCAAGTGTTTCCTGCCCAGGCTAGCCCAGGACTAAAAACTGTGTCTGTTTTATTTTGTAGCTTAACACCTGTATCCCTTTGAATCTATCCTAGAGAAGTCCCAATCAATTGAATATACTCCTTACCCAAGGGCAGTACAGCATTTAGCAACAGCCTGGAGTACAGCTGGCAGCACCCAGGGTCGTGGCTCTCCAGTGCATGGCAATCTCTTGGTTTACTCTGCTTGGTCCCCAGCATTCACTGCCATCAAGTGTGTTTGTAGAAATTGAGATGGGAAATGACTGATGATAAAGCTCAGCAGTGTCAGGACCAGTCTGCAGAAATACTGTGTTTGGCATAAACTGGCTGGAGTTCAGCAGGAATGTGTAAGTGAAGAAGGATGTTTTGCTGATGTTGTTCATAACTCATGGGCTGCAGGGTGAGTTTCTCTTGTTGACATCTGATGTGTACCCAGTGAGGTTTTAAAACACATAGCTCCAAGAACAGCCAAAGAGGCACAGCTGAGCTGCCCGGGGCTGCATGTCTTGTGACCAGAGACTCTGGTGTCTAATAAAACATGAGAGGTAACTGTGGCTAGGCCATTACAACATCTTCTGTAGACACACTTTGTGCCTGCTGTAGCTGAGGTCATTTTGCAGCTTTTCTCTGCAAGTTAATGAGTTTTCTCTCTCTTTAAAGCAGAGGCAAGTATTCACAAAAAATACCAGGAGTATAGCATATATGAGAGCACACCCTTTCTGTCAAATATTTGTTACAAGTGGCCAAAATGATCAAAAGTTTACCTGGAGGGAAAAAGAATGATGTAAACATGCTTGCAAATCCTGACTAGACAAATTGTATGAAACAAAGCTACAAAATTTTAACTTTTTTGTTATTTACATGGAGTTTTACTAAGGAGTGGCATGTGTTGTGGCATACATACAGAATTTGGATGTATTAAATACTTCTAAAATTATATGGCACTCTGTTGTGTGTTATTATATGTCTAGCTGGGGTTCTTACCTGTAGCAGCCCTAACAAGTAAGTCTGTATATTTCCTGCTAAACCATCCTGCAAGGTCAGAATTGTGGTCTGTGCTGCAGCAAAGAGAAGAGCTGAGGTCAGTGAAGAAAGAACACCTTGTCAAACTGGAAATTCTGTAGCACCTGCATTCTCCCATCACACAGGAGAGAACAGACACTGCTTTTTCACACCAGCATTTTTCCTAGAGTGTCTTCAGTACCTGTTGTGGATGCTGGCAGTCTGTGAGAGTAGATGACATTGTCCCAGGCACTGGAGTAATTTGTAATAGCATGGAGCTGGCAATGGGAAATGTTCAAAAATGGCTTCCAACAAACAAAATCTAAATTCACCATTTCTGCTCTGGATGAGCAACACCTTAGGCAGCTCTGGATGTCTTCTTGATTTTTAACTGTGACTTGGAGAGAGTTAATATTAATTACAAGTAACAACAGCTTTGCAGATTCTGCTGATTTGGATGGGAAAGCAAAGTATATCCTGTTGCGTTTCATGATTCAGCCCCATAATTGGTGTTTTCAGTTCTGATGGCAAAAATCACTGTGGTAGTAGAGATGCAAGAATACTAAGCTTCTGTTCAGATTCTCAGCCTGATCTTTACTGAGTTGTAAACCTGAAACTTGTACAGAATAAAAGCTGTATTATCTTTCTTAGCACACAGGGCGTTTATAGGGCTCAATATACAATTATCCTACAACATATATTGCTTCCTTTAGCAAGAGTAAATTCTTTCATTAGAATATTCCATTCAGTATGAAAAAAATTAGCTTAAATGGATTAAATATTTATTATAAAAAATCTTGGCAAATGTAGATTCATGTATGTATGTGTGCATATACATATGTGTGTGTATATATATATACAAGGACACATATATATATATACATAAAACCACACACACATATTTTCATGAGTTGGCCGTTCTCACTGCAAAACTCTTCTGTTAATGCTGGGTGCAGGTGTTTGCCTGCTTAAAATAGTATATACATGATGTTCATGCAACAGTTTTTATCAGTGTTGCCTGCCACAGGCTGCATCCCCCCAAGTATTACTGAGCTTTTACAACCTTCCTAAATAGCTGAAAACTCAAGCTGGCCAGCTTGGTCTTAGTCATCTTTCTCCCTGCTTTCAATCTGAAATCAGTTTTCTATGAAGCAGGGAGGAAAATATCAGTGAGAAACTGGTAAAGGATGAGGAATGCACTCAATATAGAGATTCAAAGGGAAATAAAGGTGTGGCTTATGTTTCAGCTTTAAGCATGAGATAAGAGCATGGCCATGAAATACCTCAAATGGAGACATTATCACACCCTGAACCATGTTTTCACTGACAGCAGCCTTTGTTCAGGGAACCTGGCAGTAAGGTCTAGAAATCAGAGCAATTCTGAATACATACCAGAAGGGGATTTTTTCATCTGTAGAGTCAATGCACAGGACCAACAGTGAGCATCTACATGTGCTGGGCATCTATAGATTTAAAAGGTATCATCAGATTTTGCACAGGTGCAGTAGAGAACTGTAGAAATGAGCAGCAAGCTGCCCAAAAAGCCTATTCTGTTTCACTCAAGGAAGACTGGTTTGGAGCCAGGAGGGACTGAGGTGCAGGGTGATGCAACTCCACCAGCTTAGATCTGGAAGCTGCACTGGGCCAGAATCACAGAATAACTCGAGTTGGAAGGGACCCACAAGGATCATCAAGTCCAACTCCCATTTAGGCACAGGACAACTCCAAGGTCACACGAGGTGACTAAGGGCATTGTCCAAGTGCCTCTTAAACTCCACGAGATTTGGAGCCATGACCACTTCCCTGGGGAGGCTGTTCCAATGCTCTACCACTCTCTGGCTAAAAAAATTCCCCCTAACATCCAACCTGAACCTGTCTCAGGACAGCTTCACGCCATTCCCCCAAGTCCTGTCACTGTTCACTAAAGAGAAGACTTCAGCCCCCACTCTTCCCTCTCTAGTAAAGAGGTTTTAAAGTGCAATGTGGTCCTCCACATGAGGCTACTTCTGGGTTTGATCCCACTGCAGTTAGATTGGTTTGATTTGCTCCCACTTTTACTAGTTGTGCCTGACTAGTGTTTATTCACTGAAACAAAATGGTCAGGGAGTTGTTAGCATCTGCCTCTTTGGTCTAGCTGGAAGCTTTGCTGAAGCTTCCACACAAGCCATAGGACTCAGCTCAGGGGTCACTGGATGAAATACCATGACCTGTAACATTAAGGAGGTCAATCTAGGTGACCTAACTATCCCGTCTGGCCTTGCGCTCTATGAATACTCCTGCAAGACCAACTGCCTTAATCCCTTACCAAAGAGATGGGAGGATACTGATCTTCTCTCGTAAGACTTTCCATCTCCATTACAGCGCACACTCTTGAGCAGCTCACGTTCACCCATATGGCCAAGCACATTCCTTGCATTTGTCTTCTGCTTCAGTGTTAATGATCCTACCAGATGCATTCACATGTGACTGCAGGAAATTCACCCAGCATGTGCAGTCATTTTGGAATAGTGCATTGAGTCAGACATACCATCTCTCAGGGGGTGAGTGTAGGGAGCTCACATTGATTCATTCCAGCAAATTTCAGAGAACAAAGGACAAATAGGTGAAGTCTCTTCTTTCTGAAAACTTTCCTGCCACTGACACAAGCATCTCTTCGAACAAGGGATTTTCCCTCTCCTCATATGTCCTGAGACACTGAATTTGTAATATCTGATAACACACATTTCCATAGCAACAAACAGTGATGACCCAAACACAGGATTATGTGACTTCACTCAAAGTCAAGCAGAATATTAACAAGGATACTGAAAGGATACTGATAGCTAATACTTTCCACTTCTGTGGCACCTCCCTACAGAGGATTTCAGGGAGCTTTATGCACATCATCCCTAATTTGCAGATGGAGAAATGAAGAGAAGAAGTAAGTGATCTATTCTGACATCAAGAAAAGAGGCTGGGCTTAGAGCACCCAGGAGGGTGGGAGGAGAATAATGGCAAAGGCCAGGTCTTCTGGACTGTGAGCAGCACATGGAGCTGATAAGGTCCTGCCCACCCCCATCCCTGAGAGATGCTTTCTTTGTGATAACAAACACACCTGGCTGCTTCTTGTTCCCTCTCTCTGTTCCCTCAGAAGGTTCTTTGGGTAGAATGGCATTTGTAGGTCCAGACACCCTCTGTTAGCATGCAATGGACCAGCACTACCTCTTCCAAAAAGTACCCAGGCTTGGGGACCCATTGTGACTTGGCCCAAAGGCATGGAGATTTAATTCATTTAAAGCAATTTACTTCAGATGATGCAAAGGCAGAGGTAGTTTATAAACACAGTATCTGGCCTCTGACCTGAATTACATGAAATGCAAATCCAGGAGGTTAAACTTCAGCAAAAGGATGTTAAAGAAGCAAGTAGGTGAACAAGCATCATGCAATGATCTGTTGGAATCGAGGGAGGAGGGAGAGATCCCAGTGTCTGAACTTAGGCAACATATCATGGAAAATAACCTGTATCTCACTGATAGAAAGTTGAAAAGGCTGTTACATCTTCAGAAACTCAAGAAGTCTTTTACTTTCAAAAGAAATGTAATGAAAATGATAAAAGGAAGCACATCCCTATCTCTCCTCCCTCAGATAATTGGATGTAAATAACAGCTGCTTTTTGTGCATCAAACCTTTTATCTGCAATTAGAATTGGCTTCATCCAGATCCACTGGTATCCCATGCAAAGAGAGTTCTGATGGTGTAATAAAATGCCATGTGATTATTTATTTATTGTTATAATACATGTCAGAACAACTTCCAGAGATTTGTCTGGGTTTAGAAATGAAGCTCTGAAACGCAGCTCTTAACTGAAGCCCAAGAAGAGGAGGTCCTTTTGCATGTCTCTGTGACACTGAGCTACCATGGTTGGCTGTTCCCTGCATTTGAAAATCAAGGAGAAACCATTCAATTAAACACTTCGGCATGGTTTTACCTCCAATTATTGTAGAAAGTACTCTTAGAATCCAGAAGTTAACAATGTGCTTAAACCATGCTAGAAATAACCTAATTTTTTTTTTTGTTTGCTGGGAGTTTCAGAAAACCAACAGAGCTTTAAAAAAGCTGATCAAATAAAACATTTTTTCAGCTCTAATAATCTGTTTCACTTGGGACTGCTTGAAAATTTGAAGGAAAGCAGAAGGATAATTTGTAGGAAAAGGGGCCAGTCACAGAGGGTTTTGGAAGCACATGCAGGATAGGGGAACAGGAACTAGATGTTACCTGTATGTCATGGTCCAGTGAGTAGGATGCTTGCCTGTATGGGAATCCCACTTCACTGCACAAGGAGAGCCACATACACCTTGTCTCTTTCTTCTTTTGCTTTGGGGAAATGCCCCAAGCATCAATTTTACAGAGTGCTGGTTGCATGAAACCTGCCTTTTAGGGTCTCTCTCAGAAAGTCATGGTTTGCAGGGGGGCTGCTGGAAACGTATGTGATGTGACCTTCACCTTGAAGCAAATATGTGGTTTCTTCTGTTTGCAGTGCTGAGCTCTAACATAAGGATGGCTTCCTTTCAGACTTTCAGATAAGTTACATATTATGAAAACACCAGAGACAGACATTGTATACTCAGTCTGCATCTTCTCACCAGAAACAAGCCTCCTATCATCTTTTTTCCCTTGTATTTGAGATGAGTTTGGGTTTAAAAAAAACAACCAACAAAAGTACATCGTTACTCTCAGGGCCTTTTAGGGTGATCTAATAATATTCTTTGACACAAGATGTAGCTGGGTTTAGGATGGAATTCTGAATGGCAGACCTTGCTGAGGATTTGAGGTAGGCCCATATCCAGTTGCCATCCTGGTTCAGAAAATGCTGTCTATGTGTAAAAAAGAGGTGCAGCATAAACCTACCTAGTGTTAAAGTTCTAAGTGAGCTCATAAATTAACATCCTTTATGAAAGAAAATATCTTTATGTTACTACACAGAGTTATTGTACATCTCTGCTGGAGAAGAGCTGCAAAATCCCTCAGCAGCTACTGGAGCCATGGTCTCCACTACCCAACTCAAAGAGATTTTAGCTATGGCTCAGACCCCCTCTAGAGAGTCAAACTGGGCTTTTGGGAAAAAACAAACAAACAAACACCAACAAACAAACAAACACAAAAAACCTCAACAAACCATAAACCAAACCAAAAAACCCAACCAACCAAGCAACCAAAAAAAAACAACCTGAGAAAAAGAACCTAACCTTGGAGTTTCTGCATGCGACTTGAGCAGTCAATCTGCCAAAGAAGAATTGCTTTGGATTGTAATTACAAAGCACATTTTCTTGTGGCTTATTCTAAAGAAAATACATTTGTTATTTTTTAAATGGCATAGGATGTTGATAGAATTTGCAGAACATTTATTGATACTGATGGAAAGCACATCTCTTTTTTATCCCTGTGGCTGGAACAAAGTGGACAAAGAATGTTGCATCCAGCAGAGATCATGTCACATGTGTGCCTGGATGCTAAAATGTCTCCAAACCTTCAAGTGAATTCAGAAACATTTTGCATAGTAATTTTTTTCCTTCATGGTACCTATCCCCTGCCACACTCTTCCTACTAGCACTCGCCTCAAAAAAAAGTGAAGGGAATTGGGCTTTTGCACCAGTCAATGAGCTACCTAAAAACTGTAGAACAAAACTGAGGGACAAAAAGCATTTTCAAAACAAATTATGATCAGGATTTAGAAAAGACTTGGAAGTCAAAATGCACAAGGTAGACCCCAGAAGCAAGTTGCAAAGAATCCTGCTGAAGTCCAAGGTATTATCATACACCAAGCTAATTGCAATGGCCTTGCAAACTCCTCACTTCCACCAGAAGACCTGGTACAAGCAAGAGGCCTGTCTAGAAACTCAAATGCATCTCTGTATCCTCTGATACAACTAGATATATGGTCCAAAGAAGTCATCTTGGTTCCTGGACAGATGTTAGCTGCACCTCTTTGGACTTCATTTGAGTCTTACAGTAGGCCCCAGTGCGTTAGGACCTTGTTGGCAGACCTGTCACTCATTGTTTTCTTCAGATAAGAAGCAAGACATGACAGGCTGACTTTTGCCCTGAATTTTGTGGATAGAATGACTCAAAGACTGGGATATTTCAGGGTGAAAGGAATGCAGGCTCTATGCTTGCTTGGAGAAGGAAGGTCTTTGCTATAAGGAAGCTGATGCAATTAGCCCTTGCTGTTAGGGAACCTGGGTAGCCTCTGTTTGGCAGCGGTGGCAGCCAGACACTTCTCCTCCTCACCACATTACTGCAGATATTTTACCAATTAAGTCAATGTAGAAATGCTGCAGGGGAAGTAATTCTGATGTTTCCTGCAGGCAAGTATACATATACATACCAACCAGTGCCTCATGCTTACGTGTATGGCCAGATCAGGTTGGCAATTAGTCACACACACAGGAGTTGTAATACTATGGACCTGTGTATGGTCAAAGGAGGGACCAGATCCTCAGATTCTTCCTTCCCTGCCCTGCCCCAGTAGTGGCATGCACATATATTGTTTCTTCTCCTTTCCAAAGAGCACAGCCATTTCTAACTCCAGGCAGTGCTCTTCAAGGGCTCAGCTCCAGGCTGACTACCACACATCAGGCTTAATTTCCACCACTCACTTTATACAGAATATTCCTTGTTACTAGTTTTTGGG
The DNA here is from genome assembly GCA_013396975.1 of Bucco capensis. Taxonomy (NCBI): domain Eukaryota; kingdom Metazoa; phylum Chordata; class Aves; order Piciformes; family Bucconidae; genus Bucco; species Bucco capensis. Next base: position 144,379 of record VWZO01006422.1, on the reverse strand, counting down.
AGATGGATAAGAAAATAACCTTGGATACCATAGACTACTTAGACCCTCTAAAAAGGAAGTGTTTAATTTCTTTGCAAGTTACTTAAGCCTTTAAGAAAAACTTGGAAGGAGGGGGATATTAAAAGAGGATGAGAATGAAATGAAAAGATGGTGTTTCCAAACAAAACACTAAATCAAACAAAACACAAAGTTTTGAAATATTCTTTGACCTTTTCATTATCTTCTCCAGCCCCTGGCAACTTTCCCCTACACAGCACATGTTTGTATATGGCTGGGCCAATAATTCTTGGTAGATTCCACCTGTTTTCTTGAGCAGCATCCATTTCTCCAAAAATCTCTTTGGGTCTGTTGAATGGACTAGTTAGCACAGAAACCCCATCCAGCAATGATGCTTAAGTCATCAGGAAGCTATAGGTACATTTTCCTTTCCTGAAGTGATTATTAAAGTCTTTTTCCATCAAATACTCCTGGGATCAGGGCCTAAGGAAAGACTCCAATATGAGCTGAACTGTAGCATTGCTATTGCTCAGCAGGGAGGCTTTTCCCCAAGGTAACCCACACTGGATAAGTTTGTTTGCCATAAAAGTAAACACTGCTATAGTAACCTGCCCTGTGCAGAACAGCCCATGCCAGCAAATCTAATAATTCACTGCATTCACAGGAGTAACTACAGGGCAGAGGAACCCAAACTGCCCTTAAATGACTCACTTTTGAGCAGCACGTTGCTCAGTGCACACTATTTTTTGAAGCTCATCCCATTGCCTGCACTCCCCATCTGGATGGCTTCTCTTCTCCCTGACTTTTCCATTTTTTCCTGACCCAGTCCACAATGAATCCCATTTTGGAGTCTTCACCCAGGTTCTGTATTTTTCTTACCTTGTGGTCACAGTCAGTCTCCCTGGCTTCCATCTTGTACCAGGGCTCTTCCTCAGACCTGCTTTGCTGTTTCACCTCCTGCTGCTGTTTTATTGCCTGTTCCAGCCTCCTTGACCAAACATTCTCCATCTCCTCAGCCCACAGAAAGGGAATCTTTGCCCAATCAGGACAAACATCCTCCAGTCCCTTCTGCCAAGGGTCCCCTGCCTCTCTACCAGTGCAGCATCAGTCGTCTCCTTATGCAACTCCTGGAAATCCTTGCTGCAGGGTATTAGAGAGGTATTTTCATGAAGTGAATAGCAGATCACAACAGAAGAAACTATTGAGAGCTACATGGGTACAAGACCTGGCCTGGGAAGTAAGAGTGCCATAGAGTCCCAGAGGATAGCAATATTCCAGCAACATACACATCTGCTATATTTTTACCTTTTTACAAACACCACAACCAGTATTTCAAGGCCAAGAGAGATATTTCTGGGCAAGATGGATCTGATGACTGAATTGGTCTAACCCATCTTAAATCTTGATGAATTTGTCCTCCATATCTCCCCTTCCAGAGCGAGCTCCCAACCCAGCACTCAAGTAAGTTGGCTGTCTCCTTCATGTCACCCATGTCCAGCAGATAAGGGGGGGGACAGGCTGAGCAAGTTCAACTACTTGGAAAGGTTGAGTCTGCTATAAGTCTGGACACAGACTTGCCCAGATTTTTCCCTTGGTGGGCTTCTTCTGCTGTCCCAAGCACTAGTGAAAATATGGGGCTTGTCTTGTCCATGGTGTTGTTCCTGTCTCTGTGCTCTCCTGGTTTTGGAGGCCACTGGCTTTTCCTCTCTTGCTGAGCTTTGCATCTGCAGCAGCTCAGAAGGACTGAGATCTTTTGGACTTGCTCCTCCTGGTTTCAAGGACTACTTTTGCTGTCTTTTAGGCATCTGTAAAAAAGCAGTTAAGCCCTGGGGAAAGCTGCAGGGTCTGTGAACATATCCAGTACTAGGCACTTTTACTGGTCAACTAAAATGACCAAGTTCTATACAGCTTTTAAGTCATCCCTCTACACATGTCTGTAAACCCATTCCTCAGCCACTCAAATTAGGAGCCATGGAGAGGCCACCACTTTCTTCTCTACCTCATGCACACAAAAAGTATCACTACGTTAGGACACTTCATAAATCAAACATGTCAGAAGTTTTCCTTGCATCAGACACAGTAAACAAATGCATTCAGGCCTGTTTGAGCGAGGAGACTTATGGGCCAATCAGTTCTACAGGAAATCATGTTTATACCTGCACAGAAATTGCTCAAGAACAGTATGTCCTTGTGAAACTATTACTTTTGTCCCCTCCCCAGTGCCACCACAGCCAAGGCCTGGCAGAGCCAAGGTGATTTGGTCACAGGGATGGAACTACACAAGTGCAGCATGCCTGGATGTCACGGGTCTGTTTGCTCAGTGGCTCTGAGTCTTCTTCTCATTCCTCCTTCTTCCCAGTTGTCCTTTGCCTTATCTCATATTTTCTTGAGCCCAGATTACAGTGAGAGCCCCTTCCGCCTCCAGAAGGCTGGGCAAACCTCCAGGAGGAGAAAATGGCCCTTGGGAGAGGGCAGGGAGGGCCCTTCCCACACAGAGGGGCAGGGAGCACGTGGCAGGGCTGCACCCTTCTCCCATCCAGCACCCACTCAGCAGTGCAGCTGAGCTGGTGATGGATAACAATTTGCTTCTGGCATTAGTCCCTAGTAAATCATGACAGGAGCAAGGAAGGAAGCAGGGAGATTGCTGGAGATGCAATCCCTTGGTGTGAACCAGCAGCAGGCAGTGATTCGGAGGCAGGCTGCAGCCTTGGGAGGTCTGCTGGCACAGACTGAGCTAAGGAGTCCAAGATCTGCCTGCCATGGAGGTCAGGGCAGAGACACAAGGCTTGTGCTGGAAAAAAATCTTCTTCCAAATAGTCCTGAAATCTCTTCATCCAAAGTGCATATTGAGGAAGGGCATTGCTGCACCTGGGTCATGACACATGGTGCTTGGAAAGGGTCCAAAAGCAGGACAGTAGTGAAGAGAAATACAAGTGCTTTAACTCTTCACAGAAGTGAGCTCCAAGGTGCAGTGCTGTACATCCTCTCTACAAAAATAGGAGAGTAATTTTCAGGGGGCTTTTATTTTGGAGGAACACGTGGACTCTTTCCTGTGGTCTCTTATCCTCATCTTCTGACCTTTTGGTTTTTTCTACTGTGATCAGCCATCATGAAGGGGTGTATAGAAAGTGGTGAGGTAAACACCAAGTAGTTGATGCCCTTATAAAATATCGGGACAGAAATCTTGTCCAAACCATGCATGTTTTTGTGTATTAAACCCCAGCAGCCTGAAGGACAATCACAGCTGGATCCAGTTTAAAAGCTCAGAACATCATTGACCACTAACAATGGCTGGGAAGAGGTGAAGAGGATGTGACTGGCTAAAATTAGAAACATCTGTCATCTCTCTCATTCTCTTTGTTAGGAAAGACAGCAGCCTCGGTTTTATTTCTTTTTTTTTTTTTCTGCTGATCTGAATTGTGGTGATTCAAGGTAGAGCACAAGGAATACTAAGCATCATCATTTCTTCTCTGTGTCTGAGGGAATGATGAACAACTGTTTTGCAACAAACCTTTTCAGAGCAGAGACATCACAAGTCAGGGCTTCTTTGTGCCAAGGAGAGACTTGTCAAAGCGCACAGAAGAGCTGGAGCAAAGCTGAACCCTTGTTAGGAGTGGCAGTTCCTGTGATGTGCTCCTGGGAAGAGGACACTTCGCTTAGAGAGGCAGGTGATCAAATACTGAAGATCCCATGAAAATGAAGGGGATGCTTTCATTATTATTTGGAAGAGAAGAGCAATGATAATCACTTCCTCTGTTCACTTCATGATAGAGAGCAAATGTATGACACTAATTTGTCACTTGCACAGGAACAGTGGCCACCTTTCCTGGACAGCCTGTGGGAACAGTACAAGCTGTCACACACCTCTTTAAGTTGAAGCCACTTCATATTCCAGCTGCTGATCCCCTGCTGTGTTTACTAGCCCCACTTGCAAAACTTGGAGTTATCATTCCATGAGTAATTAAGTTGATCCCATAGAAATGTACATAAATGACACATCTGAGTAAATGAAAAATGCAGCAGGGAAGCAGGCTTTGCTGTATCTGTTATGGAGACTTCTGAACAGAGGTAGTTTTCTTCAACAGAAAACTGTTTGTCACATAGGGTCATAGGTATGGCACATCACTGCACAGATCCCTTTTTACTGAGCTCAGAACCGAATCAGAAAATCATAGGGACAAACATATCTCTCTGATCATTTACACAGGTTATGAAATTCCACTTCACAGTTCCTACTGCTGTTCTCATAATTTCTTGCTGATGTAAAGTATGCCTTTCAAAAATTATCTGACCTTGATTTACAGAATTCAAGTATTAGGGAGTCTGCCACATTCCTTGGCAACCTCTTACAATGGTACGTTTCCTGCTCTGATCAAGAGAAAATCTGTGCCTAACTTAGAAGCAGGACTTGTCTACATGGAGCTGCTAGCCCATCAGGTATGTCTTTTGCTCTCTAATTATTCAATATTTAAGAATTGGGTTAGGCAGAGAAATGTCAATGGAAGTTAGACTGATCGGTCTTACAGAAGCAGAAAAGTTGTTGAAACAAACAATTCCACCATTCTGAGAATAATTTGTATTTTTCACCATAGAACAGCTTCTCATTTTGATATTCTACTATAACATCATCATACTGTAAGAAAATCTTCATACCATATGTTGCAAAGTGGGAACATTGAAAAATCAAAATTGTTCAGATCAATAGATTGAATTAAAATCAAGCAAGCATAACGCATGTTTGTTTCATTTTTTCCCCCCAAAATTTTCCCTTGCAGTAATTCTGAAATTTCATGTTTTCAAGGTCAGGACAAAGACAAACTCTGGAAATCTTCCTGATCCTACATTCAGTAGGACCTTCCAAGATTTAATTTGCTCACCCAGCTTATATTACCAGGAGACACAGCATAACTACATCAGATGCAGAGCTTCTGCCATTAGTCTACACACAGCTACATCTGGGGTCTCTGCCAGTGCAGCCATTCCAGCATAACCTCTGAAGGAGAAACTCTCCCTCCATCATTGCTTATCCAGTCTGTTCCTGTTTAGCTTCATATCTCTATACTGGCTCAAAAAAGTGCATTTATCTAAAGTAGAATTTGAGGTTTGCAATTCTCTTGGCTTACAAAATGTAGTCCTATTCACTTTTATTTTGTTTGATTTTTACATATGTATCTACATACACATATATGCATATGCATTCACACATACACAGAGACTGAATACAGACTTTTTCTAATGTTTTCCAGGTGGTTTCCAGGCCCAACAGCTGAATTTTTTTTTTCCTTCTGAAGTAGCAAGCGGATAAATATTGCCATTTAAAAAATAAACTTCCTCAAAATGGTCCTCTCTGTTCTTAAAGATCGTCTTGTTCTTTAGGTGATTGATGACATCAATCTGTAACTACACATGTATTGTTCAGAGCGTTCAGCAAACAAGACTTGAGTGTTTGAAATACTTCAGGGCAGGAAGAGGCACAAAACATTAGAACAATCTCTCAGTTCTAGAATGGACACTTGACATTCCCTGTCTTCTTTCCCACTAACACATCTCATGTTGTCAGTGAGCATTGACAGGCAAGCATGTGCTGTGCAGAGACCAAAACCAATTTAACCTGGGTACATCCTATACTTTTTTCAGTATTTGACTATGGACCAGATGAGTCAAGATTGTCTGATTTTTTTTGAGTGAACTTGATGCCCAGCCATCATTTCCACCAAATCTCTGCAGGCTTCCCATGCTAGGGCTGGCAATATGGGGGCACAGGCCAGGTAAAATGCAGGAGTGTGATGAATGTTAGGAAATTAGTGTACTGTGACCATGGAGAACATCATTTATTGGTAGGGTTGGGCTAGCTCTTTCCCTGGTCAGCTAAACCCCAGGAGTTGCCACTGGAGTGAAAGCACCATGGACCTGCTGCCTGAAGAAACCAGCATCCCTTTTTCAAGTTGCTGGGACTGGAAAATGACCAGGGAGAAGAGCAAAGAAATTAGCCTTAAAAGACGTGAGACTTGAGAGTATTATTGGAATCTTGAAGGCTTCAGCCTGAGGGTGGCTGGGCAAGAAGAGAGAGCAAATCCATCCTCCTGCAAGACCACCTGCATTGGGCAGTAAGTGAGCCAGATATAGGGAAAGAAGAGGGAGGAGAGAGTGGAGTAAAAGGAAGAGCTGGTAACTCAGAGAACCAAGGAATAATTTAGGCTGGGAAGCACCTCCAGAGACCTCAGTCCAACTCAAAGTAGGGCTAATCAGACCAGCTTGCTCAGGGACTTGTCCAGTCCAGCCTTGAACACCTACCAGGGTGGGAAATCCCACAGCCTCTCTGGGTGACTTGTGTTATATTTGACCATCGTCATGGTAAAAAATTTTTTGGCCTTATATCTAACTGGAATTTTCCATGTTGCAACTTGTGACATTAGAGGGCACATCCCTGCTTGCTCCTTTTGTTTATGAATTTGTCTAATCCTCCTTGGCCCTGCTGGCATTTCTTGCCTTCACAGCCTCCTAAAGCAACAAACACCCCAAGCTGTGCAAGAACCCTTGCTCAAGGGCTAATCCTAGGGGTCTAAGCCAAGAAGGGCCTTGGGGAGGTGGTGGGGAGATGGACAGCAGGAAACTTCCTCTTTATATACATCCACCCTCCATTAAGACTCATTTTTCCACCATACTCTATTTTCTAGATTGGGGCTTTGGGACTAAGAGTTCCACAAGCATTTGATCTGCCTGAAGAGCATTGTAAATCTTATTAACTTCATCAGTGACTGATTTGCATAAATTTGTTCAGCCAGCACTACAATAGCTCTTTCTGGCCAAGTCTGAATGAGTTACACATCTAATATTCTGTATCTCACACACATTATATATGCATTATCTACGTGCACATGCACTCACACATACATTAATTGCCTTGATACATCCTTTCGTGTCAGGTATGTGAATTATTTTGTTTATAAGAAATGAAGTTCCCTCCCTGTGCCAGGATTAAGAAGACCTACATTCCTTTCCTGGCTCTCTGTGGGATCCCATGTGATCTGACCAAGTCATTTCATGTCTCTGTGCCTCTGCCTCCCATCTGGAGAACAGGGGCAGACCTTCAGAAGAAACCACACTGTTCATTGTTGTTGGTGCTGCATCCCAGAGATGCTGACTGTGAAGAGTGGGGTTGTGTAATTCTCAGAAGAACAATGACAACTCTGATATTCCTAATGCCATGGCAATATGAATATTCAAAAGAGAAGTGCCTTTGTTAGAGATTCTGATTAGTCAGTGATTAATATCACTGTCATTTCCTGTAAGCTTAGAATAACCTGTGCTCTGCTCTTATCTGAAGAAAAGGGAAAGGGAGAGGGGGAAAAGATAGTGCTTGATTGTACCAGTGTATGGACTTTAATGGTATCTATAAACAAAGACAGGAGACATGTTTAGGAAAAAACACCAGTTCCCAAACAAGCCTTATTCCTGTGACATTTATGCTGCTTAGGCTCATGTACTTAACACTCAGCTCCAGGAGCCCTCCTTGTTTCTCAAGTGGTGCTGGTGTAAAGTGTCAAATCCACCAAACTCTTGGACGACAATTACACACTGCAGCTATTTTCATCTTTCTTCTGTGAACACGCTGTACCCCTCAGCTGATCCAACTTGGCATAACTCTCCTCTGAGCCACAAAGCGCATGGAAGACCTACATTGTATCTTGTCATAATATCTGTCACTGATTAAGTTGTTTCAACACAATGCATTTTCGAAGGACACAAATACTTGTGTGGAAAACTAAATTATTAAACACAGCATTTTTGATGTTTCTACTTCACTGGAACATCTGAAGCTAGGTTTACCATCAAAGTGAGCGTATCATGTAATTGCACCCAAGCATCTGGCCATGGTACGTCTCCAGCACATCTGCCCCCATTGTGTGGCTCAGACAGAAGAGTTTTGCCCTCAAATTCATCTTATGCACACATATAACATCTATTTTCTCACTTAATAAAGCTTTACTGTATACTGTTGCTCTGCAAGGAATTACATCCCTAGGATATAACTACAAAGGCACATTTAGAAACTATAAATGCAGCATAGACCCCAAAGGACAAATCCTACACTTTCATCAACGCAAAACATAGAAACTACTTAATTATAGCAAAACATGGGCACCAAGACTAGCAACATTCCTTCAGAAGAGGTCCAGCTTTGGCAGACAGACTTGTCCACTTCAACCAAGAAGCTGAGAAAATAATCTAGTACGTATCTGGAATAATTAAAGGGAAGAGCTAGGGGCCAAATTTCTTCATGCCTAAGCTCTGGAAATTAAGTTGCCTATGAAGATGTGTGTTTCTAAGAGGATACTTAAGCAAAGATAAGTGGTTAAGTATTCACAGCTTTGCTTGTTCTAATGTTATCTGTAGATATTCTTTTTCCATAACAGTCTGAGTGACTTTTTAGTGTATAGATAATACATTTCCTATAAGTGACCCATATACATGCACTGTGAGTGGCTATACCACTAATAATGTAAATTTTATTGCTTAAATAAAACCATCATTTCTTTCTGGATTCTTCTTTCTGATTTAGTTTGATGAAGCCTCTTTAAGCCTTCTGAATTATTTCAGCAATGGCTTTCTCCATTGTTGCTGCACTAGACTGCCCTATCTGCTGAGAAAGGTGGTGGCTCTGTTTTGGTAGCAGGGAGGGAAGTTCCTTGCAGAAGTCTCATACCTGCAATTCTTAAAATGGGCAGGGGCAGGGACTACAGAAGGAAAGAATAAATTTTAAATGGATACAGACTTCTTTTTTCCCTGATAAAAACAGCCAGATCCTTCTGGGTTCTCCAAGCCAGCAAGGTTGTAGTGTCTGAGGGAAATTCTCATGTCCTGGTTGCTCATTACTTTTCTTCAGGAGGACTAACTATCAGCAGTGACCAAAGTTAAACCCCCTGTTTTCATTCCTAGTCCACTCTTTTCCAATCTTCTTCCACCACTCTTAGCAAACTCTCCATCTAGCTTGTTGTTAGTGCTCTACTGACCATATTTCCTTCAACTTCTATTGCACAATCTCAGTTCTGCCATTTGCTCTTCTATAAACTCATCCTTTAAGCCAATCTCTGCTCCAGGTTTCCCCAAACCGTGCTTGCTTTCCTCATCTAGAGTGAAAAGTGCTGCCAGAACCACTTCCTCCCTAGTGTCCTTCTGGCCACCTCCTTTCGAAGGGTGACAGCTGGTGAGTTGCGAAGGGAGGAGGGAGGACAGGAATCGCTTGCAGGATTTGATGGCAGCAGGACAGGGAGTGGGGGGATCAGCTTGTTTCAGGGCTCCTGAATATGACATTGAAGATAATTCAGTCCAGCGCTGGGAAAGGGCACACAGTTCGTAGCAGAGACAAGGTCTGGCAGTTCTCTTCTGTAGCAAGGCTCTCCTGTCCCTTGCAACTGATTCAAGGGTGTTGCTTCTCTTTCTTCATCTCAGCTGTGTCTCCTGTCTGCATCCAAGCACTAGTTCATAGCAGTGGCTACTTTCTCCATATCTGATGCTAGGTGAATGGCTTTTGCAAATATGAGCTAAACAAATATATATATATATCACACTCCAATAATCACAAATATTGTAATGACAAAACTAACATGAGATTTTTTTATCTTAATTTAATCATATTGCTGCTAACATCTGAAAACTTACATAAGATCTGTATAAAGATGCATATGTAGAGGAATGTTTCCTAGTTGAAGGAATTTAGACACAAAGTATAGAAGAAAGGAAATGCACACTGCAGTGATGGGAAATTGAGAAATGAGAGGCAGGTAGGCACTTTTCAAGGCCACACAGGAAGTTTGTGGCAGAGTATGGCACAGACTGAACAATACTCAGGCACCAGCCCAGGCATTCACCAAGCAACTATCCACCTTTTTAAAATATTCATGGAAGAAAGACAGGATTGTGCAATGATGCACAAATCAGGCATAACAACTGAAAAGTCATTACCCTATAGCAGCATGTCAGACTGCAGAAACTGCATTTGAGGGGTTATTGTCTGCTGGTAGAAAGCTGTAGATATTGTCAACTACTAATTTTAAAAGTATCTGGTTTATAGTGCTTAGAAAAAGTGAGAAATCTTATTCTCAGCCTTAAGCATTACAGCAAATTCAGTCCAGTGAAGTAAAACTGGCAATGTTTGCAATCCAGGATTTCTATGTCAGTGCTTTATCAGATTTCCAGAGACATATAATGTCTCTTTCTGCTGCCAATAAAACCAGATGTAGAAGTATCTTTGAGTGTTTATTTAGCACAAGGTTTTTAATGCCTGGGAGTAGCATACACTGGGGTGTGGCTTCCATGTCTTGCACAAAGAAATCAGTGCTAAGAGACCAGAATTAAAACAGACTGAAGCAGAAGTGCAACAGACTGACCTTGGAGCCAGAACAGTGGGAAAGAAGTTTATGTAAACCTAGACACAGCAGCAAGATTGAGGCTAATTTTTACCCCTTGAAATTCAAAGGTGCTTGATATGAAGCATTAATGTAAGTTCTTTGCTTCCTGCTTCCTTAAGGAAACAAATTTTCAGGCTGCAGGCAGTCCTTTTCATCTCAACTTGAAGGGAAGAAAGAAAATTCTGGGTTGGCATTTTCAGTGAAGAGGAAGGACTTCAGTTAAGCAGGAGATTGAACAAACCTCTAAATGCAGTTCCTCCTTTGTGTGCTAGTCCTGATTTTCTAACAGGCTGGAGGGGAAGTCTTCTCCTCTGGCTTTACGTGCCTCAGCTTGAGTCTGTGCATCACTGGTTGCAAACCAGCCTGGCACCTGTAACTTTGGGCAAAAAGATGTTGCTCCGAGATGCCTCTCCTGCAAAAAACTGATCTCAGTGTTGTTACCTCCTCTCCTACCCACAGCCCTGGGAGCACAGAGGACCAAAACACCCGCAGCAGAAGGATTGTCATGTTAACCCATTTACAGCACTTTACGTTTTGCTCTGCTTCAGTGTTAGGAAGGGAGCTACGTGCCCAGTTAAATCTGTGTCTAGGAGAAATGGTGTGATTGTTCCTTACCACAACGGTAAAAGAATTCCAGCCTTGCTGAGGATTCAGACTGGGGTTATAGCAAAGGTGAGAGTTAAAGGACCTGTTCCAGAGTAGGGTAAAAGCAGAAGAGCAGCTGGCGCACAAAAGGCAGTTCTGGAAAAAAACCCAACCCAAACCAAGAACTTCTTTGCACAGAAAATCCTAGTATTCAATGAAGTCAGCATCCTTACCAGTGTTAAAGCAATGTCTAAAGCAATATAAAACCCCTCACTCTGCCTCTGAAGAAGCAGCAGCAATCTCTGAGAACTGGAAAAAGAGGAGAGCAGTTTATGTTCTCATGGTTCCTTGGCTCGCTCCAGCACTGTTTGATTAACCAGGAGCAAGATTTATGTGCTATAATGTGCTCTGGGGAGGTTGCTGATGCCAAAGCTCTGCACCTGGGTTTTGAAAGCCTCTCTAAAGTGATGAGAATATCTAGGAGAAAGCCCCTGTGAAAACCAAAATGACTACTGCTTTTTGGCAGAATGGGAGAACGCAATTTCACCTAGGAGGGAGATTTGCAAAAATACCAACAACCACTAAATGTCCTGGTCCCAGAGAAAGTGGATGTGAGCTAGCACTTCATGGCCATTTACCCCAGGGAGAGGTGTCTCCTTACCCCTGATTGGTTTGGATTCTTCCATACAAGGAAGATTAAAGAAATATCCCATTAAATGATTTCAGGATTGTTATTTTATTTTTAATCTTTAATTATTCTAACCAGAATAATCACATGGAAACTTACTTCGGAAAACAAAGGAGCTCAGTGTCTCTTTATGGTTAGTGGAGTCACATTCTTCTGCGACATCTGCCTCTAATGTGATTACTTGAGAAGGAGCACGCCAGCAGGGCTAGCAACACAGCCAGGGATGTTATCAGCCTCTCAACAGACTTGGAAATTGATTTTCATCAAGTACTGCTTAAATCTATTGTGCTGAGCGTTGAAATTGGCCTGTCTTACAAATAATTATGCTGTGCTGATGATATTTTCAACCTCTTTTAGAAGCCATCAACAGTCTGCAATATTTGGATGTTGTGCTGTATTTGTCTGGAAATCGTATTCAGTCTGCATGACTTCTGCAAGCTCTGACCAAGAGGAGGCTTTGCAAAGGGACATGTTAGCACCCATTCCCTCTGAGTTTCTTTTAGGAACATGTTGCTGCCTACTGCCAGTTAACACTGCATTTGGTCAGAGTTCTCGTTTGATTGGATTGCTCTTTCAGGGCACCATGGCCTAGGCTCAACTCTACAGCCTGCAAGAGCTATGGTGACTTCAGACAAAGAATGGGGGAGAAACAGCAGAAGGAAAACAGCCTTGATGAGGAGAAGCTGAGACAAACTGAATATCCTGGCTCATCTCACCTCTGCTGCCACTGAGACCAAGAATTCAAAAAATTCTGGAGGCCAATGGCCTTGGGAAGTGGGAAGTGAAAAAAGGAGGAAAATTATGTTTTAATGGCAAAGATGGAGGCCATAGAATTTCTGCCATCTCTGTCACCTCTCAGACTCGATACCTCCATGCCAGTGTTTAGTGGTGTGACCTTAGCAGCCCATGCCTGGGTGGCCAGGAGGTATAGCCAGCTGCTTGCAGGGAGGACAGAGCTCTCAGCCTAGTTCTCATGCACTCCAGAGGTAAGGATAGCACCCAAGGAGGTGGCTGTTGAGAGGCAGAGGGTTCAGGATGTGCAAAGATGTATCTTGGAAGAAGATGAGAGTCTTGAATTTGGGATGGAAAACAAAATTGCTTTTTCAAAATCATTTGAGGTCTCACTTCTGGCCCACACTGAGAGACTTGCAGTGTCTGAGGCAGTCCCTGCATCCTGGGACAGCAAATCCAGGATTTGGATAACAAATCTTGAAGAGCAACTAGAAAGACTTTTATCTTCTAGCCTCTGTGTGGCAAGGCACTGACATTACTTGCTGTTGTTCCCTCAGACAGACAGCAGTACCCTTTAACTTGCACCTCTGTATTCATCTCACACCAAGTCCTTCAACCACACAAAGTACATGCACAAAATTTGCATTCTCTCTTTGAAGCAAAAACATTATCTCAAGAGTTTTGTATGAACTAGGTCATTAGATCCCTCCTGTTGGACAGGAGCTCCTCGAGGGAATGCAAGGAAGTAAGCATAGTTTTGACCAACTTTAAAGAAGTTAGAAGTCATGTATCTAACTGCCACTTGATGCTGCACATTAATCTGGTTCAAATCTAGAGACAAGTTGAGGAAAAGAGAAGCTATGATTCTGCATTCAAGCTGAAGATGCCCTCAGTTCAAACCAAGTTCTCTTTGTCTCTAACAAAGTCAGCATGGAGATATGGCTGGTCCTCAAATGCCTGCAGTGCCTGACTTGTTTCTGGATGTCCAGGCTCCCTGGAACTCTATGTCCATGTGAACAATGAGTATATAAATTCTTCAAATGTCAGGCACTTCCTGACATTTACACGTACTGGATGCCTTGTACTTGCTGCTCACTGAGCACAGCTTACTGCTAGATGATGCTTATGCCTTTGGAAATTAAGCACTGGAACAGGTTGCCCAGAAAGGTTGTGGCTGCCCCATCCCTGGCAGTGTTCAAGGCCAGGCTGGATGTGGCACTGGGCAACATGGTCTAGTGTTTTGGCATCCCTGCTTGTGGCGGGGGGGTTGGAACTGGATGATCTTTGAGGTCCCTTCCAACCTGGCCATTCTATGATTCTATGATTCTATGATTCTATGAAATGTTTGCAGCATCTCCAGCCTATCATCTGAAGGCCTCATAGTCACCTTATCTGTCACCCGCAAGGTCTTCCTGGAGAGGGAGGTCACTGTTGTTCACAGGTATCATGGAGGAGAAAGGTGAACCAGGTTTACCTTCAATAGCTCCAGACCTCTACAAGCTCTCCTTATAGAAGAAGAGCTAAACTGGCAGCAGTATCACAAGTGCTGGTAGACCCCATGGAAAAAAATCAGTCTTGCTAGCAAATATACTTCTGGATTGTTTTCTTTCTGAAGAGATTCTCCAGCACAGGACTTGTTCAGCAGTCTTTGGAGGCATCAATTATCCTCTTTCTGAGGCTGAAGAAAGGCCAATTTTTTGATCTCTTTCAGTGCTGTAGGTATACCTCAAGACCATTTTTACACGTGTCCGGTCTCATTTTGAAATGCAAAATAAGTAATTGTACATGCAGAAGGACTTTTCTGGATTCTTATGCAATCTGCTGCTAAATTGGACTGATCCAATCCAATACTATCCCACAACCATGAATTCTGAGGGCTTAAACATGCTTTAAGAGGAGGAGATTGATCTGGAGAAGAGATATTTCTGATGATGAGTTGATGGACCAGCAGTGCAGCCTGGACCTATAATATTCCTCTCCTGCCAATATGCTAGCCATAAAATTGTATCCACATCCATATACGCACTTATGGATATGTATGTGTACTCATCTCCTAATTGGTCTGTAAATGGCATGCTGGACTAAGGACTGCAGGGATTTTATCTGGAGGCTTATTTGTAAAATATTGACATTTAAATGCACTCTTTTTTTTTTTTGTAATCTGGATCCCCAGCTGGGGGCAGAGTGTAGTGGTACTGCTGATTGCAAGGGAGCTTCAGCAGCACAGAACAGCAGAGGACCCAACCCATGCAGAGCAATATGAACATCAATTCCTGTGTTTTCTTGTTTCCTTGTGAAAACTGGTGTGATTCCTCTCTCTGATGAAGTGGCAAACTTATCTTCCAGAATACCAGCTGGCATGGGATAAGTCTGTACAGTGTAGTCCTTTGACAGTAATTTATGAAACTTTCACAAGAGGGGGTTTAACTTGTGCTAGCAAGCTTGATTTCTTGAACCTCAAGTCAAATCTCCATGCATGCAGAGAAGACAGGCTATAAATAATTCCTGTGGTGTTTTATAAACTATTCTAAGTAGCAAATATTGTCTGTTAATCTTATTTGCAATTGGTACATGCAGCTAAGGGAAACAAATGAACTGCTGCTGAATTAATTTGCAGCCTATTCAGAAACTTTTTTGCACTTTGTCTGGAAAGCTTCCAGGCAGCAGAGCAGCTGGCATGCAAAAAGTGGGTGGCTTCCTAGGAAAGGGATTGGCTTTTTAAATTTTTTAATATTATTGCTTCCAGAAATATCCACCTTTGGTCAGATTTAATTCTGCCAATCTGCCTGGAGTAGTCCATTTTAAAGGGAACATGTTGAGTCAGTCTCATCTTTGTTTATCACAGATGAGGCAAGCTACAAGCCTTTGAAAAGAAGCAGCCTTTTCCTCTTACAGTTCCCCTCAGGGTGAGAAAACCTCCTAGAGGTGTCTATCTCCTCTGCCACAGAAGAGACCAAAGTGACACCTTTAAACTAACCACTTAAGTTTTTCATGGTCCCTGGGAGAATGGGAAGATTGTGTGGCATCTTTGGGGTTTGCTGGGGATGAGGGTGAAGGTGAACCAAGCATATGCCTCTCCCAAGGGTTGGTGGGCAGTTTTTTTTTATGGGGAACAGCTTTATAAATAAATTTCTCTCTTTTCTAGTAAACTACCCAGTTTCTTATGTTAGCTGCTGCACTGTATTTGGGGTAATTTCTGCAGTGAATAGGCAGGATTTGCCTTCCTGACCCATGTCCCCAGAGGCAGAGCAGAGAAGTACTAGGCTGAGCCCTGGCACCACAACACTGGTGACAGTAAGAAGACAACACGCACAGCACATGACAGAAACTACAGATGGATTTTATAAATTTCCCTTCCCAAAAAACCCCACTTCTTCCAAAAACACAGCTACCATTTTTATGCTTCATCTCTTCTGTGTGAGTCTGTTTAGTGTTGCTAGCCTAGGTCAGGCATCCCATCACATGTGCTGCACAATGTGGTCCTGAGCCCTCCTGCTTCCATGGCCCTGAGCTCACACTTGTTCCAGTGGTAAGAACAACACTGCTAATAAGAATAATGACTGCAGAGCTATAAGAGCATATCTGATGTTTTCACAGGTGATGTAACCTTTTTGATATGGAGATACTGCTAAACCCCTTCAGCTATACTTTTTATTACACTCCATTTTCTTTTATCTTTTTTTTTTCTTTACATACACTTCTGAATCTAGTATAAAACAGCTGACACACACATAGACAGACAAGTTTCCACAAGCAGTTAAAACTTTGGGTGCAGTCACCGGTGTCCTGTAAATGACATTTCTTTTGAGGAAGGGAGGAAACACAATGGGAAAGAAAGTATTTTAACTTTTAATACAACAATGATAAAATTTTGAAGTCATTTCCTAGAAAAGTAAAAAAAAAAAATTAGAAGCCAAATTACCACATTAGGTACAATATAAATCCTTCATCAGTAGTAAAAATCAGACAAAGTATATTGAAAACCCTGAGATGATAAGCAGGCTCTCAGCTACACAGGGATGAAGATGGCACTGGAGGGAGAAAGGGACACGTCATGTGTGATCATTTCCCAGTGCCAAAGGTACATTGTGGCATTGCTGTTGAGGCTGCTTGGAGGTGTGTTAGGTTAACGTAGGATCATAGAGTGGCACAGAGCTGGAGCAGCTCCACTTTGAACCCAGGGGCATTGCTGAAGCGGTTGCTCTGGCATTAATGACGTAACTCCATGTCATCCTGGGACAAAGGAGAACCAGCCTGGAGCTGCAGCCTGCCAGGATGTCCACCAGGAAGGCTACCCTTGGGTGCATACCTCCAAGCCTCTTCAAGAACATAACATGCACCTTTCTGGAGCTCTGGGAGGATTGTACCCTCTGTTTGGCACCATCACTGGTGCTTGGAGGAAGCTCTCGAGACAGCGTGGGCAGGCAGCATGGGCTGGCATGAGAGGGAAGGTATGGCCCTGCAAAGGAGGCTGGAAAGGTGCCATGGCATGCTGGGCCTGGGCATGCTGCCTCCCTGCTGGGCTGGGGTTCGCTGGGGCCATGGAGTTTGGCTGGGAAAATGTACAGGAAGTGCTAAAACACCACACCAGGCTGGACCAAAGCAACCCCACATTCAATCCCTACACCTCCTTGGAGGGAGACGTTTAACAGCTTCGCGCAGTGCTGAGAACATTCAGAAGAGACTAACCTTTTGCCCAGTTCAGCGAGCACTTGGGGCAGAACCCAGGCATTGCAGCCACTGCAGTGGACTGAGTAGAGGCAGCCCACATCTTTGCCTCACCAAGGGACCCTGTGACCATCCCTTGGCCACCACATCACCCCACACCAGCCTGTGGGATTGCTATCAGCCTTGCTTGAACCTCAACTCAGAGAAGCCAAACCTGTGCCCTAAGGGAGCCCATTCCTCCTCTCCCGTGTGCTCCAGCTGGCTGAGTAACACTACAAGAATCAGGCACTGGGATGATGGTAGAGCTGCTGGGCATGGGCCAGTGCCCCATCAACCCCGTGGTGTGCAGGGCCCCTCCCTGGCACCCAAAAGCTGCGTAGAGCGTGATCCCACTGGAGCCAAGAGCGAATACCAGAGGCATGAATCCTGTCCTAACAGCTCTGGGTTTGCAGAGCTTAATTAAAATGATGGAAGGGCTGCAGGGCTGGGCAGGCTCACTGGCACGTGGCTGGCTGCAGTGGTGGGGCCATTGGTTTTTCGCTGCCAAAGGGGTGCCAGCCGAGGAAGGTCTGCTTGTGCCTGCTCCTCTGCTGCTCACATTTCTCCTGCTCCTGCTCACTTGGGAAGGAGCCCATCTCCCAGGGACAGCGATTCATCTAGTGCTCAGGTCCCAACCTTGCGCTGAGTTTGACTGAACAGCTATGGTGAGTTTAGCCCTGCTTCTGTAAACGTGTCTTTGCTCAGACACTCGCGAACCTGTTTGGGAGATCCACTGTGGTCTGCACCACAGGACATATTTGTCATTTTTCTCTTCATCTTAGGCATGGCCAACTTTGCCTTTTTGCTCACCCAGCCTCCACTGCTGCACTGACTGGAGAGATTCAGCTCATCTCCCCTTGCTTTAGAAAAGCCCCAAGAGCCACCTCTTCCCTTCAACCAAACCCACCTGCTCCCCATGCAGAAGTTCTACCTTTGCACATTGTGTCTCCAGTCCCAGAGGAGAGACCTCTTCCCTGCCCGTGGCCTCCTCAGCCAGGAGCAGCTCATCTGAAGTTTGATGGCTCTCCTGTACCCCAACTTAAACTCACAGCCTGCTTGTGTTCATACAAAATACTCTAGAAGGAAGAGAAACCTTCCACAGATCTGGTTGAACATTACCAACAGGCATAGGGGCTCCTCTTCCAACTTTCCCACAAGAACTTCCCTCCTCCTCACTGCACTAATTTGTGGGTTTAGGAAATCAGGTGTAACTGCTATAGGAAGCATATTCATGCATCAAGAATATGTCTTTGAGCCCTCAGTGCCTTCTCTCTTTGCTGCCTGTCTACAGTAATAAATGTAATAAATAAATGTAATAAATGTAATAAATGCAGGTGGTTTCCAAAGGGCTTGAATACTTACTAATTTTATATTTGATTTCTTCGGTGCTCTTAAAACTTGACTACCTTTCCAACATCTAGCAAGATGTCACAGGAACCACAAAAGCCTAAGATACACACATTTTGGGTTCCTGGAGCTTGCTGGCTCTCACAGTGCCCTCAGCTATTCTCAGTGCTCTTCCTCCTCAGGGGCATAGCTGAGCTGCTTCAAGGACAAATATTCCAATTATAGATAAAGCAGAGAGCTCTCAAAGGCAGGTATTAACATTTAGCTTATAGCTCCAGCTTTTCCAGTGCCTCTTCTGAGGTTTCCAGGCAGCAGATGTAATCTCTTCTGCTTCCCTTTCTGTCTGCAGGTGTCACAGTACTTTGAGCACACATTGCTGTCACCTCCCATTAAAAGAGGAAACGTCCAAATGACATCTCTGAAACGTGAGAGCAGGGACGGAGACCTGCCAGGAGTCTGGAGCACCCCGAGCTCACAGGATAGCAAGAGTGGCTGCCCCAAAACCAGCCAGTGGCTGAACTACAGCTAGGATTGCAAAGCTGGTGGCTGGGGAGAGCAGCCAGGGGACTTGCTTTCGTCCCCTGCTCAGCTGTTAGAGGATATCCTTGTGTCACTGGCCTCTGCTCTGCCACTGATGACACGGAATAGTATAGATATATCGCTTGTACCTATGGGGCAGCAATAGAATCTACAGCAGGCACTGCTGCAATGAACATCCCATCCTGTGCAGGTAAACTACCCTTTCTGAGTGGCAGAAGAGAGAAAGTGAAAATGGTATCAAAGACAACCAACTGTTCTTACAGAGCAGAGAATCCTGCGGATTAGTTCCTCTGTAATAACTACTCCTGTAAATAAGTATCAGGTAAAAGCCCCTATCACTTATCAGTAATATTCTGTTCTGCCATGCTTTTCAGTTGCCTTTTTCCATAGCCAGGGATAATAGAACAACAGAATTGAGTGGACAAAGTATCAGACAGGGAATGGGGCATCAGGAGAGTCAGTTTCCATTTTGATGCTATGATCTTGGGCAAATCTCTTATCTGCCCCACTGTTTATTCTTCCAAACTTTGTCTGTCTTGCCTGTCCAGACTACAAGTGCTTTGGGACAGACACCATCTCTCAAAATGTGTTTGCAACAATTCCCCTTGGAGGGCACTGAAGAACATAATAAGTGCTTAGTACATCATAAAAATATTTAGTAAATAACAGACAATTGTGAGTCACTGCCCTGTAACTTCATGTCTGGTTCTTGGTAAGTATTTTTATACAGAGCTAAGAGATGTAAGGACTTACACCCCATCTTCAAAAGGAGGAATCTAGGAGCCTTAACTCACGTAGAGTTAAAAGCACAGTGGCTGAAGCAGACAGACATCCTGCTCAGCTTCTGCAGCAGAGGCACCTCTCTCGGATGGAGAACAAGAAGACAGCTGGGAGCAGTCCCTGGCTTCAGCTGTCCTATTATACAGTGGCAACCACAAGTCCCTGAACTCACAACCTTTTGAGTCTGAAAACAGTTTCATTTCTTGACACTTCAGAATCTAGTGTCAAATACACATCTTGACATCGAAGTGTGTATTTATTTTGTTGTGTATGTTTTGTCTTGGTTGTTTATTGACCTCTGAGCTGGAATTTGTCTTCTTTATGCTCTTGTTTCATGATTTAAAGAAGTTTGCTGAAGAACAGCTATGAATCAGCTTTGGTCTGCAGTGCACTTAAAAAGCACCCAGCTTTGGGAACAGATTCTTCTGTGATCACCTCGTAAGGGATGTATCCATTGCCCCTTTCTTTCTTCACATGTTGCTCAATTTTCTTCATTGAATCGGCTACCTGCTGCTTTCTCTTTATTTTTCTATAGAATCATCTGGCTCTGTAGTACCACAGAGGGGATCCAGCCAGAACAGTTCAGTTTGCTGCTCCTGGACCATGCAGAAGAGAGCTTATATTGCTTAGACCATCAAACCTTGCACTGCTTTGACTCTGATCAACCTTTTTTAGTATTCCAGTGAAAAATCTTGAGTAATCTTGGCAAATGCACATCCCAAGAAGTAGGATGAGGCCTGGATGTGCTGGAAAGACTGTGTATGCATAGCTGATTTGTGAGGGTTTTGTGCCCAAGAGCCATTTCCATACCTGATAATGTAAGTGGGTCTTTAATGCTCTCAGGTCTCTTCAGCAGTGTAAGTAAAAGTGCTATCGGATGACATAGTGGGATGTGGTATAAAGAAGCAAGTTTGGTTTGTCTTGGTGAACACAAAGGTCTGGTAAGTGTGACAACTGGACTAGTTAGTTGTTTAACCAGGTTCAGGGGTTCATTTGAAGAGGTGACATGAGGAACTAACATGTTCTTTCTCTCATCAAATTGCTTCACATGTAGCCCCACAGGTAAGGGAGCAATTTTGTAGTCATTTACCTGAGACAATCTTATCTGACAATCTACCAGCTTTTGTGCCCTCCTCTAAGGGAGGGCTGCATTGAAATGAGGACATCCATACAACTATGCCAGCAGGAGGAGAAAAATCACTTCTGCTTCTTAGAAATGCATGGAAACAGTGAAAAACCTGGGCATATTCCAAAGGAAACTGAGTTCAGGAGAAAGAAAGCACTTCCTAGATCAAACCCATTCTTTGTCTTCCAAATATCCATGCCAAATATCCAAGCTTTGACCCAGGCCAGTGTATAAAAGCAAATTTACAGCAGGAAAATACTGCCTGTTGCAGAGCACTGCCACATTACTCAGTACTGTCACAATCTGATTGATAGTACTGTGCTTCCTTGTGATCTCCCTCCAAAACCTCTTTGCTGACAAAACTAGAGCTCACAGGCTATCAGGTACATTTCATTCTGGCAAAAACAACAGAGTTGTTCATACTGGATCATAATGCATTCCTCCTGCTGCTTCTCCTTAAAAGGCATCTCCCACCTGGCCTGATTATGAGCATGAACTAAGCAGCCTCATGCTTACCCTTGCATAGCAACTGCTGGATAGTGACAGATTTTAAGGGAATTGGTGGTTATCTGATACATAGTTGAGCAGCCACGTTCAAGGCTATAACTGATCCTTGCTTTCTTTTCTTTGCCACAAGCCCACCTGCTAACTGCAGCTCTTTCCATCAGGTTGTCCCCTAAAAAAAAGAAAGAAGGGATTAATCTTGTAGCATAGTTCAAATTACACAGGAGTTATTTGACAGAGTAATATCTGTGTGCTGAGCTAAAGAATCAACTTGGGAGTAAAAAATCAAACAGGGCTGCCCTCTTAGTATTTAAAGCCTAGAGATGAGGCTCAACTGGTGACATGGTGTAATAGATTACACAGAGGGAAGATTTTCATTTTTTATTTTCATTTCCAAGGGGTTCTGTCATGCTGTGACACGTGCTCCAGGCTAGTGCTGCTTTACCTTAAACTGCTCCCCTTGGGTGAGTTTAACAGCTAACATCTTGCATGTTGTTCCAGCTGTAGGCAAAATGTGTGACAGTGTGCTTTTAATTTGGAAAATAAAGCCACTTTGGTGCAAATAAATGTGACTGGAATCACTGACGTTTCAGATTATTTGCAACTTGGGAAGTACATAAGGATGAAAAAAAGCCTCATTTATGAGCAGGTCGATACAGAGGTTAAGAGCTGAAAAGAGTCATTGGCTATGTCCTGTAGATATGTTTGGCAATGTTTCTTAAATTATTCTTTCTACAGAGATAAAATCACTGGGTTTTTTTTTCACCCTTTTCAGGTTTTATGATCACAGAATACATTAACATATATTCACTCTTTTGCACTTGTATAGTTGCCTTTGCATGTTTATGAACGCCAATGAATTTAGCAGAAGGGCACTTGGAGACAGAAAGACATTGATTTACCAGCTTAGAGTTGAGGAAAAAGACCTGAAGTAGATAGCAGGGGGGAAGAAAGTGGCTGGAGGTAGCTGAGCAGACCAAGAATGTCATGAAAACGCAACATTGTTCACCAAACTATTGCCTAGATCTGCTGGTCACCAGCATGCCATCCTGAAATCCCATGTCAGCACTATGGGAAATTCTTTGTGGGAGAAAGGATCATGAAAGCATAGCATGGGAGTCATAATTACTGTTTTGCTTCCAATTCTGGCAAACCCTAATGTCAGGGCAACACAACCACGGGGAAAACCCCTATTGGCTTTGGCCACACTGCCACTCTGCGCTTCTGTTTGTTTCTCCATCTGCAGAATTCCACTTTCCACAGGCTGTCTGAACATTTCAGTTCATGCTCACAAGAGGCAATGAGCCTGGCATAATGGTGACCCAGCAGCATCACAAGGATAGTGCTTTTAGAAGAAAAAACAGCTTCCTTTCGACAACCTTACCGGCAAAAGACTTGCTAGAAAGCATTAAATTCTGACCTCAGCCATGATTATAAAGGACACTGGTGCAGTAAATAACACTGCAGTTCACAGCAATTGGGAAGAAAATTAAACCTCTGTTTGCAGAAGGAGCTGTGCATTCATACGCCCCTATAAGCCAGGGACATAATGATTTTCCAGTCAAGGTAGCTTCCAATTGAATAAATTACTATTAAAATGAGAAGAAAGAAAGTTGTTCCCATTCAATACAATTGCACACCAACGCTGAGGCTCAGCTGCCAAGCTAATTTAGACTAGGTGGTGTTATAGGGAGTTGCTGTATTAAAATGGGGATCAGTCTCTTCTCCTGGGTTCCCAGTGAGAGGACAAGAGAAATGGCCTCAAGTTGCCCCAGGGGAGGTTTATGTTGGAAAAATTTCTTCACATAAAGAGCTGGTAGTAAATCCCTCCAGGGATAATCACTCTACCACTTCCCTGGGCAGTCTGTTCCAGGGCATGACAACCCTTTTGAGGAAGAAGTTGTTCCTCATGTCCAACCTAAACCTCCTCTGGTGCAACTTGAGGTGCAACTTGACAACTTCCTCTTGTCCTATTGCTTGTTACCTGGGAGAAGAGACCACTCCCCCACCTTGCTCCAGCCTCCTTTCAGGTAGTCGTAGAGAGTGAGAAGGTTTCCTGTGAGCCTTCTCTTCTCCAGGCTAAACAACTTGTAGTAGAGGGCTAAGCAGATCATAGCTTGCCTTACATCAGGAATGGTGGCCTATCTATTCCAGTCTGGCATCTCATGCTAGGGAAAAGGAACAGGACAAATGTGCACTGCTGTCTCCTTTCACCAGTAGATCTGGTAACTTCAGGTAAAAAGCTAGACACAGTCAATGAGACAAATTGAGATTTCCCCTATCCTTCCAACTGTAATGATTCTGTGATTCTGTTCTACAGTGCACCACCCCAGGGGACACTTCTCCAAAGTTTAAGGATTATTGCAGGTCAGATCTGCTCAGGATGAAGNATGCTCCCTCTGCTGTCGGCACAGTTCTCGCACCAGGGGCCACAGGAGACCCCAAGTGATTTTCAGACTCTGCCAAAACCCTGTCTTATACACCCTTGCCAAACCACCTACAGCCCACATCATAGAATCACAGAAGATTTAGAGTTGGAAGAGACCTTTAGAGGTTATCTAGTCCAATTCCCCTGCAGTGAGCTGGGGACCTATAACTAGATCAGGTTGCTCAGGCCATGGTTAGGGCAGCACCCTACAGTAGGCCACACCAAGCATAGGCAAGTTTTCATCTCCCTGCAATGGCATACACAAACATCTATGCAAAGAGGTGGTGGAGCCATGCCCTTGGAAAGAGCATAGTGACTGGGCAGGTTTTAGGTAGCATAGCATCCCCATGGCATCAAAATATACATAGCATTAGTAGCATTTATTCATTAGCCATAAATTGTGAATTATTTGGGCTTTTTCTATAACATTCCCTTAGTCTTCTCCCCCCTTCCCCATTTTATTAAGTAATTTATGCTTATGTGGAGAGACATTTAATAGGATGTTGCAAAAAGGGAATTAAAAATTTCAGGAAAGAAAATCAGGTGGAAAATTACATTTGATCTTTTAATTGAGACAAAGAGGGAGAAATGAAGAGATGTCAAGTGATGATGTGGGGCTGACACGGAGAGGCACTTAAATATCACATGAAGTTATACAGATCTGCTTTTATTTGAGAAGAGAAAAGAAAATACTGGAATTATCTTCAACATTTAGGTAATTTTCTGATAGAGTTAATATCTTCTTTGTCTTTGTTGTTCTTTATAGCCAGTGCACCAGCTTTCTGACCCCTGTGTTTGTTTCCCCTGTTGTCTCTGCAGCCTGGGACTGTGTATCTGCTGTATTGCAGAACTCACACCCTCTGTGGTCTGCCACAGATTCATTTGTAACTGCTTACAGCTTATTCTTGCTTAAAACATTCTCTTACCTTTCATAATGTATCCAACTACATCCTGGGGAATTTTGGAGAAATAATGTCCATAATTTTACCAAATGTAATTGGAGGGGTTTTTTTGCTTGAAAGGCCCTTTCTACCTTTAATTTGGAATTTACATGAAAAGTGTTTCCAAAATATAATATTTCTCAAAAAAAGAAAAAAATCTCCTTTTCTGACAAATAGATAATGTTGGGTTTACTATTTTAATTTCTTTCAAATTATAGCTTCTCTTTGTTTTATTCTTCTTTCGGTTGTTTTAAGTCCAGTACTATACCTCTATTGGAAAGTCACAGATGACAGATCTTGTCACCCTCTTTCTTCACTGTCTTGAAGTTAGATGTCTAATGAAAGCTAAGTTAAACCTTTTGCACCTTCCTAGAGAGCGTGGGATAAACTGCCAGCTGGGTCTCTCTCTGCCTACTGTAAAATGAGCCCAGAATACCCAGCTCAAGTAAATAGCTAGCTCTCAAATGGCTAAAATTGCGTCAGATGATTTGCACCCAGAGTGACTAGAAGACAAATGAGACATGGGCAAGCAGATGATTGTAAGAAAGCTGAAAAGAAAATGCAGCCTCAGATATTATAAGACCTATGTGACATTGAGTGACAAGTGAGGAACAAAAGGACTTGGAATGAAGAGTAAAAGGGAAAAAAAAAAAAAGAATTGTCATTTCAAGTGTTTTAAATGATTGAGTTTGGGGTTTCTTTTTCAGTACAAAACTCAGTATTTCTCATAGGTCTATATTCATCATTTTGGGGACCACTTCTGCTTTTTTTCCAGCCTCTGACATTTATTGTTAAATAAACAAAACCTCTGTATCCAGCAGAATAGATTTTGGCAGCACAAACAGCTTCTGCCATCTTTCTCTGCTTCTCTTTTCCAGCTTCATCTGTTATCATCTGCTTTCACATGTTATATGCTGCTTTTCCTAGTTCCAGATGGCCAGAGAGAAGACAGTCAGCTAACACAGTGTGGCCTCTACAGGACATCCCCATTGGTCCACAGAAGAGACAATCCATTTTTCCCTTTCTGGGATCATCCTGTTACATTTCCTGGTTGTGCAGCACATGGAGGCATGGTGTAGCTGGTACTGGCCCTTATACAAGTGATTATATGGATAAACATGTCCAACTGCATATTCCTGCCATCCTCTTTCCTTTCATGGCCCCATATGCTTCCATCTTCCCACAGCTTCTCACCATAGCATGCAATGCATAATCTCCATTTCGATCATTCTGACTGGTGACAGCATAACCCCAGTGCTATTGCAGAAAGTTTGAGTTGAATAAATAGTAAAAACATATTAGTGTTGGAGGGCCATCACATGGAGCCCAAATGGGACTGAGCCCCAA
This sequence comes from Bucco capensis, assembly GCA_013396975.1. Taxonomy (NCBI): domain Eukaryota; kingdom Metazoa; phylum Chordata; class Aves; order Piciformes; family Bucconidae; genus Bucco; species Bucco capensis. Next base: position 118,245 of record VWZO01006422.1, on the reverse strand, counting down.
GTGCTATGGGGCATGGACACAGTCAATTCATGTCACTTGGTGTGCCAGAAAGGTCTCCAAACTTGTTTTAGGTATTGGTACATTTGGACCAACCAAGGCTTCTGCCTGGGGAGGAGTACCTTGTGGCAATCTTTCTCCATGCATCTCTAGCCCAATATACTATTTTTTAAGCCCCCTGTGTAATGGGAGACTCAAGAGAGAACCATTAACCTTTGCACGACTTTGTGTAACAAGAAGGTCTTGAACAGTGGTTGTAGTTGGAGGAAGGGCAGCAAAGGCTTTACGTGAAAACCACCCTCTGATACCTGAAGATGGACCATGATAGATGGGAATGGAGCAGCTCTAATAAGGGCAACACAAGCAATCGTTGTCGTCGTCGNACCAGGGGCCACAGGAGACCCCAAGTGATTTTCAGACTGTGCCTGACACAAGCAATAGTACTGCAGAAAAGTGCCTGCACCACTGGTACTCCACCGTCCATCTGGGCCTCAGTTGCTTCCCTACATCATCTGGCTCTCAGAAGTTCCTTAGGAGTCCTTTAGTTCTCGGTCATGTGAGTCAGCACATTTAACAGAGCCCATCAAGTGAACAAATAGACTTTCAAGACCAATATCTATTTTCCAAAGTAATCTTTAGGTGTTTTCCACAGCTTCACTCATTCCCATTACTTGGTTTTCTTAAGGTTGTGGTAGATTTTTAGGAAGTTGCGTGATTTGAAATTGTCACTGGACCAAAGATTCAGATTGTGAATCTATAGTCACGTTTGGAGGACTAAGTAGAAAGAAGACTCCTAGGGCCATATGGAAAATGTGAGCAAGATGGACAGGATTTCCTCTTGTGCCAACAAAAAGGAAAATCCCCCATCAGCATAACGACTTGCTATCCTTCACAGTACTATGAATTTGGAAGTTGAAAGAAAAATAGGGAACTTTGGACATTACTAATAGCTACTACTGGAAGTGATATATCTGTAGTCAAACAAATGTGTCCACTCCAGCATTCTAATGTATTTTGTCATTTTTCTGGAAGAGGCAAGAGAATGTGATGGAAATTAGGGTTTTTTTCCATTGTTCATTTCTAGCAGTTCTAGTAGTATCTGCAGAAAATGTGCTAATTCCAGTTATATACCCACACAGACACTCATATCAGAAGTATACTTAAACATATTCCTAGCCAACCCATAGGTTATATTAGCATCATGATATCTCCTACAGACACTAAAACTGGGGACCTTGGGGTAGACTTTGAATAAGGGTATGTTGAGAAGCGGTGATTGTGACCCACAGCTGGCAGCCACAGCGCCCAAAAGAGTATTAAGATGAGCAAGGATTAAGAAGCAGTGTCTGAACTGGAGTCAGACAGAATAAAGAGATGAAAATAAAATCCAAGTCTAAATGAACTTTTCCTCTTGTATACTGGATGAAGTTGCCTACTCTCTTACATTATTAAGTGCTATATGCCAGTCTGTCATAAAGTGCATTACTGACATTTTCTTCCCTATGAAATGGATATAAACCCAAATACCAATGGCTCCTGCAAAAGCTCTTGAGCCATTTCTGCTGGCTTGGTAATGTCTTCTGATGTACCAATGAGAGAAGTGCATGACTGATTTGATTTGGTTCTAGCATTCAGCATTGCCTTGACTCTTCACTTCGCAAACTCTTTTCTTCTTGTCCCAAAGTCAAATATGGAAAAGCTGTGACAGCAGCATGAGCAAAAGGATGTTGGAAATAATCCTCTTCATTCAGCCTGCACGTGAGATTTAGTGGTGCAGTAGCATTGCAAGGATGATTTCCATGCATCTGATAACACTGTGACATCCTATAATAAAACATATACCTTCTGTTTCATTTTATCCATTTAAGCCCTTTGAGCAACCAGCAGTTGTTGAGTTCCCCACTCCTACTATTAATAGTCAGAGCAGACCATGTCTGCCTACTTAGATTTATTACATTTTAACTAATCTTGATTGAAGTCTTCGTATGTATAGGCTCCAGAGCGGTCAGTCACCAGGGTTACACACAACATACATACACACACAGAGTTTTTTCCTGCAATTAGCTCAGAAGATCTCACATAAAAACCATTTAATGGGAAAAAAACCCCAGTTTTTGATTCCCCATTTTCCTTATGAAATCTGGACAACTAAACACAGAAAGCACCTCTTTCACCATCATGGTTGAATTCTGGACTTTTATAGGCCTGAGTAGGGAAACTTGTGCAACTCCACAAGTTTTGCCTTTACCGAGTAGCCATGACTCAAAAGAGATTACATGCCGGTAGATTGAAATTCTTTCCTAATACTATCTATCTTTTTCTGAATATGTTTGATAAGAGACTTTATGTTGAGGGGGTTGTAAGTGACACGTGAAAATCCTCTCAGGAGAAAATTTTTGATTCAGTTTCTCAGCTACAAGATGAGCTCTAACAAATCCCACGTACTTGTTGCACAGGCAAAGGGCATGACTCTCCTCATGGCTGAGAAAACAAGGTTTGGAAGCTGCCATGTCCCTCCTTCCTCCCCCAGGACTGCACACATAAGCTGAGTGCCTGGCTGAGAAAGGACTTCTGAAGACACTTTAAAGACTTTGCTTTAAACACAACATTGCAGTTTCTGTAAGCCAAAATATTTTAGTTTTCATGTTTCAGTTTCTATTCCTCCAATAAAAAGTCAGTCATGGTTACTTCCTAAATGATGTGTCAACTCCAAACATTTCTCTGAGAAATGTCCCAAACCTAAAAATAAAATAAAATAAAAACACTTCTCATTCTGTGAAGGAGCAATGTTATTCTTAAATTCAACCCACTATGAGTGTTTCAAGGAACTGAATTTGCCAGTGAACAAGCTATACACCAGCAATACACCCTAACTGCAGGCAGCCCTCTCTGGGTGAGCCATGCAACCATGGGATGTCCTGCTCCAGGATAAAAGCTGTCACCCTTTAATAATCCTCAAGATACAGTTTCTTTTGCTTGAAGCTGATTTTGGCTGCATGCCTTCTACAACAGGAGCTGGAGGTAGGCATAGGTTCAGTGGCTGCTGTAGCATGGTGCTGGGTGGGAGCAGGGAGGCAGTGCCCAGGCCTATGAACACACCTCACAGAACTGGCTCTGGAGAGCTGAGTGATGCTCACATGGTTGTAGGAGCTGGACTGCATGGCCCCAAATACTTTCCCATCCTACACTTGGGGGTATCTTCTACTTTGAACCACTGCTAGACCTGCAAGCTGAGAGATGGACATTTGTGTTGCTTTGACTCAGTAGACAGGTAGAAAATTCACACTTTTACTCACCTTTCTGTCCATGGTTGTTCAACATATTTCTGCCTTCCTGGCCAGAGAAGGAACGTTTCATGGAGAGTCAGTGGCTGGTGGCATTTGTCCTCAAGAACAAAGTAAAAGGTAGATGTGGGAGTCAGTGTTAGGTGTGGAAAGGTGATGTCTACACTGCTCTAACAGTTGCATGGATGCTTTGAACAGAACAGCTGGATGGTTCAGTGGCTTCTGCCAGGACTAGCACAGGATGTTTGGCTTGTGACAATGGCACGAACAAGACATAGCTAAAGGGACCTCTGCAAACCCACTTGAATCACAAAAGCATCAGATGCAGGGGATTTGTATCTAATGTCCTTCTTGGCACAAACAGGACCTCCCCACCCCCAGCAACTGAATCAACCATTCCTTGTCTGCTTTTGCTGTACTATGTAATGCTGATCAACAAATCATCAGGGAAACCTAAATACTTCTATAAGTAATTTCATAAAAAGCTGCTTCTCCCAGTCCACATACAGCAGAAGTTGAAACAAGAAATACCATACAGTGACGAATCCTTCCATCACCAGAAACATGTTTGGGAAATTTCTTGTCTTCTTCTGTCTCATGCACCTATTGCAAAACTCTATCTTATCAGTTGTTCTAAACAGTGTCCAGATTTCCTCTGTAAATCATTTTTAATTCACAGCTATCACCCTCTAACTGTTAATGACTATTTACAAGACATTTTTACAGTTACCAGCAGCTTGATATATGTACATATTCCAGTGAAAAACATAATGGAGCAGCAGACCAAAGCACAGAGATTAAAATGTCATTTTAAGACTATTGAGACACAACAGGGAAAGAAGAAAGTCTTGGTGGGAGAGAGAAACGTCAGTGAATTCTTTGGAGCAAAGGTTCAGGGCCATGGCTGTTGTCCCTGTTGAGCTGGGCTGGGGAATGGGCTTTGCTCTTCTCAGTTAGCTGGGAAACCCTCTCGTTTCCCTGAGTGTGGATTTTCCTGAAACAAGGCTTCATGACTGCAGTCTATTCTCCCAAGGGTTTGCATCCAAGGTGTGAGCTCATGGAGGGATGCTGTTGAGGTAGCCACCACCACTTCAGCCCTTCCCCAGCTAATAGGCTGCCCTAGTCTGGGACCCAGCACTCACCCCAGCCTGCAGGGACTTGCTAGCAGCACCGAGCCCATGGACAAGCCAGACCTTGCTCTGGGCTGAGTGCATCAAAAGCCCTCCCCAAGGTACATTCCTGAGCTGACCTCAACATGCAGTTGAGGAGATGTGCGTGGGAGAGCAGAAAAGAAAGGGAAGTGTAGCTGAGAAGGAAAATCCAGTAGCACCAAGAGCCTGAAGAAAGAGCTCCAGTGGGAAGTGGTGGGAACTGAGGCGCAGAGGCAGGTCTTGATCCTGCAAATGCCAACCAGGGAAAGTCTGTTTCAGTCCAGGGAGAAAGCGCATCAAGACCTGGCAGAAGTGTTTGTTCGAGCCATGCTTCTTTGATGCTGCTGTTGCCAAAGCACATTGGAAAATAAAGGGTTTAACAGAGCGTATCAATTCAGTAATAACAACACTTACAAAACCCTCCACTCTCTGCTGGCTTCTGATGCTTCGCTTAGTTACGAGCAATTACTTGGTACATTTTGGTTTCTAAATAGCAAGAAGTCCCCCCGCAGAAAGCAAACTAGAAGCTGCTTCTTGGGAGAAGCCAATATGAAGTGAAGCAATACCCTGATTGCTGAAACCCCTGCTGTGAGCCAGTATGTTGCGGAAGGAGAGCATTTGGCTTGGCATCTCCTCCTGGGAACCATTACAGAGGAAGCCTTGATCATGAAGCCAGAGTGATCCCCCAGCCCAGGCCCACTTCTTTTAAACGTCACCCCTTTCCCCAGGCTTTGCAGCAAGCCAGGGTGGGCTCAGCTGAGCCTGGCATGGCAGGAATTTCTTGAACAAATGATCTGCATGCCTCCCTTGAGCCTCCTCATGCTCACACTCCCCATGCCCCAGGGAGGCAGGAGGACTTTGTGAGGCTGCAATGGTCCAGACAGACTTGAAGCAGCCCCACAGACATGATTGATGGGCACTCTGGTGGTGGGAGCGCTGAAAATAATCCCAACACATGTTTCCCAGTAGCACCTGGCAGCCAACCAGAAGACAGCACTAGCATTTCCTAAATACTGGAAAAATTACTGTCACTGCAGATGCCTTACTAAATATAACCCCAGTGATGTGGCAGCCTGTGAAAGGCTGGAGAGGAGCAGCTACCCAGGATGTATGTACAACTCTAGTCCCATCTGAGCCCTGGCTGTCATCTGTGGGCTGTGAGATCTCCAGCACTGCTTACTGCACAGGCTTCAAATCCTAGACTTGATGGGGAAGTGTCTCTCAAGGAGTAGGTGCCAATAAAATGTTGAGCAAAGGGCAAAGGATCTGGTGAAGGGTCTAGAGCACAAGTGTTATGAGGAATGGCTAAGGGAACTGGGGTTGTTTAGTCTAGAGGAGGCTCAGGGGAGACTTTCTTGTGCTCTGCAAATACCTGAAAGGAGGTTACAGTGAAGTGAGACTTGATCTCTTCTCCCTTCAAGTTGCTCCAGGAGAGGTTCAGATTAGATACTGGGAAGAATTTCTTCACTGAGAGGGTTATTGGGCATTGGAACAGGCTGCCAAGGGAGGCAGTGGAGTCATCATCCCTGTTAGTGTTCAAAAAACATGTAGATGTGCTGCTTGGGGACATGGTTTAGTGGTGAGCGTTGTAGTGTTAGGTGGATGGTTGAACTCGATCTCAGGTCTTTTCCAACCATAATGATTCAATGATTCTATCATTCTATAATAAAGTAGGCTTTTACTGTCCATGGGCAGGAAATATGAGTTTGGGTGTTTTTCCATCTCTAGGCTTCTCTGGGAGGGGTTTGCCCACTTTGAGGTCAGGTACTCGGGACCATGGGGTGCATGGTCCTCCATGGTGCCTGCTCTCTGCCTCTGCAGAGGCATCCAGGAAAGCCCCTTTGGGTGCACCTAGCTAAGACCTAGGCAGCTGCCATACCTAAAATTTCCTGGCTTTTGTCAACATATCACAGAGTAAAGTGCTACCCGATGTCAGGGTGGTGGAACACATCTTTAAATTATTGAAGGAGAAGGGGATTATCCTTCTCAGTGCACCCCTCTCCCCTCTGCCCCTTGGCCTCACCTCAAGGATTAGTTTACCAGCAGAGCCCAGCGGTTCCTCGGGTGACAGCACTGCAAAGCTTCAATGCTAAGAGCTGCTCTGTATTGGGTTACAGGGAGAGCCAAGGGGTAGTACTGCCAGTATTTGCTTTAGCAGCTTGCTGGGCCACCATATGCATCCAGATACGTGGTTCTCACTCTGATACATGTCTCATTTTCCCAAACTTGCTTTTGTAGGGGAAAGTAGAGTTGAAGGGACCTCTCAGGTAATTCTTGAATTCTAGCCTCTGGGACAAGCCCCTGTCAAGATGTTTCATGCTTCTGAGACTCAGCTGTTACCACTTTAAGAACCAAAATGTTAAATACAGTGCCCCAATTTGTGCTTTTAAGACAGAGGACTGTGTTTACAGAGGTTTCATTTGTTCTTCAGCCTGCTATCATCCATCACCATGAAATGCATATGGTCATCCCTGGGCATGGGCTGCTCAGCTGCAGACACAGACCTAAGGAGCTGTGTCCTGAATCTTACAGGGTAGAGCCAAAGGGCAGAAACCAGAGTTTTAAACAAGTGATATTTTTCTTTAACACTTACTTTCACCATGGGACTCATGAGCCATGGAGCATGACAAGCAAGGTGGTGGAGGAGAACTTTCAGATTAGGGAACATAGAAAGCCCTGAGTAAGGACAAGTTATTAGCCAAGAGTTGAAGGCCTGGGTGACGCTGCAGAGCAAGGCAGTCACTGTAATAAGCCCAGTTTGTCTTCATCTATCAGGACGAAAAGGGCAACATGGCCCTGCTTTTACCTGACTGTTGCTTGGGTCTCCAGAAGGTTTGTTCTGCTACCTGTGCTTGATAAAGTTAATGTCATGGTATCTAAAGATGTGCTAGCAGTGTGCTAACACGTACAGCAGTCAGGTTTCATCCTGCTGTGTGGAAAGACCCACAGATATGACAAAATAACACTTTAAAAAAGTCTTCTTCTGGTTTTGTACTGCAGGAAATGATGAGAATGTCTCTTGGGAAAGTGACAAGAGCAACCTGGCTAGACACTAAAGCCTGATCTAGCAAATACTACCCAAGAACAGTCCTCTGTCAGATAGAGAAGAGATAAACATCATGTTTCCAGTAAAGATGCTGTAGTCCATGTTGGCCTCCTTGGTACAGTCAATGGGCATTTGTCTGCTGACTGAAGAAGGTTACACCAACATTACATGCCACTGCTGGTGTGTTTGCTGGTGAAGCTATTTTTGCTTGGTTTCACCATGTCTGCTGTTCAATGTTTGTCATCTAACACTGCCAGAATTTGTACTTCATGTTGGACTACTTTTAATTTCAGAAATGCAGAACGAGCATCCGAGTGGGAGATTTGTTTTTTTGATTTGGTCTTGCCAAATTCTGATTCTGAGGGTTTTGTTTGAAGCTGCAAGCAAACCTTTTCCCAGGTCTTATTCATGAGCAGAATAAAAAAATAAAAAAAAAGAAAAAAAAGAAATCATGAGCAGAATAGAATAAAAAGCCCATTCTGTGATGTTACAGTAAACCCTGGGCTATGTCCTTTCTATATGTTTGCATAGTGCCTGCTACAGCAAGCCCAGGGTTCTTGGACACTTATGATCAGACAGGTGGTTAACAAAGGAAGGCAACTGCAGATGTTCATTTCAAACCCATCAAGTTACATGCTGGCAGAGGGGAATTTTGGAAATCATTATTTGAAGCTACCATCTTCTAGATGCAACTCCCCATGTGCAGTTCTAACTCCTCTTTGGAAACTCTGTCTTGTCCCCTTTTTTCAAATGATTCGGACTTCAGCACATCAAGAGGAACAATTAATTTCTGAAGCAAGGAGCTCAGGGTTTCAGCCTTGCAGGTGTTCTCTCTAATAGGAGCTGTCATAGGAACAGTTCCTACAGCAGAGTAGGTAAACAAACGGATATAGAACATAGTCCTTCATAGGACAGCTGGTGAGAAAAGCTGTAAGGGCAGAAGTGTCATTTAAACAAAAATATCTAATTTGGGATCTGCTGTACAGGACACAAGCCCTTAAGGGTTGCGAGTGTTTGCCCATACTAGAGCATATGGTTATAGCTGATCCATTTTTGTCTCCAGCATTATGTGTAAAACCCAGAATGGAGTGTGTGAGTTTTTTGATGCAATACTTTGCAAGAAATGGGCAAACCTAATCTCAATAAAAGGGAAGTGCAGCTTCATCAGCACTGCATGCATTCTTTGGTTTCCCTTTTTGCAGTGCATTTCCCTCCAGCCTAGCTGTCTGTGTCTACCTGTTGCCCCCCTCTTATGTTTTGATTGTAAGCACTTTGGGATAGGAAGCATTATTTCCATGTGGGGCACTTCTTCAGGGCCCAAGCTGCAGGCCTTAATGCTTTGACATTCTATGTGATGGTCTCTTCTGTAGCACTGTGGAAAGACTTAGGAGCTTTCTATAGGTATCTATGAAAGCAGACTGCATGGGGTGGCATTTTGAGACCACTAGAAGATGGCGTGTGAACACATGGGAAATGCTGGGGTGGGACCATCAGGCATGAGGCTGGAGGCAAGAACTGATGAACCACCTTTATCCTGCCTGGAGGAAGGGACACATCCTGCCCACACAAATATGTCCTGATTATCTCAATGTCCATTGCTGGAGGACAGTATGGTGTCTTTAGGCAGGCTCTTGGGAGGCTTGCAGTATGGGACATCATGATGTGGTGTATGGAGTCAGGAACTCCTGATCCAGAATGAAGAGTACGGTCTGTAGGGGTGAAGCACTCAGCTGAGGCATGAGTGATTAAATTCAGTCCCCAGCATGTCATAGGGTCAATCAACCTATCAGGACCTTGATCCCACCCTCCTATTTGTGTCTTTCCATCCTTCACCACATCTCCTTCCAGGGTCTACCCTGCAGAACTGTTTGTGTTTCATACCCATGTTTGTGGCACATGGTGGAACAATAAGGAGAGAAAGGGATTCTTCAGCATACTTTTCTTGTTCTTCCCTTCCTCCTGCACAGCTGTCCTTCAGGCAATGGCAGGAAAAGGGAAAAGCAAGCGAGACTGTCTCCTGGCAAATCATCTGAGCTTGACTCTTTGAGACTTCATTGCAACAAATCTCATAAGCTGTCTCAAGATTTCCCAGGGCTCCTCCTCATTTCAACATGCCAGAGGATGTTCACAGGTGGTTTTGGTAGAGCAATCTTCCATGGCTGAGACTAAAGCTCTGTGTCTCTTTGCTAGCAGTGGAATGGTAGCTTTAGTGAGGAACTCAAGGGATTGAAGTAAAATCAGCTTATCAAAGGCTCCCTTACTCCTCATGTTCATCTTTTTTAGGAAGGCCAATTGTGTGTCTTCCAGTCTGTTTAGGTATTAGCAGAGTTAACAGGCACCTCAGGAGCCATTAGGATTTTAATATTCACACACTTTCCTCACTGTTCCCTTTCAGTGCCTTTCTTCCTGGCAGGAGATGATAACGTTCTTTGCCTATAGCCAGATTCCTTCAGCTCCCTGGCTAATTTTCCTACAGATTTTGCAGCAAAAGAAGTTGGCTGGTAGACCCATTGAACATTTAAATGGTACCTAGGGTGAAATTCATCTCCCTAGCTCCAGGTACCTTCATTTAGCTGGTTACTGATCTAGCCTGCTGTTATCTCTTTAGAGTCAATGGCTTGAAGTGGGATTTATCTCATGCTCAAAATCAATTATATCCATCCTTCTCTAGAGTGTGTTACATGCCTGTGAAGGGAACATTGATAAGAAAGCAGTGCTGTAAATATCTAAAACAATGTGAGATGAATCCTACTTTTATGTCACATTGTTTTCCAGTAATTAAAGTTGTTTAAAAATGACCTAAGGAATTATGAAAAACTCACTACGCTGCACTGGAAAAGTCATCAAAATCCCTGACTTCTTAATTGTTCCAGATGAGTAGTTTCTATTACCTCCTAATCCCAAACATCCTCTTGAACCTCCCAATCCAAATGGCAGGCCACAAGAAGTTATATGAAGCTTCTGTATCAGCTTTCTGGGTGTATGTGTATAACTTCTTATCTGTAATGAAGTGTCCCTTTCTGTAGCTGGAATGTAGGTTTAGATGCCAGAAACACCAGCTTTTCAGTTCTGGAGTTGTGGATTTAGAGCAGGCTGGTGAGCTATGCATGTGCTCTGCACACCCATGCCCACATCAAGACAAACATGGGCAAAAAAAAGAGCCCTTAGTTCTCCTGACAGCCTCCAGGTGGGGAGGAGAGAAAGTTCCACTTTGGTTGTGAATCCTGCATTTTGACTGCTCATAATATCTATAAAAGCTAGCGGAGCCTTTCATTTGGTGGAACTTTGGCACATGCCAAAAGACAGCCACCTAGTGAACTTTTCTCCTGAATGAGACACTAAACACCAGGGTCCTTTGAACAGAGCATTAGTGTTTATTTTAGGTCTTCAGGCAGAAGTTATGCTTTTGCTGTACGGTTGTTCAATGAACTGGAGACTGTGAGTCTGCAGATACACACATGCACAGACACACAACTGGTTTGCAAACTATCCATTACAGCACTAAAAAAGAAAGTCTTATATCTGCTGAGATACCCAGCTGAAGAGGAAAAAAAAATTAAACAAGAAAAAATTAAAAGCACAGAACTGGCAAGAGAACTGTCCAGAATTAATAACTGACATTTTTCAGCTAAGTTTGAAGACTAGCTGCAACTTGCCACACAGGAAAAAACAGAAGACAAAAGCACCATTATGCTTTCTTAAAAATGTAGGAGTACAGCACACACATTCCCTGACAAGGTCATTAAACATGGGTTCAGAGACCCACCACGGCATATGCCCGGGTACAATAGGTGTTTACTCTTTGATTCAGCGAGGTGCTGGTATGCATAGGGGTTTCTGTCGCCTGAAGAACATCAGTTCTGGCCCCATGTGGATCATAACCACTTGGTTTGATTAGTGCACAGAAGTGCAGCTAAACCCACCCCTTCAGATATCTAATTTGTTTGGAATGACAGGCATGTCCTGACTAACAATTAATTCTGCCAGGTGATATAACTTGTTTGAATTTGCAGGAATTTGCCATTTGGAATAAGGAAAAAAGAAAAATGTTTAATTAGGGATGGAGCTAAAGCAGCTAATTTGATCTTTCAATGAAAAAAAAATAAATTACAGGTTAAAAATGAAGATTATGTGCTCTGGGTGAAGCATGCTCCCTCCTTTAATGTATGCTTTGATGAGGCTTCTTCCCCTGCTAAGAAATGCAGTGCACATTTCTTTCAAAGTAATGGCAGCTCTAACTTGATCTAGTTGTTTGTTATCCTCCTGCCCCTGTCCCTGAGCAGCTCACCTGGCCATGACAGAGATTTGCCTGGGGAGTTTCACTCTACTGTCCAGCTCTTGGCACCAAGTGAGACACCACCCACAAGGAGGGGAAAGGCAAAGCTGGCTGCTGTGGCTGTGGACAGCAAACCAGCCTCTGCAGGGCTTTCCACTCCATGCAACATCCCAGCTCAGCCTGTCCCCTCTCCTTCCTAGGAAGGAGAGCCCATACATCCCTACCTCTTCCCTGGAGCTGAGCAATCCCTTTTAATCCACACTGGTTTTTTGCACCACAATCCAGGGGCACAGTCCCAGCAGCAGAAATGGCACAGTGGGGAGCCAAAGTCAGGTGGGCATGGTGCTACTGGGATCTCGGCTGGCCCAAGCATGTGCATGAGACCAGTACCCACAGTTTTGCTGTGCTCTAGAGAGCCCTAGAGCAGCTCTGAAGGAGCATTTGGGTTTGCCACATCCCCAGAGCCACTTCAGCCCCCACCCAGGTTCAAAACGAGCCTTGCAGATGGACTTCAAGCCAACAAAAACCCAGGAAGTTTCCCATTGACTCCAGCACTGCAGATCTTTAATAGCACCAAGGACATGTTCCAGCAGCAATGGCTTTTGGGTTTTCTTCCCCCAGGGGAGATTTGGGACTCCAAATCTCTCCTGCTGCATCCCCTGGGACACCCAAGGCAGGAACATGATTCAGGAGAGCTTCAGCACCCACGTCAGAGGAGTTCAAATGCAGATAGGTTCAGACCCACCCTTCCCCTGGCCATGAGCAGATGGTCTAGACCACTAAACAACATTTTCTGGAAATAGGTTCACAGATGGAGTCATTTCCTGACAGAAATCTTTGTCTTATTTTCAGGAGGAGCATAATCAGAAAAAACCCTAATTATTTACTGGAGGGATATATATTTTTTTTTAATCTTTTCTCCTTTCTTACTAGTGTCCTTCCAGTTTATTACTCATCTGTGGCTTTTTTACAAGTTGTCTTTCAGGTGAGGTGCAGTGAAATGGTGTTACATTCCATACATGTAGAGGCCTAGCTGCAGTTGCATTGTGTATTGAACCTTATAATTAAGACTCAGATGGAAGACTTTATGCCTTTAAAGCAAAGAAATTCTAGGTTTCTTGGCAAAACATTTGGCTGAGTACATAGAGAGCACCTTAAGTACTTAAATGGTCTCTACGTGAGGAAACCTGATGCCAGAAATGATGTACCTTGAAGGCAAGCTGTTGGGAAAAAGCAAACAAACCAACACTAAAACGCTTGATGTCTTGAGGTGCATTCTTCCTTCGTATTTTTTTTTCTTGGAAGATGCTCTGTGAGAGGGATTATGTTCTGGCACCCGATTATTATTACCATGAGCCACATAAGGCACGGGAGTCAGCAAAAACCACCCGGCTGGTTTTCAATAAATCATGACGGGCTTGACCACTGCCTTTAAGCAAATTAATACAGCACTGCGGTGGTGTGCCAACAGCCAGGAAAACTCAACAGGAGGAAGCTGATGTCTGTCTTAGGGCATTACCATGCAAAGCTGCTTCTCCTGCTCCCTTTGATGGGGAGGATGGCTGGAGTGAGGCACAGCAGTCATGGGACCATGGGATGAGGCACACAGCAGCTCAGGTTTCCAGGCAAGTGCAGGGCGTTGGCTTTACCCATGAGAAAATCCCTGCATGGAAGAGGAGCAGAGTGTCTTCTTCAGCCCGTAGCTCTGCAGGGGACACCCTAGGGCTGTTCTTCTGCCCAGGGAATGGCTGAGGCAGCTGTGGGTGGAAGGAGATGCTCTGCTTTTGCTGCCAGTGTTTTCCCATCTGGGCATGTGTCCGTCGTCTTCCCCTGGCTCTCCTTTCTGCATGCTGCCCTGCAACCTTCGCTGCATCCCTCAGGGCCTGCTGATGGGTAAGCCAAATCCACTGCTGGAAGAAAGGCTTTGGAGGTGGGAATCAGCAGAGCAGCTCTGCAATCCATTACTCCATAGGGAGCACAGATCAGTTGGTCTTTTGTTTTTTTTTTTTCTCATGCTGGAAGGAAGCACAGATCAGCTTTGAAGCTTGAAATGGTAGGTAGAAAGAAGAACACAGTAATTATAGTCAGAATAAGCAGCACAGCTCACATTTCCCAAGGGAAATAGCATCCCCCTGCTATTGAAAAAGGGTGGGCTTCTGCTCAGACACCAGAGTGGTGCAGCACAGGCTGGCAGTGTTAATAGCCACCACAGTGGCAACAAAAAGCAGTAAGAATATTAATACTAACATTAGCAATGTACAGTTCAGGCAGCTCTTTTTTCCAGCAGTTGATCTCAAAATACTCCAAAAAGGGATCAATAACATTTTTTTAATAGATGGAGAAACAGTGGCACAGAGCTGTGACCTTGTCACTGTCATCCAGCTGGCTGACAACTGAGCCAGCAGCAGAATTAAATTCACAACCCATGCTTTTCTCAGCCAAAAACAAACTCAGCTTTGCTGTTTTGACTTTTCCCAGTGCCATTTTAATATTTGGCAGAGAAAGGCACAAGTATCCTCCCCTCCCCTCTGTTTGGGGCCTATCAAATGTTAAATGGAACAGCAGAACCAGAGCAATAAAGATTTCTATCAATGGGGACCTCCCACTGCACAAGGAATGTATTTAGTTTGACCCTCAAAAGTAAGCAATTTACGTAAAGTCAGCCCAAGATTTTTAGGGGTATCTTTGCTTCTCTCAAGGAGAAGGTTTGTGTATCAGATGAGCAAGAATCCTTTGGGATGTGAAAATTACAACAGCTTCTTTTTCTTTTCTTCTTTCTTTTTTTCTTTTGGTTATTAGGCATCAGAGTAAATAAGTATAAGCCCTACACAGAGCATCTTGTTGGGGCATACATTGTATATGCTCCAGGGCGCAAATATTTTACACACCCTCCCCTTTGATATTTTTTAATGGAATATGCAAATTGTGCATGTTTCAGCTGGGATTGTCTCTCTTTGATCTGACTGTTCTCCATCCTGGAATTTCTCTCAGTGGGGAGAAACCAAATCGAGGTGTGCAGCAAAAGGGAATTTCACCCTTTACTTTCTCCAAACCCATCATGGGCCAGCAAACTCACCTTAAAGACCTTGGATGGTGGCAACAGGTTTGGGATAAAGTCTCTACAAGGGCAGGCTAGAGAGCATCATCCCAGGCTATTGCAAAGGATAAGCAGAAGGGCTTGGATGCCTCCCTCTGTGTGAGGATTCACCTATGAAGGGAATTGTCATGTGAAAGAAAGTAATGATTTCCTTTGAATTGTAATGCCAGTCCTCAGCATGAGATGGTGGAGGCATTGATGGGTTCTGTGCACATGGTGAGTGCGTACTCACATGCAGTAGGATGGTGAACAGCTTGTGGATCTTCTGCCCAAGCAAAGACCCACATCAGCCAAATCCCTGGCAGCACCTATACTCTTAGTAATGTTATCATTTTGCTGCATTTTCCCAACACCTTTTGACCTTGCAGAGTCTTAACAATAAGAGGGGATGCAGACTGCCCAGTGCAGGGGGGTTGGACTAGATGACCTCCAGAGGTCCCTTCCAACCCTAACCATTCTATGATTCTATGATTCTATGACTGTCCGGTGGGAGGACCTACAGGTGTCCTGACAAAGCAGGACATGAGCCACTTCATCTCCAAGTGAGCCACAAGAAACTGATTTGAAGCAATGCACTGGGGAAAAGCTGTGGTGAGAGCCACCTGCATGCTGCAAGGAGTCCAGGGCAGGCACTGCCACAGAGGTCAGCTGAAACAACACGCGGTGCCTAGGCTACGCTGCCAAAACAGCTCGCGCTGGGACTTGAATTACCACCTTTGTGCAAACAGCCTGCCTGGCCACCACCATCAGCTCCCTTTCTTTGATGAAGCAGATAGGGCCAAAAGGAAAACAGAAGAGGGAGAGAAAGCAACATATGGTGATACACATGGATTCGCTGGACGAAATGTGTTCCTGCGCCTGCAGGAAGTTTTGCCTCTGACTCCAGTGACTGTAAAAGCAGAGCTCAGGGGACCGGGGGTAGAGTTTTGGGACTTAGGAAAATGAGCTGTCAACTGGGGACGTATCTGTGGCTAGGAGGACCAGTTGCCTGCATACCAGGCTGTGCTGCAGCAAACCAAGCATGATCAGTAGTTTACATGTATTCAGGAGAATGATTGAACTGTCTGGAGAAAATTATACTAATGCTGAGGAGAAAGGGTGAGAGGGAGGGTGTTTTTCCTGAATTAGGAAAGTGTTCCTGCTTATTTCTGCTTGCCTGTGGGGATGAGGGCAGCATAATGAATCATCTCAGCCACAAAAAAGCACAACTAACATTTTACCTGAGCGAGACGAAAGCTTTTTCAAGGCTCATAAATGCTTATTGATTTGTCCTTTTCTATTTGTGTGCCTCTGCATTTCCAGGAGCACAAGGGGAAAGAAAATACCCCTAAAAAAACCCCCAGCTCGTAGCAGAGGTCTGACCCTCAGTGCTTTGACAGCAATGAAGCCACTTGCCTCCAGCAATGGACTTGGTCCATCCTCTGCTGACAAAAGCAAACCAGCCCCATGCGTGGAGCCTCTGGCCTGCAGCAGTGCCCTCCTGCACTCCCAGCTGCCTCTCACCTGCACACATTCACCTTTTGGACAGCCTAGGACACTGCCAGAGGTCAGCTGGGGGGTAGCCAAGAGCTTGGCCTGCAGTGTCTTGGGGCTTATCAATGGACTGTTGTTCAGCTTGGGATTCCTGAGCTCCTTAGTCACATCTTTGCAGGTAACTATAAATCACCTTCTGCAGAGCCTGGGGTTTTGCAATACTTGGCCCTTTGCAATTTTGCCTCTTCTGCAAATAACAGGAGTGGCCATTTTTGCTCTGCTTCAGACAAGCTTTCAAGTTATGGGCTCTGGGTTCCTGAAAAATGAGTTGGGCTGTGTCCTAGTTTGAGTTAGAACAGAACTAATTCTCTTCAGTGATTTTACTTTCCAGTTCAAACTCCTCTAAGCCATTGCTAAATGTAGTGTACCGGATCAGGGTGTGAAGTAAAAGGCTGCAGAGAGAAGCAGACAGTTCAGATGACCCTAAACTGACCAACAAGATCCCCCATTCCATATACGTCAAATTCAGCATAAAACTAACAGTCAGTCCCTGAAACTCCCACACCAAGCTTTGGCCTTGTAGTCTCTTACATAAAACCTAAGACCCAAGCAAATCAGGTGCATGATTAAGCTGTTTAGCACCTAATGAACAGCAAATACAAAGACCTCCACCCTTCCTGAAGGTTGAGCACCTGAGCCATCTTGGATGGTGGACTGGTAACTGTAACTCTCCCTGTGAGGATCAGAAGCTCAGCTCTGTTGCTACAGGACTCTGTCCATTTGATCTTTGATCCTGATCCAAGAGTAACTCTTCATGTGAGGATTAGAAGTCTATCCTGCTATTGCAGGATTCTGTCTGTTCCAGAATCCAGTCCCTGAGTCTGATTCCTATCTGCTGCTGAGTCCTTCTGCCCCAGTACCAGTGGTGATGATAGCATAGTTGCCATCAAAGGGGGTTTGGTATTGGTTTTGTATATATTTGTGTATGTTTCATTTTATTGTTATTATTTTAATTAAAGTAGTTTAAGTTCTCTTTCCAATCCACAAGTCTTTCTCTCTCTTGGTTAATTCCCTTTTTTCCTTCATGGAGTGGGGGGAAAAGGGGGCAATAGAGAGCATCTGTCACTGGATTAGTGGTTGGTCCAGCCCTAACCCTTGACAGGCTGATTCTCCTTCCTTGTTGAAGTTAGTAAATTTCATTAAAAGCAGCTAGAAACGCATGAAGTTGCTCTATGCTCTTGTTTTTTCATATAAGGAATAGTTGCCACTGGGATGGAAAATTAGCAAAAGAATCCGTAAAAGCATCCTAAACAGGTTCAGGAAAAGTCTGGGAAGGGATGACATAAATGATCAAATTTACATCTCTGGTTGAGGACCTTCGCTGCTGGATGGCATTTGCTCTGAGGTGAGGTCAGTGTTGTTTGCTGGTTAAAACCTCCTGCTGATCATCTGTGCAGAGGCAGGTGACCTTTCCCCCCGCCATCAAATCTCATCCACTTTTTCTTGTGATGGATCCCCAGAGAACAAACCCTGAATCTGTGCTCTTCCCCTATATTTCGTGCCATGAAATTTCATGGTGCAGTAGTTTGGCTGATAACACAGCAGCAGGGATGCACCTGCACAGCTAAATATAGGTCCCAGGACAGCGTTGGTTGATGACTTTGGAGTGGTGTGCCCATGGCAGAGTCCTACATAAGGCAGAGGGCCCTGCCACAACTCCTAAATGTGCTTCAGGACCAAGGGGATGTGCTGCTTGGGGAGCCAAAGTTGAGCTGATTTGCACCAGCCATTCTCCACCTAGGGCTCAGGTGTCAGCAATGCCACCCCAGGAGCACTTGACCAGGTTTGCAGTCTGTACACTGTTGTGTGGGATTGCACCACTTCTCTGGGGTTTGGCTCTGGGGAAGCTCATATGATGGCAAAGTATTCCCACTCCCTCAGCCCTGAGCTAATTAGGACAGAATGAAGTGCAACGCAGCCTTTAACATTTACTGCCTCATTTTTCATACAAGCTCCTTCCCTAGCTAGGAAGGTGTTAAAATCATGGAAAAAAACCCACGCTATTGCAGTAAACCATCAGCATGGCTGTCATGTCTCTGCCTGACATCTGCTCAGCTCTGCCCATGGAAGCAGCTGCCGCATCAGCTATGGAGGATGCTCAGAGCAGGATTTGGTTTTTTTATTACAGTGATAGATTTGACTTTTCCACTTTTCAGGTTTGCTCACCGTCTTACTGGTGTCTTTCCCTCTCTGAGCTCACTTAATAATGCATGACAAGGAGCACAGGCTGCTTGCTCTGTCACAGCAGCAATAATGCAGTGCGTACCCGCTCTGTGCAGGGTCAGGTTTCTGCCACTCGGGAATTCGACAGATGGAAATGCTGGGATTCTTTCCATGGCCCTCCTGCCTCCCAGGCCCCCAGGATAGCTGAAGATTATCAAGGGCATATCCCAGCACAGTCACAGACATGGGAGAGGGAGGACCTAAGCTTGGGTGGGAAGAGGTGATAGAAATCATTATTTTAATGAAATTGTTGAAGATGTGACCCTTCCCCCTGCCTGGGAAGGCATTGCATTCATAATTGTATTGCTAATAAAATCAGTTTGGCTTCTTTAAACTGATTTTGGTTTCACTGTTATGACTCAACTGATTAAAAAATTCAGAAACATGGTCCTCTTGCCTTCATCCCCAAATTAATACTGATGTTTCCTCTCCTTTGTTTTCTCTGCACCAAGTCAGGAGGAGCCCTCTGTTCTGAGGGAGTCTGAAGAAGACGACCAGACCTAGCAGGGATGAGGCTGTGCTTACAAGCCTGAGTGCTTTTGCATGAAGATTATGTACCCATCCCTGAGCCGTTGTGGCTTCCAGATCCCAGTTCTAGAGATGTGGGGATTGGTCTCTCCAATCAGGCTTTTCTGCTGTTTATGCAGTGGACTTTGCTTTCAGATCAGTCACATTTGTGGCTGATCCTCCATAGGTGCCAGCCAAGTAAAGCAGAGGAGAAAAGGGAGTTTTAGAACCTGGTCTAGTGGATAGAGGGATATGTGTCTTATTTCCCTTATCTCCATTGTCTGTGGGTCTTCAGATGACAGAAGATGGGACAGAAAAACCTGGATTAGGAAGAGCAAAAATGCATGAGGTCACAGAAAAGATGAGTAATGGAGAAGGTGTAACAGCCAAAGGTAAAAACGGACAGAAAAAGCCAGCTCATTTGAACAAAACTCAAGCACCAGTGGTGCTTTTCTGTGTCATATGTCTGTATCTTCTTTCTACAGAGAAGCACGGATGGGAACAGAAGGGTGCACAGGCTAGGCCTTTGGGGATTTCAGGATCAAGCGTCAGCCTGTGCTGGTGTGTACACAGGTGAGGCCATCATGAAAGATGGGCTGAAAGCCACACTTGGCCTTCAGCTCTGAGGCTGCCTCCCATCACCTCTCAGTCATCAGCACTGTGAATGATGGTTTCTGACTTTGACCCCAATCCTTTCTGTATTGGGAAAGACCTAAACTTCTCCGTCCCAAGGAGTCATCTTTCCCTCCAAAAAAACCCTCCCCAAAACACATCCCCCACCCCTCCGCAAAAACAAACCCAAACCCACCTACATTCCGGATTTCTTCCCAGATTGAATGCTTGCTTGTTTTAGCAAGAGCTGTCTGTACTGTAATAAAAATATTCATCTTAATTTCGGAGTATGAAATATTGCAAAGTTGAAGCTGGTTGTATTTTGCAGTTGTGGCAGAGCTGGCTGGAGCAGTCTTACAAAAATAGTGGTGCTGTCAGAAATGATTGCTGGAATATGAAAAGAGATTGGCAGATATTGTGGAGTTTTAGGTACCATTCAATTGCTTCTACAGTTGCTTCCAACAGAGAAAGTTTCAAACAAGAACCCATTACTGAATTCCATACAGCATCACTGAGTACCCAGGATGCTCAGTTGTGGCTGAGTATCATAGAATCATTACGGCTGGAAAAGATCTCTGAGATCATCCAGTCCAACTGTCCACCTAATGCTATCAAGCCCACCACTAAACCATGTCCCCAAGCACGGGGTGACAGTGCAGGCACAGTGAGAGACAGTGGCCATGCCTGGGCACTCCAGGTTCATCTCTTGGCTGGTACCAAGCCAGGGGCTGCCAAGCCAGAGCTCCTCAAAGGGCGCATGCTGTGCTCCTCCTTTTGCATTTGCAACTCTCATTTCATCTCCTAATACTGCCCCATACAGCAAGACAGTGGCTAAATGTGGGGCTTGGACATATCCATGTGTGAATTCATTGATTTTTGTCTCATCCAGGACACACATGGTGCTCAGGTGTCTCTGGGAGCAGAGCATGCAGAAGCAGGAGTCACCATGCTCCCATGCACTCAGGAGGGCTGGGGCAGCCCCAGCTCTCTGTGGCCAGCAGAACAGGGAGGGGAAGTAGGATACAATCCATGCTTTCGCATCTCCAGCTCCCACTCAGAGTGGCAGGGAGGAGGTGGTGTGGCACAGAAGGGCAGTCCAGAGCCTCTCATCATCGGTCAGTGATGGACAGCTGGGGGACAGGGAAATAAAGGCAAGACATGGACAGCCTCCCCTTGGCTCCAGGGAGGAGAGGTAGGGTATAACGTGAAATATCAGGCAGGCGTATCGTTTGACTTTATCCCTTCATGAAGCCACTTTGTGGTCTCTGTCAATCTGGGTGTCAAGATACGTAGATGGAAGTCAGCATTTGCTCCATGTCTCAGTTTGCCTGCTCCAGCCACGTACGGAGGCTTATAGCGCCTTGAGAACAGGGACAGAGACAGCTCCCACACCAAAATATGCCACTGCTGGCTGACGCAATCAGGGCAAGAGACAAGGGGACTTAAAACAGCTCATGAAAAAAATGCCATTAGACTCCCCTTTAAACCTTACCTTCAGGCTTTTGGACTTAAAAATAACACACACTGTTGGCCATTTATGTTTAGCTCACTGAGGGCTTTCTCTCCTGCAGGAATGTGAGGATTAGATGGTCTTCTCTGCTTGTGCGGTGACTCCACCAGCACCCCATGAAGCGATCATGTTCTCCTCTTCTAAATCCTGGGCTGGATTGGCAGCAACGATGCAACAGCAGATGCATGAATGAGATTCTAGTGTGCTGCATCCAATCCAGGTGGGAAGGAGGGTACCCCTGTGCAAGACAGGCTCCGTGGACAGCTGGTACAGGACTTTCAAGCCAGGTGAAGATGCTAACAAAAATGTGGGTAGTGTTCAGCTCTGGTCTAAGGGTAATAAAACCTATTGATTATGGTGTTCTGGTTTCTGAGGGTCAGATCCAGCTGCTTGGCTACAGTCAGTGACAAGCTGCCAGCAGGTTTCACTGGAGTTAAGTTACTGTAAATGACAGTAGGAAGTGGCTGCAGAGGTTTTTTAATCACGAAAGAGTTAGAAGGGCAGGTACTTAGCAGGATGCAGTAAAATCATCAGAGTAGAGAGACGTAACCTTCTGCTGCAGTTAGAGCAGTGGCTGAGGATGTTGGGTACTCAGAAACCTCAAGTCTGCTCTCACAGTTGTGTCTGAGCTCTCTGAAGTACTTCAAAATACAGTGTGGAGTAAAACAAGCTATGGGTCTGGTGTGACTCCCCTCCAGTCTTTCCACAGGACAGACACCTGAATCTGACAGATGCAGCCCCTGGCGTCAGTCTAGGCAGCAGCTTGCTCTTTGATTGAGTGGTGAAGACTGTGCAGTCTTAAGGCACAACCCCTCATCCTGACAACACAGAGCAACTGAATGCAATCTCCTCCTGCCCAACAGAGAAGAGGCTACCCAAGATGTGCAGCTTATTTCTGGGCAGCTCATTTCTGGGCATCTGGGCAGGAGCTAACATGTTACACAGGGGGAGAACAAGGTCTCAGATACCAGTGTCAAGTACTTAGGCTGTGGCTAACATCTCCTGGTGTCTGTGGTGTATACCTTGGGGCCTGGAGAGCTGTCATTAGTCAGAACATTTGAATGAAAGAGAAGTGTTTTTATTTTTTTTAATTGTTTATTTTAATTAAACCACATTTTGGCCAAGAAGCAATTTGGGGATGGGGGGAAGATAGAAATAAAAGGGGAGGTTTACTAGAAGAGGCCTAGGATTAGTACCCACACAACCTGAGAGCAGGTTTACTTCTGAAAGTAAACCTGGGATGCAGGGTCTGCATCACAGTAGAAGACAGCTTTGGTACAGGGAGAGATGTCTTCATCCCTCAGGGGATGGATGAGTCATGGACCAGTGCCTCAGAGCAAACCTGCTGTTCCTGGAGACTGTGTTGCAGATACAGGGAGACAAATCTTGTTTAGAAGGAATTTCTTGAGCAGCGAAAGTTAGGTTGGACTAGGTGCTGGCTGCCATGCTGGCTATTGGTGGGCTTTGCCTAGGTGGTACCAGCCCTCTTTCCTCCTGAAGGAACAGTCCAGCCACACAGACAGAGGAATGCAGCAGCAAACACAGCTGAGCTCTGCTCTGTGCACTTCAGGATATGATTCACAGAGGCACTGTGTTTCCCCAGAGCTGGAGAACTGGTTTCAGCCCACAGAATGCAATACTTCCCCATCCATTCCAGCAGCTCAGAACATCAGTGCTGCCTGTCAGAGGCTACTGAGATTGCCATGACTTTCTCCTTGAGACAGTTTCAGGCTTTCCTAGTGCCTCCTTCTTAGGTCATTTCACCCGTTTTGGGGTCTAGCTGAAATTCTGTAGCTCCCTTCACACTAGTGCCTCTTAACACATTTCACATGCAGCTGTGAGAAGAGCTGATGTCTTTGCTCCACAGAGCCTCCTAAGGTTAGCAGCTACTATACATGTGTAAGAGTCACTTCCAGACCATTGAATTTCATAGCTGCTTCAGCCTTCTGTGATCTTTATGGAGCAATTTATGTTAAGTGTAGGATGTGGCATAGGACATCAAGGTAGTGGTCCTTAAAATGTGCTTGTTACAGAAGGAACTTTTGCAAAGGTGAGCCTGAGATGAGAGGAACATAGAGCTCAGATGCCAAATGCCATACTGGGAAAGTGTTGGGTGGTGAAATAAATACTGAATAACCCTCTTGTGATGGCTGATTTGAAAGATCAAATATCACCTTCAGGCTAACTGTAAAAATCTGGAGCATCTAAAGACACATGGGGGCTGGTGAAAAAGCAAGTGGTGGGTGATCATTCATACCAATCTAATAATGTTGGAAATAATTTGAAACTAATTAGCAGTGGAAAACAGCAAGACAAAGTAAAAAAAAAAAAGTAGGAAAGAACAATCTGTAGTAATTGCTAGTATTTCTTGTCCTCTATGAGCAAAAAAATTTTCCTTGTGAAAAACTGGACTCTCCAGCCAAAGGAGAATGTGTAATTGTACTTCATGTGGAGAAGAAACTGCTGGTTGTCATCATTAGTGATAATATATTAGTACTAGATGTTCTGAGGAGAGCCCTCTGTGGTCAAGTAAACATGCCTGCAAGGCTTAGCTATAGCCTCTTCCTTTTAAAGAGCACCTAATTACATCTAGAGAGACCTACTGCACCTTTCATCAAGATAAATTATCTTTGCTATTCTTTTGACACTAAAGTTGCCTATCTGAGTAGCAGTGGTAGAGATCAGGAGACTTGGTATGTGGTTCTTTAGTAAAGTCAAAATTACTACAACTGTCTGAGTATATCATTAATGTGCTTTATTTCCACACACCTCACCTCCTGGGTCTGAGCTGGTAGGATAACACACACAATTTTATTTTCTTATGATCCCCAAATCCATTGCCAAGATGCGATTCCCAAGAGGCAAAACAACACGAGATGGTCTACTACGACCATTGACTCCATTTTCATGATAAAGGAGTTAGCTCACCCAAGTGGGTCTTCAGAGGACTGAGCACTCCATGGAAATTCTTGAAGAAGCCTGTGTTCAACAACTGCACCTCAGGACAATTGCAGAGGTATTTACAAGAGCAGTTTCTCTGCTTGTGAGTGAAGAGATTGTCTCTGCTTCACAGGTCTTTTGCAGAAACTAGCTTGAAGAACAGAAAAACCTTCTGGTGATCCCCCTGTATGTAAAGAAAAAGAAGAACATCAGAGTAATTTTTGGGATCACCTTTCTGATTTGCAGCTATGAAGTTTTACCTGGTGGTACCTATTAAAATGTTTCTTGAGAGCTGTTGGGGTGGCACTGTTCAGGCAGGCCAGGAGGCATTCAGAGAAGCAAACTAAGGGTCTAAGGGGCTATTGGTTGCTCCTTTGTACTGACTGCACATGCTGTACACACACCCTGGCATGATGTTATGATGTTTGTCCGGACGGCAGGCTGGGCACTGAAATTGAGTGCAGACACACTGAGTTTGCAGAAACAAGAGGTTCAAAAACCACTTTCATCAGTGCACCAAGTCATACAGGTATGGGCTTTACCTGTGCTGCATTTGCCCTTGTTATGTCCTAAGGACCTCGCTGCCAGCGTCCAAGCTTGCTAGGCCCTGGCAGATGACCCTTAGGACTAAAGGGTGGGTCCAGCTCTGCGCATGCTGTGTCTCACCTAAAAAAAAATCCATAGCGCAGGCTCGAGGGTGCTATCTGCTATCCTCTTTTTATCAGCGTGCTTGGAAAAGGCGCTGAGGAGGAGCGTGGATGGAGCCCTCCCTGGATCTTCATTCGCGAAGCCTAGCCATACATACGTTTTCCACCAGCATAGCCCTGATGACTTCACTGCCATAAAAACAAGGTAAGAATCACAAGGTAAGTGTCTATATGCTCACTTTAGGACTTGACTGTACAACACTGGTACAATGCGTCTGCTTCTAAAATCAGGTGTGTTTCTTTCATCATGTGTGTAGAAGAGACCAGAGTGGCATAGTCCTGAGTGGGTTTAGAGCTCTCTGCTTTGGTCTGCTGCTCGGACAGCACCTAAGCAAACAATAAAGCATCAGAGCACATTAGCTCACTTAAAAGCAAAATGATAATCCCTCCATGGCTAGTGAAATTAGGCAGACACAACCCTGTGAGTGAGGTCTCAATTCAGCCAAGTGTCCACCCATGGGTCACCACAAGGTCTACCCTAAAATACCAGCACTGGCCTGTCAACAATGTGCCTAATGTTGAGTATGAGCATTTACCCAGTTCAGTGCCTGTGCAAATGAACAGTCCCACAAGAAAATGCCACTGAGAGTTCGTCAACCTTGGTCATCCTGAGACTGCAGGGACTGCACCAGCAAGGCTTGGGCCAGCCTGCTAGCCAGGCTTTTCTTGCAGCCAAGCCAACAAAGCCCACACCACACATGCAAAGCTGCAGAGAGCCTCTCCATGCACATTTCTGCTAGACAAGGTGGTCTGATCAGGCTGTTGTTGTTTGAGGCAGTTACAGCATCCACAGTAGAGCAGGGAAGAACTGGTGAAGAATATTTCCACCGCTGTGAGCTTTAGCTCCCCTATAGCATCCAATTGCAAATTGCAGCTAGGCAAAGAGACACTGTTTCTCTGGCCTCCTAGTTGCTTTTTGTCATATTTTCAGCATTCATTCACATCCTGTTCCCTTTCCACTGTACCTTTGAACTCCCCTTGCCCTGTCTCTTCCAAGCCTGATGTAGTGAGGATGCTCTGCCCTGCCAGGACATTTCCTTGGGAAATCTCCCTGCCCCAAGTCCCAGAGACAGCCTCCTGCACGAGTTGAAGGTACACAATGATGTTTACTTGCCACAGGGCAGCAGGGCTCGTGGCTCTGGTTTGCTCCTGCTTGCCTGCACATTCCCAGCAGGGATAACAGTATTGTCTCAAGGAGCGGCAGGCATAGGTATGGGATCAGGAAACTTGTTCGGTCACGCTGTAATCACAGCAGGAACTGTCTTATCTGCTCTTATCACGCAGTGCTACAGCATGGTTTCCCTAACACAGCGATTCCCCCAAGATCCAGCCAGTACAAATGCTGCCAGCATGGGACCAGAGGATCCAGCACAGCAGTGCTACCCTAAAATCGCTCAGGCTATCCTCCCTGTTGTTGGATGTGTTCAGCTTCCTCAGGAATTCCATAAAAGCATGGATGGAATAGAAAGAGTGTAGGGGGAAACATGCATTCATTGCAGCTCTCCCCCTGGCTGGTCACTGCCCCAAGCCTCTCCCTTGCAGGCAGTGCTGTGTATAGATGTTGTACCTGGCCATGTTGTGAACCTCAGTGCTTTCTCCCTGCTACAGCTAGCTTTCCTATTCTCATGTTTTCTGCTTATGAGTGAGCTTTGAGAAGGCCAAGCCAAGGTTTTGGGCAGCTTGAGGGACCCAAAACAAGACATAAACTTGAGTACAGTGTTTGCAACCCCTTCAAAACCCAGTTGGTGCTGCTTGCCCTGTATCTGATCAGAAGCAAAGGCAAGTGCCAAGTTTGCCCTGCTCTGCAGCCCTTCACAAGGAGGGTAGCCTGTTTCAGGCAGCAGCAACAAGGAGCAGCTCATTAACCCTGGCCTTATTTGAAAGAATTGCTATGCAGAACAGATGCATGCTGGGCTGGTTAATGTTGCCTTGCTCTGGTGTTGGTCATCTCTTGGTGTTCCTGGATGATATCCAAAAATACAGGTGTGAGCCAGTGGTCACAAGCCTTGGAAAGCTTTGTGTTGAGTCCAAGTGTGGGCAAATTAACCCTGGGCTGCTGCTGTAGCACAAACTCTCTCTTCTCACTTTGGTGCCCTTGGAGCTGCTATGGCAGACAGCATCTTTACTGACCTCCCCCAAAACCAAGAAGAAGCAGAGCCTTTCCATCATGTGAAGACTGCTGTGATTTACTGCAGAATAATCTACTGAAAGGGGATGAAGGGCAGGACAGGGGGGGGTATGGTGTCCTGGGCAGGTGCTGAAAATCAATGGGACAAGAAGCTTTAATGCAGAGCTGGGACATTGAAACAGAACAGATGTAAGGGGAAAGCCTTAGGTTCGGCAAAGAAAGCTGCTGACTTCAGTTTTGGGCTGCAGGATTGAACCCAGTGCAACTAAAATATCACAGAGGAACAGGCAAAGGCTATTGTGGAAAATAAAGCACCATCACTTATTGGCTTCTCTCCCAATATACTGTAAGGAGCATTAGCAGCTAAGCAGCATCTCATGGATTTGTCTTGCATGTGAGGCATTGCCAGCATCTACAGGCCCTTCTTTTATGTTAGTTTACAAAAAATCACAGCAGATTTTCTCCCAATGGAAACTCTCTGTTCTTGGACATAGGAGGAGAGGCATGCTGATGGCTGGCTGGGTGAGGGTTGGATGTGTTTGCACATTCCCTCCCCTTATAGGACTGAGCCAGTATATCTAGTAACCAGCATCATTGCTGTAGGATCAGGGGTTGAAGGGCCAAACACTGCTCCCACTCCTGGTTTTGCAAGGTTCCTTTGTCACATTGTGTGTGGACACAAGTCATGTAGGCAGGGAAAGCCACCATGCAGTTCTGGCTGAGCCATGGAGGCATGTGGTGAGTGAGAAAGAGCTGTTTGCACAGGGACAGGGAGAAAAGTGCAGGGTTTGGGTCTCAGCCACCAAATCTGCCATATCTTTGGAAATGAATGCAGGATTTCCCCATGCTCACAGCTTCATTTGAGAATGGCATTTGCCTTTCTCCTCTGCAGAATGAGAAAGGGCAGTGCAGTTGCACTGGCTTCCCCTATCCTATCCATCTTCCTCTCTGCCCTTCCCTCCTTCCTCCTCCTCCTCTGGGAAAGGCCATTTATGGGACGCAGCCTCTCTCCTTACTCCATCAGAGCCTCCCTGCAATTTCTAGCTGCCACACACACAACTAGCAACTTTTCTGGAAAATTGCCCTCCATTTACTTACATCTGAGGCACAAATGCATGCAGATCCTGGGGAGGGGGCTGCTTTCTCAGGCAGATGTTTCCAAGTGTTAAAAAAACCATCAGCTGCAAGCTGAGATGCTCCTCTTCATCCCAGAGAGCAAACTGCAGTGGGGAGGAAGGCATGTGTCCATCTCCTTATGGAGTATCTGTTGCTTAAGAGACAGTTCAACCATCTTCAATGCGCTACTGAGGCATCTAAGAGGGGATATAGGGACTTAAAATCTGCCTTTGGGCACCAATACACACCTTGGGAGCAAATGATTCCTGAAGAGGTTATCAGGCTGCCAAAAAAGAGGAGAAGAGCAGTTGGCTGACATTGGGTCAGACAAGAGGCAATAGGATAAAATGGCAGCAGGAGGTTCAGATGGGCCCAAGATAAGGAGTAAACCCTTCAGCATGAAATTCCCAAGCAGAGATGTGCTCTGCCCAGAAGGTTTGGGAAATAAACTGGGAAAAGCATAGAAGGAAGATATATGATATTAAGTGCATCCACTTCAGTGACCAAAAATAATTTTGCTCATTCTTCAGTGTCACAACAAGACATTTTTGACATAGGTTATTTAGACAGCTGCCTGCAAATATTCAGGTTGAGTTCTCTGCCAGAAAAAAAAACAAACAACAACCAAAAAAAAACCAAAAAAACCACCCCCAAACCCCAAACAAATATAAAGAGAAGGGGAAGAGGGAAAGGGGAAGAAGAAGAAAAGAAAAGAAGAGAAAAGAAGAGAAAAGAAAAGAAGAGAAAAGAAAAGAAGAGAAAAGAAGAGAAAAGAAAAGAAGAGAAAAGAAAAGAAGAGAAAAGAAGAGAAAAGAAAAGAAGAGAAAAGAAAAGAAGAGAAAAGAAGAGAAAAGAAAAGAAGAGAAAAGAAAAGAAGAGAAAAGAAGAGAAAAGAAAAGAAGAGAAAAGAAAAGAAGAGAAAAGAAGAGAAAAGAAAAGAAGAGAAAAGAAAAGAAGAGAAAAGAAGAGAAAAGAAAAGAAGAGAAAAGAAAAGAAGAGAAAAGAAGAGAAAAGAAAAGAAGAGAAAAGAAAAGAAGAGAAAAGAAGAGAAAAGAAAAGAAGAGAAAAGAAAAGAAGAGAAAAGAAGAGAAAAGAAAAGAAGAGAAAAGAAAAGAAGAGAAAAGAAGAGAAAAGAAAAGAAGAGAAAAGAAAAGAAGAGAAAAGAAGAGAAAAGAAAAGAAGAGAAAAGAAAAGAAGAGAAAAGAAGAGAAAAGAAAAGAAGAGAAAAGAAAAGAAGAGAAAAGAAGAGAAAAGAAAAGAAGAGAAAAGAAAAGAAGAGAAAAGAAGAGAAAAGAAAAGAAGAGAAAAGAAAAGAAGAGAAAAGAAGAGAAAAGAAAAGAAGAGAAAAGAAGAGAAAAGAAGAGAAAAGAAGAGAAAAGAAGAGGAGAAGAGAAGAGAAAAGAAGAGAAAAGAAAAGAAAAGAAAAGAAAAGAAAAGAAAAGAAAAGAAAAGAAAAGAAAAGAAAAGAAAAGAAAAGAAAAGAAAAGAAAAGAAAAGAAAAGAAAAGAGAAAAGAGAAAAGAGAAAGGAAAAAAGAAAAAACAAAAGAAAAGAAAAAACAAAAGAAAAGAGCCATTTCTTAAAATTTTTGAAACTTTCTTAGGGAACATAGACTTTTCAACCAAAAATGACTTTGCAAGAAGTTACACTGGCACTTTCTTGTCAAGGTCAAGGTTTTCTCTTGGCCTCTTCCAAAAGCTTCTTTTTTCTTTTTTGACAAAACTTCTCATTAATTTTTAATGCATGTTCAATTAGAAACAACAGTACAATTCAGAAAAGACTGAGCCTGGAATGAGAAGTATTGATTTTATTGATGTTCTTCTGACATCTGAAATCACACTTGTACCTCTGGAAGGGGCTTTCAAACTTTTTCTTTTTTTAATTACATTTTGGTTTGGAATCTATATTTCAAACCCAGATAAGTCTCCAAATCACATAAATTCGCTCTGCAAAGGAAATTCTCATCCCACATAGCTTTACTCATTTCCCCTGCAAACCTGTGAAATGTGTCATCACCAGTGCCACTGCCTGGTGCTGGGGTGAGGAGCTGCAAAGCTGGCAGAAAGCCACTCATGGGCTGTGGGGAATGGGAGAGCCTGCAAGAAAAACCCCCACCAACTGCCTCCAAATGTGGATGTTCTTAAATCAAAAAGCCACAAGGTATCTAAACACAGAGCCCAGGGGCTCATGCCCCTGCTGCAAGTACACTGATATCCACTTGACTTAGTATCAAATTGGTTGCAGAGAAAATGTCTTGGAGAACATCTCTGAGGAGCACGAAATAGGTGTAGTGACCCTGTTAGCATCACCTGGGAAGGCAGGGCTGCAAGCAGCACAGTGAGGACCTGTTCTGAGTTTGGTCCAACCAAAGACCAATGCTGCTAGTGGCCTAGACTCTGGCCCAGGAGAGCTGTGCTGCAAGTTTGTGACCTGCACAAACCTGCTTCTTGCTGACCTTTGAAAGGAGACAACCTGGCTGCAGTCCCTGGGGAGGTGGAAGAATAAGTGGAAACAGGAGATGGCTGGAGACAGAGCTCCAACTTCATAACACACTGTGGTGGGAAGAAAAAAAATGCTGAAAAAGAGAATATTGAGAGGTGCTTTTCTTCAGCTGCTCTTGGTGTGACTCCCCTCCCAGAGATGTCAAAGGGGCATCAGGAACCCCCACTGCAGACTGCTCAGCACAGTGACAAGGTTGCAAGGAAGCAGATGTTTTGTAGAGGGGATAACTGCCACAGGACCAGTGCAGGCATGCAGTGGAGATGAGATTAGAGGGGACGCAAATTCCTGGGCTGTGGAGCACTTGCCGAACAGGTTCTCTCACCTGCACCACCAAAATCTGAGGGCTTCTGTTGGACATGGTGACTGAGCAGCACAGTGTTCGTGGAAAGTGATGCTGCACAGCCACAGCCCATGCCAGGGCTGGTCCCACAGCACCAGTGCTGAGCTGGGCTGCTGGGCATGCTCTGTGGTCAAAGGCAGGCTGGGCATTCCTCCCCAGTGGCTGGTTAAGACCTAAACATGAGGCCAGAACTAAGGAGTGAGCCTGGGAGTGTCTCTGTCTGCAGACAGAAACCAAACAGGTGCTCTCAGAAGGTCTCACTGACTCTTCATCAAGTAAATCAGCTTCTGGATACGTGGGTGAAAGGCAGAAGAAAGAAGCTGCACTAAAAACTGCCCTCATGTAATAAGTTTTTGCACATTTTCCTCTCCTATGATGTTGTCCCTCTTGGGCGAGCTCCTGCACAAAGAGCCTTTTGGCTGGCTTATTCGATAGGAGATTCACAGCTGGATCGTGTCCTACTTCCATTGCAGATGTGCAGGCTCCAAACCCTCCACTCTTGACTCCCCATTAGGGAAACCACCTAGAGGTCACTTGGGAAATTTGGCACCTTGAGGTTCCAAAATTGTAGCTGACTCAGAAGCGTGCAGAAGCTGCTGCCATGAACTTTGTGAGACAACTACATACATCANGCCAAGATGCCATTGGCCTTCCGTGCTGCCTGAGCACACTGCTGGCTCATGTTCAGCCGGCTATCAACCAGTACTCCCAGGTCCCTCTCCGCTGAGCCACTCTCCAGCCACTCATCACCCAGCCTGTAGCGCTGCATGGGGTTGTTGTGGCCAAAGTGTAAGACTCTGCACCTGGCCTGGTTGAATTTCATACCATTGGTCATTGCCCATTCACCTAGCCTGTCCAGGTCCCTCTGACATGAGAGCTGATTAATGCCATCCAAGCCATTGCTGGAGCATCTGATAAATCACTGCACTCCTCTGCCTGAGATGGGTCTTCTTTATTATTTATTTGTCATTACGAAGACAGGTTTCTCATGTTTGTAAGCCATGGGTTCCTCTGTGGCATTCAATTAGCTTTGCAGGACAAGGCTACTTGGTCTCCTATCCAGATTAAAAGCAACGAATACTAAATGTTCATTCTTCTAAATACTGAATGATTTACAGCATAGTAGAAAGGTGTGAGTATTGCTGTGCAAAGACTTTGTATTTTAAAGAAGAAATGACTTGATAACCAAAGAGCCCCCATGCTAGGACCCCTTTTAGTGACATTACTGTGTGGGTGAAATGGTGAACTGCCCATCTCTGGAGTCAGCCAGCTATGGGCAAATGATTCTTAAATTGTCATCGGAGATGCATCACTGCACTGAGTGCAAGAAAACACTTACTTCCAACCAAGCTAATAATTCCCAGCAAGGAATTAGTTGTGTGACCATGAGTGAGGGCCCTGTGAATTCCTCAGAATTACTGATTATGAGTTGGGTTTTTCTTGGCAAGTTGTGGGTAGGGAGTTTTGCTGGGGTTTCTTTGTCTGTTTGTTGCCAGAATTTCAGGTGCATTCTGATGGGAAATGCAGGCTGTGGCATCTGTTTTTGTCCCCTGATAAACCAAATAAATCTCTGCAAAGGATCTAGATTGAGAGGACTTTCTGTAGCAGAAGGGACAATTCAGTGAGGGTCATTCCCATGGGATAGAAATGGGGGGAAGAACTGTGCTGTTTGGGGCCCATGTGGAAGAATAAAAAGAGAGAAAGAATAAGAATAAAAATAAACACTACTACTACTACTACTACTACTACTAAATGTAAAGAGTTTAATTTCTTGGGTAGTCCTGCATGTTTATATGAAGTCACGTGCCCAAACTGAGAAGCTGTGAGTTTGGTTTTGATGATCCTCTACTAAAATAAGTAACAAGTGAGGATTTGGTTGCAGTTAGCTCCAGGATGTAGTATGTCATTGCTCCAAGACACTAGTATGTCATTGCCTCAGGATGTAGGCATGTAATTTCTCTGGGACACTGACATGTCATTGCTCCAGGATGTTAATATGTTACTGTTTCATGAAGTGAGCAAAGCCCAAAAGTACATCTTAATTGAGTATGCAGGCTTTGGGGTACGTTTCTGTTCTGTGATGAACTAAACCAAGCTTGAGGAAGGAGCTGTAGCTGGATGGTGGTTCCAATGGACAAATGGACAATTCCAGATATACCACAGTACAGAACCAAATGCAGCTCATGGGCTTTGCTTTGTGATGGAGTGAAGGAGGAAGGTAACTGTGTGTTCTGCACTTCACAGGTTAAACACAGAGGGAAAGGTGCATGGGAGGCTTCCTTTGGGTGCTAAAAAGATGTTGTGAAAGGAAATCTCTTTCTCCAGCAAGCCACTTTGTCTGTCAAGATTCAACATCCTAAATTCCCTCACTTCAGCCTTCTCTCAGAGCTTTGGGGGCTAAAAGCATTGCCATAACCGAGTATGAACAGGCCAGATTTTAGAGAGTTTTCTTCCAACATTTAGATGTTATTGGTGTTTTTCTCCCTTTTCAAGGACATTTGAAAAGCCCCTATGCTAATAGCTTGAGCCTGCCCCTCTGTCAATGTTTAAGTCAATACCCCTTCCCTGAGCACATGATGGACTCAAAACACCAAGGATTACACCCCAAACACTGTCATCAGACCTGTCCCAGCTGGTGAGGGATCCCATCTGGGATGCCAGCCCTCATATCCAGAGCAGCACTGAGTTGTTTCTCTGCCCCCATGTTGTGTTTTCATCACCTTTATCAAGTCATGCCATCTCTGAACAGCACATGGGTATTTTGTCAGGCTTCACATCAATGAGAGGCTGGTTTTCTGTCTTTTAAAATCCATTGTTTGTTCTTTATTCACTTCCTTCTGCTGATTCAACCTGCTGCAGAAATGAGCCATTGCATGGTGGCTCCTCTGAGCTTCTAGAGGAGCCTTGCACTTGGCCAAGATTCAGCCATGTCCTCCCACCCTCCTACAGAAACTATCAGCTCCTTGTTCAGTCATGGCCATCTTCCATGGATGTGCTTACCCAGGACCTACTGCCAGGAGGATTTCAGCCATAGGGAGGGCTTCAGTTAAACTCATCCCAAGGTGCCTGGCAGCAGTCTCTTATCAAATGGTGAAAGCCTCTCTGGGATGGGGGACCACTGCCAGTGAAAGCAGCTGGAAACCCATCTACAGCTGTCCCAGGGTACTGGTGGTGGTGGCAACCCAGACCAGCTTCTTCTCTCCCAAGGTAGCTCAGAGGCAGAAAGGGAAGGTTTTGTGCACATAGAAAGGCACATTTAAGAGATCCATTGCCAGCAGCATCCTGTGATGCCCAGACAGGAGCCTGACACAGAGGAGTGTGCTGTTTCTGAAGATGTCAGACAAATAGCATCCACGTTACTGTGGTGACCCAATCTGATGATGGTCTGGTTCATTCTACATTCATATAAATACAATTATTTGAACACCCAGAGACTCCTAAGCTTTACCAGCCAACTGTGCTAGCCCTAGCCTACCAATCCCCACAATAAAAATAAAGCCCAAAGGGTTTAAAACATTACAAGAAAAATAAGCTTTGTAACTCCTCAAATCCAGTTTGGTTCCAGGATGATGCTGTTGCAAAACAGAGGACAATTTCCAGCTGTCTTCTGGAAGTCAGCTTCACCTCCTGTGCAGAATCTCCAACACCCACCCTTCCTTTGTTCCTCCACAAAGCATGCACATGGGTAACCAGGAATGCTACCCCAAGCCCAAAGCTGAGCTTGGGTGCTAGTTTTTCGCAAGGCTTGTGGTATTAACCAGGCCTCCAATGAAAGGATCTCAAGCATGGAGGGTAACATGGAGAGTGGTATGAAACTCATGGGGAGAGTAACCCGAGGAGCGGCATCACTATGGCAATGGAGATAAGGGGTAGTCCTCACACAGCAGCTGATGAGTGACATGTTTTCTAGCCCTTTCAATGCCTTGAAGTGTTTTCCTTCTTGACTCAAACTAGAACTAGCACAACTGAAAAACAATTAATATGCCCTTGGAGAAGAAAAAAAAAACAACTAAAGCAGCGATTTTTCCTTCTATTTTTAAGTCTCACTTCACCACAATAGCTCCGATATTTCACTCCTGACTCAAAGGCAAAGTCCGAGGGAGCAGGATATGCTGTAGGGTATCTCTCTTGCCACACTATTCGTGTTATTTTCAAGTTCCTCTCTCCTGGGTTGATCTTGGCAGCAGATCACAGTGCTGGCGCAGCACAATGTAAACCAGAGCCATTGTTACTCCATCTCCCGCTCCTCAGTGCTGCAACAACATTTCCCCACACGCCTCCCAGCAAATTGTTGCTGTGCCCCATCCTGCTTCCCCCCTCTCCAGAACCCATTAGGCTGCAGCAGTTCAGCTATTCATCTAGCCCCCTCAGAGGCACCAAAATAAAAAGGTTTCCCTTTGCTGGCTGACATTACACAGGGCTTTGACGAATGGTCTCGGTGTCAGCGGTAAGCGGACGACGTTTCATATTGTGTGCACTGAGCGGGCAGAAAAGGGCAGCAGGGAAGCAAGGAGCTATTGAAATGGTCTTAAAAGCACTTCATCCCCTTCCATCACCTGGTGAAGGCACAGTGGTGGGTCCGGTGGAGGGTCAGGGAGCTGAACTCTTTGCATGGAAACAGCCCATGGTGCCATCAAAGAAGCGTACTGGGGTTTGGACCAACACAGTCAGGGGTGGCTTTTGCTGATGGAGTCAGAGCTGAAGATGAGTTGCAATACCAGCAAAGATCTGAGGGACTCAGTCTTCCTCAATGGAGACCAGAAAATGGCAGCAGACACTGGGGATTTTCTTACAAATTGGTGGCTAATGAGGCCCTGATATACATAAATATGATGTATTTATGTATATGTGTGTGGGCTCACTCCTTCAGCAACACAAAGCCAAAGACACTGCACAGCATCAGCACAGTGCTGAACCTCAGTTAGCCCACCTTGTTTCTTGCAGAGGCATGTTACCCCAGCCCCAGCAGCTGCAGCAAAAGGATGCTCAATTATCAAAGCCAGGCCCATCTCCACAGAAGTTGTCACAGCCATGGTCTGGTCACATTTGGTCCAGGCTGCTGGTGGATGGTACCCAAGATGGGCTGGGACCAGCGATAAAAGTGATGTCTGTGGGAGTTCAGTGCCAGCTTCAGTGAAACAGGATCAAGTCTTCTGTCACTTGGCAACCTGCTTTATCAACGTGAACTTGTATCTCTGCAGCTGTTTTTCCAAGGGCTATTCATGGTTCAAAGCGGTAGACAATACTGTTCCTTTCTTCACTCACAGCCACCTAGTTATCTCTGGCAGAGTGTGACTCTGGAGAGAAGCAATTTGAGAGAGGAAATACATTGGAGATGGAAATAGCATAGAAGATACAACAAGGACTCAACTTTCTTGTTTCTGTCTTACTTAAGATTATGTTTCCTGACTGCATCCTCAAAGAGATTCAAGTTGTTCTAACAAATTATGAAAGGAATATTTTTTTTCCCATGTACATTGCAGAAAATTCAGAATGATTCTGCTGACTTCCACAGTGTGGAAATGGGAAACACGAGTTGGCACTTGGCCCTTGGCTAAAGCATGAAATACAGGGAAGATCCAGGGGCTGCATCCCAATCGGATACCTGTGTGGAAACATTTCTGTCATCATCCCAGTTCATAGCCTGTTGCAAAACCCATCTTGGTGTCTGTAAACATTCGATGTCATAAAAATTCAGTAGGTGGACAGAAAAATATTAACATGGAAAATTCTACAAATAAGACTGCGGCAGGACAGACTTATTTGGGAGAAATGACTGAAGAAATGCAAATCCATAGATGTCAAATATTGGGTGTGCTTTCCTCCTGTGGAAGTCTCCTGGTTCAGTTCACTTGTACAGCAAGGAAATTTGCCTTCCCATCCTGGGCTTACCCTGAGTTTCCTGAGTTTACACTGGAAATTGGCTAAGAAGTTGTTGCAACTTTCATTCTTGGAAAGGTGAGATAAGTGCACAGAAACACAGGTCTCTCTTTATAGTAAAGGCTTGGCAATCTCAACAAAACTTTCCTTGAAAGGCTAAATTTATCCTCCCAAGGGTAAATCTGATCTGACGGATTTGATTTTCTGAAAAATGTATACATAGACATCAGGTGATCAGTTTTTAATGAAACAGCAGGAAGATATAATGAAGAATAAACAGAATAGAAAGAAAATGACAGGAAAGGAGTAAAAACAATAACCTTGAGAAACAACAAAGAAATGCAGTTAGATTTTTCCCCGCTTAGCTGACCTGCAACAATTAAGGCTAAAAGGTCACCTCAGTCCCAGTGGGATGGTGCAATGGCTCTGCTTGGAGAAGTCCCTGAGGCTGGAGTAGGCTCAAGGAAGTCCCATGGAGCAGAGTTGTTGCCCGAGATCCTTGACACCAGCCAAGACACTAGTCTACAGAGTGGCACCAGGACATGAGCTTATCCTCTCCATACTTTTTGGGCCATGTGTCAGAAAGCCTCAGTGAGAGAGTGGCTCTGCAGAGATCCTGGGTTGCCAGAATGCCTAAACTGAAACTTCTGGTTTGATCAAATCCAGCTTGATCGAAAAGGTGTTTTTTTTTCCCTGCCTGATCCCAAATGGATTTACAGACAGGGAAATTTATGAGAAATAAACAGCTACATTTAAACAAACACTTGCAGGTCTCTGGCTACCCTGG
Source organism: Bucco capensis (assembly GCA_013396975.1). NCBI lineage: Eukaryota > Metazoa > Chordata > Aves > Piciformes > Bucconidae > Bucco > Bucco capensis. Next base: position 80,610 of record VWZO01006422.1, on the reverse strand, counting down.
CCAGGAAAAAAAAAAAAAAAAAAGAAAAGAAGAAAAAGAAACCCAACAGCCAATATTAGCAACAGATTTTAAACAGGTAGAGGAATTATCTTATGCATCTAGGAAAGAAAAAAAACAGGCACCCCTAAATCAGCAGCACTGATTTAAACATGAGCTTTTAAATATAGTGTGTGAGCAGCAAATGAGTTCTAATTGAGGAAAGCTTGTAAACAAGCAACAGCTTTCATCTGCAGCATCAGGTGCGATACAGGCTCTGTGCTGGGGGTTGGACTGTGCTGTGAAGCCCAGGCCTGGAAGTGGAGATGGGAATGGACTCTCATCTCCTCTATGAATTTTGAGGCAGAAGCATCCTGGAGCAATGAGGAACAGAAAACCTGGACTCCCACTTCTCAGGGTCTGGATAAGCAAAGTGAGTGTGGTCAGGTCAGTGAACCAGGCACACAGGGAGATCCCAAGGCTGCTCTGTCTCATCCAGGTGCTGCAGAGAACCCAAGCAATGTCTGGAGGCAGACTTGGAGCAGTCAGCCTGCAATGAGAGTCACTTCTTACTTAAAACCATCTCTGAGTGATGTCATTTGTCTTGAAGTATGAGAGTTAAAAGCCCTTTACAGCACCCATGTTTGTGTGGGCATCTGATCCTTGCCATGTTCACTTTTCATCTCCTGCTTAGGCTGAAGACTTGTCTTGACACCCAACGTTTTATCGAGCAATGAAGTTGTATCTGAAGAGCAATCTGGGAAAGTGGGAGTAGCAAAAAAGAGGGAACGTGGCTGGAAGCAAGCCTCTGAAAGATAGCTGGGGTTGTGGTCAGGAAAGAAAGGTCTGTTGCAGCAAAGCATGCAAAGTTAATGCCCAGCCTGTGATGCAAGAGCAGGGGAGATACAGCATGTCAGGAAATGTCTAAGCAGTGCAGATACAATCAGGCTGAAAACAGACAGAGCATGCCAAGAAAGTAACCTTGGATGTCTGCTGGTATTTTTCTCTGGAAAGCAACAACAGGATATTACAAAAGGACAGAAACATGGACATGGTTGCCAGTGCTTACCTAGATATATAAACTACCTGCCCTGGTAGGGAAGTGTTTCCCTGGTAGGGAAAAGTGTTTATGCCCAGTTCCAGACCAGGGCTCCTTAAAAGGCAAGTGCCTGCTCCACTGGCAGCAGTGCTGAGCTGTTGCAGCCAGCTGGAGCTTTTGACAGAAGGATGGTTGCACTCAGAGTTAAAGCTCAGCACTTCCACCAGGTCTACAAGGGACAGGCCATCAAAGCCACTCCTGTTGCAAAAGACATGGACCACAGCAGCCAGGCTGTGTGTGCATCAGGCATCTGCTGCTAGGAAAAAGTAGTCTGCCTTAATTCAGTTTTCATTTCCAGAAGTTTTAATTGCTCTCTGCTCCAATAAATGATTAATCGCTCAGATGAGCTGAAGGAGAAATTGGCAAATCAAAGCCACCCTTGTTTTGAAAACACTTTGCCCACAACCCCCAGTTTAGCACTATACCCCACAGCAGGAGAAACACAAACCGAAGCAGAATATAGCACCCGTATCTCCCAACCCAAGTACCCAAATTTAGGCATGCAGATAGAGCAGCTTAACCCTGAGGATTGCTGGGACCCATATAGACCACCAGAGTCAATGGAAGCAGCAGGTGCTTGGAAACACTGCAAATCAAAGCACTCATTTAGGGCACTAAATATAGAGTAAAACTTAAACACCCAGGCTGGAAAATGTTGGCCATGTAGTCCCTCTGCTGCAGGTCCTGTGCACCCAGGCTGCTGCCACACAATGCCCGTAGAAGGTGCTGGGTCTCTGCTCCCACCACTGCTGCTCATTAACAGGTTTTTATCCACGGTGACACAGTGCAAAGTAGATTCTCCTCCTCACTTTTTTAGAGGATATTGCTGCACTTGAGATAACCTCGCTGGTTTATCTGTACTGAAAGCGATGTCAGCGGGCTGTCAGAACACCTCCCTGCCGACCTGCTGTGTCCCTGGTGCCTTGGGGCTCTGTGACAGGGCTGTCCCCATGTCACCACGCCAGGGACCCTCACCAGACTGAGGTTTGCACCCAGGCACCCCACAGCTGCACACCAGCGTCCAAGGAGGCAAGGCAGCAACCTTGCACTTCCCAGAGCATGCTCAAGGACATCACAAGACAGCAGAGCTCTTTGCTACCGATTTTTTCATCTTTTTTAAAGTGGTAATTTTATTTAAAATAAAAAAAAGAAAAGGGAGTGGGTAAAGAAAGAGAGAGGAGAGCCTTCTTGTCCACACTCACCTTTTAACTTTCCCAAATGCTCAGCTCCAGCAATGCCTCATTTTGCCTCCTGCTGAGAAGCTGCTGCACTCTATTTCCATTTGCTTTTGGGACGTGAAGATTAGAAAATGCTGCAGCAGTAGAACCTGTGGTGCCTTGTGGAGGGGCCAGCCTTGCCTGGAGGAGTTTCAACCCTGTGGAAGGCTGACCATGTCAGGGATGTCACCTTGGTTGGAGCAATGGCTGGCTTGCACATCTCCTGCACAGGCTGACTTGGGTTTTCAGCACCGAATGGCCCTTTCTCACGCCCCTTTACACCTCCTTGTAAGTACACACTGAGGATTTTGGAGCGTAGCCCAGTCATGTAGACATACATCAGTGAAGGGACCACCAAAGAGGGAAGAACTAGATAAGCCAGATGGCAAAAAAAGAAACAGACACAAACTCTCCATAGAGAGGTCAGGTCCTGGGACTACATCTAACAAGGGTACAAAAGGAAAGTCAACCACTCTCTCCCCAACAGCTATTTATAAGTGATGTAACATGACTTTATATAGAACTACAGTTCCTAAAGGTACAAAACGGTCATTTTGTGCCATTTCTGAGTGGAGTCCTTTATGTTGTTGGTTTTTTCCAGCACTGGCAGGTATGAGGACCTAGAAAAGCCCTGTCAGGGTATTTTCTCTGCTCCTAAAACAACGAGCTGTCTCCAGAAGGTCACGGACATGGGCAAGGTTGTAGTAACAGGCAGCCCAGTGATGAATGGGAGCTGCCACTCTCTGCTGGATAATGGTGTGGAGAAGCTGCCCAGACTGCTTTCCTGGCTTGAGCAGCTGCGTGTCTGCTCAGGGCTGGGCACGAGACAATGGCCACCAGCCACCCATTGCTTCCTCCTTCTTCTGTTTGCCTCTCCCACAGCAAACTGTGAGTGCTGGTAGTGCAGCATGTACGTGGCCATTTCGGCTTCACCTTGGAGAGTGTGGGACTGTGGATATACCACTTTTGAGAAAGACTGTGCCAGCTGTGACTTGTTGCACAGCTCTTCAGCAGCAGAGAAAAAAATAGAGGAATGAACCAATGTGATGTAGTGCCTACCTAACCGTCATGTCTGACATAGTGTTCCCGAAAACTCAGCCTTCCTCCACATCCTTTTCAGCCTCCTCCCCACTGGGGAAGCTCCAGGATTATTTATTCTACTAGCCTTGTGTGCATGAGTCCTGGGCATTGGCATATTCCTGACCCAAAACAAATGGGGTCACAAAGCTTAGGCCCAGCATGGACCTCCTCACACCACTTCCTAGTGCTGCTCCTTGCAGGCAGTCATGGGTAGAGTGACTTCTCCATGGACCCTGCCACTCAGAGCAGTGGAATTCAGACAGCTTTTTGCTCTAACCAGAACCAGGCACATGCAGAGCCAAGGTATGAAATAACCATCTCCATTTTCTGATCAGTGCTGGTCTGTATAGAGTGCTCACAGATCAGATCCTCTTCAGTTTGGTCACCTCAACTCAAAAGTGGCAGAAAATCATTTGGAAGGGTATGGAGCTTATACAGGAAAATACAGCTGGAGATGTGGAACAGCATCTCTGCAAGTGGAGACAGAAGAGATCCCATGGAGAGAGGAGCGTCTGTGCCCTATATCCCAGAGATGATGGAGAGGGAACTGCTTAATATATTCAGTGTCATCTTATAAGGGAACAGGTTCACAACAAACAGAAGCAAGCACTTTTCCACCTAATTCATGGTGCTGGTGTGGAACTCATTGCCACAGGATATTGTGGAGTTCTAAAGCACAAAAGGGGTGATAGGATGTCATGCAGAAGAGGCACGTATCAAACATGTCTGTCTCAGGAAGCCCTTTAAACTATTGATGGACAGAAGCTGAATGAGTACAAGAAAGCCTCAGGCTGCAGTTTGCTGCTTGCTTGCACTTTCTCTAAGGATCTTCCACAAGCCACTGAAGGACACAGGATACTAGACTAGATGGACCTTTCATCTGTACCAGTGTGGCTGTTGCCTGAATCCATTTCCACTCACAGGTAGGGCTTCATTAATTAATAGGTGGGGTTATGCCCAGAATTATGCCTCCATGCAGGTGGCCAAGCCTTCAAAGGGCCTTATGCATGCTGCTGCCACAGCAGTTTCCAAACCAGCTCCACAGCTCCCTGATCAGCCTTCTTTCAGATGTAGCCTATCGGCATGGCAAATCAGCCACAGGGAGATGTCCCCTCCAACACATGCCTCCTTCAGAGGAGTGGGAGAAGAGATAGGATAGCAGCTGAGAAAGATCTGCAAGTTAACAAGTCTTAACAGGGCTGAAGGATTTTCCTTGGTTGGTTTTATGGAGTTTTTTGACAAAGCATTGGAAAGTGAGTCTCTCCTGGGAATCCATAGACCAGAAAACAGCATTCCACAGCATTCTCCTGGAGAAACTGGCGAATCATGGTATAGACAGATGTACTCTTCACTGTGTTGAAAAATGGCTGGATGGCCATTCCCAGAGAGTTATGATTAATGGAGTGAAATCTAGCTGGCTGCCAGTCACCAGTGGTGTCCCTCAGGGCTCAGTTTTGGGGCCAGTCTTGTTTGGCATCTTTATTGATGACCTGGACATGGAGATTGAGAGCACCCTCAGTAGGTTTGCAGATGACACCAAGTTGTGTGGGAGTGTTGATGTGCTGGAGGGCAGGGAGGCTCTGCAGAGGGACTTGGACAGGTTGGATCGATGGGNAGGGGGGACCTCATTGCCCTCTACACCTACCTGATAGGAGGTTGTAGAGAGGTGTTTGCCTCTTCTCCTTAGTAACGAATGACAGAACCAGAGGGAATGGTATGAAGTTGCAACAGGGAGGAGTTAGATTGGATATTAGGAAGAAATTCTTTACAGAAGGAGTGGTGAGCCACTGGAACAGCCTTTGCAGGGAGGTGGTTGAGTCACCATCCCTGGAGATATTTAAGGAATGTGTAGACTTGGTGCTCCAAGACATGCTCTAGTAACAGGGATGGAGGGCAGGGTGTTTTGTCTGGGGTTTTTTGTTTGTTTTTCTTTTTTTTTTTTGTTGTTGGACTCACATAATCTGAGATGTCCTTTCCAACCATGAATATTCTGATTCTGTGAAAACAGTTTAACTTCCTAGTCACCATCCTGCATCCTTACAGGACTAAGACATTTACAGCTATACAGTGAACCTTCTGCCTTATCCACCACTGAAAAAAAAACCATACTCTTACTCTTCACACCTTCTTCATGTGTCTGTGGTTTTAAAGAGTAATATGGATGAAGTATGATTAATATGAACAAAAGCTGGTGGCTCCTAAACACAGTGCCTGTTTAAGATTTCAATTCTTTTCCCCATGTAGAAAAAATTTGAAGCAGCTTTGTTGCCACAGACAGAATCTAAGGATCCTCTTCCATGTTCCTAAAGATACGTTCATTTTTCACTCAAGCTAGTCCATCTACATACTCCTTTTATGAAGGTATCACAATGAAGCCTTTGTGCAGGATATGCTCCATCTGCACGGTTGTAGGAACAGGTTAGTGGTAGGAACTATAGGACTTGTTATCGGTTGCAAGAATCAAAAAAACAGTATTTTTCAGTCTTTGGGAAATCAGCCTTGTGCTGATTCTCTACAACTAACCTGGATTGTTAACTCTGAGGCAGAAGAGTTGGATCCCTGTCCAGCTCATTTTTAAGACTGACTTGGTGCTGTGAACAGACACAGTCTTGTACAATTCTGTTTCTTCTTGCTCCAGAAGCAGTATACAGAATGCAAAAAGGAGATTCATATAAACCACTCAGAGTCTACTGGATTTTACAAGGAAAAAGGTGATCCAATGAATCATGAAACTTAGTGATGCTTACAGAAAAAAAAAAAGACATCCTATTTAAAAATGTTACCTATGACACTCATGTATAAACATTTGATTGCAAGCAGGTGTTTACAATCTGCTACATTGTAAAGAGAGATTATAGTATTTAGTCCAAGTCCTTGTTGTGCTGAAAGACATCACTTGTACACAGAGCAAAAGCAAAATGTTCCAGGTATTCATATAGAAACAATGTGTGCATGAGGATGAATATGGGAAGGTTTAGTCATATCTCATTCCAAAGGTGACCTTTTGTTCCTTTACTGTTTTATAAGCCCATTCTTCATTCCACTATCTGTGACAAAATTAGGACAACAGGCTAGTTAGGGACTACTTTTCAGCACTGAGCAGAGCAAGTCTGAGATTCATATGATTTTTCCAAAGGAAGAGCTAGACTCCTACTAAGAGTGACTCAAATGCCTACTTTACCGTTGAGAAAGGAGAAAGCACAGCTAATCTCTACCCTCATCACTCACAGTAGCCCCCTAAAAGTCACAATTAGACTGCCTAACAGAAGGGATTCCAGCTGCCTGGGATGGTTCACAAGCTACTTGAACACTTCTTCAGGCCCCCCCTCTCTCTATTGCATCCAAAGGACTACGATAGCCCATCAGCATTAAACAATGAGACAAAAATACCACATAGGTGACTGAATTGAATGAACCCAAGTTCCTGTGCAAGTTAATACCATCCTACCCCAATTCCTTATTGCAACTAGTGTCCTCTTCAAGGCAGGGACTAAAATGCCTTTCAACTTTTAGATTGTTCTTGAGAAAGTGTATGCAGCTGCAGCAAGTTAATTTGCTGTAAGAACTTCCTCTCCATCCAAGCAGTTTGACCTCAAGAGGACTTCTCATGGAGTTTAAGCAACACTTGGGCAATGCTCTTAGTCACATGGTGTGACTTGAGGTTATCCTCTGCCTAACTAAGAGTTGGACTTGATGATCCTTGTGGGTCCCTTCCAACTTGGGATATTCTGTGACTAATTGCATTGTCTGCTAGAGAACAAACCAGACAACAGCAAATGGCCAAAAGAATCAAGCTCACCAAGTGTTTCAGATTAGCGTCAGATCTTGAAAAGAGCCTCAGGGAACAAAAATTAGTCTGGAACTACTCACTGCTTAAACAAACCCCTAAAACTTCTCAAGGAAGAGCTCATTTACTAATTTTACTCATCATGTAGTTTTTGTAACAAATAACAAATTTTGTGGAAGTAACACAACAGCTGGCACGTGAACCAGCAAGAAATTGAGATACAGAAGTTTAAGTTTCATGAAAAAAGTTAGGAATAAGCAATACTACTGAAAAAGTTGACCTGGAGCAAGTAGAGGAGATATGGAATGAATTTAAGAGCACCATAGAAATAAAATCTGCATAAGACAGATCAAGATTAAAATGTAAAAGTCTCTTTTATTAATCTTGTTTCACATCTCAGTCTACATAACTCCCCCTTGGTCATCACACAAAGGTGGCAGGCAAGCCACCTTTTGGAAGGCAAGCAGCATTATCAAGTTGAACACTTGTCCATGCTGGTTTTGTAAAGTCACAGGGGAACACGTCCTGGACACAGCATCTATTTGACCTTTGGGAAATACCCTGACCTTTTGTTTAGAATAGCAGGTGATGACCACTGCTGTGAACCCGTTACTTTATACACTATTTCAGTAACTGGAAGAAGCAGAACTAGCATCTCCAGGAGCAGTGAAACCAGCTCACTGCTGCATAACAGAGCAGCAACAGCCTTATTCTATCAAATTTATTCTTCTCCTTTTACCTACAGCAGCAATAGAAACTATCTTTAGCTGCATTCATGTAAAACCTCTAACAAGGAGCATCCTCTCAGCTATTGTACACATATTGTATCAGAAATTGCTCTGTGCAGCAGGTACTTGCAAACACTGCAAGTCTCTGAGAGCAGTGAGTCTTACAAAAACTCCATTTTTCTAACCTAGTGCTGTCCTGAGTGGTTATAGATTACTCCTACTGTTTCTGAGGAGCTAACAGCAGCCACCAAATTTTTCCAACAAATAACGGAGTTAATTTTTGAAAGTCATAATTGAAAAAAAATAAAAAAAAGAAAAAAAGTTGGTTCCTTTGAGCTTTAGATTCCCCCCTCCTCCCCTCATCAGCCTTTCTTCAAGGACAGGACACATTTGAAAAGTTGAAACGAAAGATAACAATAGAACTTGATTTTGAGGACTGACTTCGACAGCTCTCGCTTAAGATTAAAACAAGCCAATACTCCAAGGAAAATAATAGAAGTAACTGCATGATGATTGGAATAAAAACTCTGCTAGGATCTAGTATATAGCTACTAGGGAGAAAAAAAAAAAATCAACTTCTATATTCTGTATTATCTTATGTAGCAGTTCACCTTTTACTACAGAAAATGCTCTACACAAAAGTCATTCAACCACCACAAGAAACAAGGCTTAGACATACTAAATTGAAATTGGAGCAAGACAAGCAAGATGTTTGAATGGCTGCAGAACAGAGGAGACAAATATTACTTAAAAATTCAACTCTGTTGGGCAAGAATACGTCAATCAAGCTCCTGCATGCTCAACAGCCCTCATCACCCCCCAAAAGCAAAACTAAACTGCTTGGACAAGCCTTTGCTCAGCAGCTGGGAGGAGAGTCACATCAAAAAAAGTGCATCATACAGAGATATGGCCAGTAATTGGCATCTAAAACCAGCCTTTGTAATTCGCAAAGAGGCAGCACTGGGAGAGTCGTGGAGTAGAGACTGAAGGTGTCTTGTGTCTCTAGACAATGTGTGGGATACTCAGATTCTGGGCATAAGAGCTAGCAGTGGGCAGAGGGCAATGTTGCCAAGTTGACTCAAGAAGTCAACTTCTTGAAGTCAGGTGCAGGCTTTGAGCTCAGCTTACAGGAAGTACCAAGTAATAAAACAGGACTTTCACTCCTTCATTGAGCCCCATCACATCAGAACTTCAACCACTTATAAAGCAAACACAATCTGAAGTATCTTACACACAATGAGGGAATCATTTTATTAGATTATGGAAGACAGCAGCATTACAGTACAAAAAAAGTTACAAGAGTAGCAGAAAAAAAGTGTTTTTGGTTTAAATACTCAGGATTATACTGGGGAACATGAGAAGGATAGTACCCTTTTCTAAACTAACTCCTAACCAGGTTATCAAAATAAGTTTTGAATATTTAGCACAAGTAAAAAAGTTACAACAAACATCATTATAAAATGCTTTAATAAATAGTTTCTTTTCTGAATTTTTTTTTTTTTTTAAGAACATGTCAAAAAAAAAAAGAAGTACTAAAACAGAAGATCTTGCAAAGCAAATCCTGCATTCTGGTATAAAATAACTGGTTTCAAAACATTCATGTTTACATTGTTCATGGGCCAGAGTTTATATTCTCAAACCTCCACTGCTCTCACTGGTAGGGTAACTAGATGTATGTAGTGTTATGTTTCTTCAGTGATTAAAATAAAACTTATAGTTTGCCCAGTTAATAGCAATAATAAAGCTTAAAAAAAAATGCCTAAGCCTTCCATTATAAAGAACCATTTCTAATGAGGTACTCCCATCTTCTGAGCTTTCCAGCCTTTTTTCTTTAGAGCGAAAGATGAATAAAGCACAACAGAAACAAGATTGAGGAAAATATTGTTCCCTTCATTAGGCCTGTATTTAAACGCAAAAAAGTAATACCACATGTAATTAACATATTCACAAAAGAAAAAACAATGCCTCGCTATGTTGGTACTGTACAGTAGATGCACCTGTTAGTGTTCTTGAGATGGGCTGAACATGGGGATAAACAAACAGTTTGGATCTATTTACATATAAGTGGTTATGCTCCTATGTAAATACAAATTGACCAACAGATTCCTAACATTGATTGTATTAACATTATTTTCTAATCTGGACATAATACCAAAAAAAGTCTTATAAACTGCCATAAAACCTCCTTTTCTGCAACATAAATTAAAAGGAATGACATGTAAAAAAAAAAGACCAAAATATTTAAGTTATTAAATCAAATATACAGAGTGATTCATTTAATATGTACATATTTACAAAAAAGCACTTTCACTATTAGAAAATAAACTGTGTCAGTTGGGGAACCTAGAGTTCTCACAATTTACTATATTGATATGGCAGTCTTTGACAGTTGCTATAGAAAAAGTTTAATCTCAAGGCACTTGTCACATGCTTCAATAATGCAATTCTAAAGTAATTAAAAAGAAACAAAAAAGGCCACTTTTAACCACAGTTGAAAGATCTCTATAATTTTTTTTTGTTCCTATTACAAAGCGTGTAAGGCAAATTTGGAAAAAATCTTACAGAAGCTACTAACGTAACAAGTGCAGTGAGCTGCCATTATTAGAGATTCAAAGTCAAGAAAGCAGTTTAAAGTTCGCACAATTTCCTCAACCAGGAGGTTTTAAAGCCACCATTAAATTAGAGCAAGTAATAAAAAGAAATACATTCTGTAAACAGTGTACAGTCTTTTGTAATAAACTTTACACATATTGAAAATACAACCTCTCCTCTGCCACACAGCGAGTGTATTATAAGTAAACTTTACAAAAATAGCAACTATCAAAGATTACTCATTTTTTTCATCTGACAGTCATTGAATAATTTATACAAGGCTAAAGAAACAAAATAAATTTTATTTATTATTTTTATTTATTTTATTTTTTTACGCAAAATAAAGAAACTATGAACATTTGACTCCAGATATTTTTAGTCCTTGATGCAAAGTGGAGATGCCAATTTTCCCCTCCCCAGTAAGCGTAGGTGCAGTCGGCCTACATTCCAAATACAGGTTAGTCTCTACTGCCTTCAAAGTTTGATGCATTCACATTTTTTACAGATCTGTTGTCCATTTTGCCTATCTGATGGGTTTTCTTTACCGGACTGCTCTCTGATGTGTCAGTTGCCTTTGTCGGCAAAGGCTTTGCAAGTTTGTGAGAGAGGAATTTGTCCATTTCCTCATCTCTTTCCTCCTCTTCATCCTCCTCTTCCTCATACTCTACATACTCCTCTACTGCATCACAAGTTCTTTTTTGAGGAGATATGAAGTTTTTGCATTCATAACGAATGTCTTTGTTACTGTAAGATCTGTCTATAGGATTTCTTATGGGATTTAAAGGTGCCCACTGGTTATTGGCACCCTCTTCTCTCGGAGGACGACTTCTCTCTCTCTCTTTTCTTCTTTTCCGAGTCCACCACACGCAGATGATTATACAAGTCAGCCACACAATGCTAAAAACTGCACAAAGAATTGGAACCAAATAATCTAGAGGGTAAATGGAAAAAAACAGTCTTAAGTTAACAGAACTAGATGTATAGCACTGCACATCTGCAAGAGAAGTATCTGTGTGTAATGCCCTAGAAAGATTTTTAGGAGAAAGGACATAAGATGTCATTACAGCACAATAACTGTCTGAATGCACTAGTCCCTCTAGAAATGCTCTTTACTAGCTTAAACTTAGAACTTTCCCTGCTTAATGATAAAAAGGGAAATGAGATGGCTTTTTCCCCTCCAAGGACAAAGTGGTTATATAAGCATCTCTCTCAAGCACCTAAGCTAAGTTTGCCCAGAAAACCTCAGTAACAGCTCTTAAGAAAAACGTCTATCCTTGTAGGAGGCAAGCTATAAAGAGTGCTATGACTCTAAGTCACTCTAGACATACCAGCACTTGCATCAGAAATGTCCTGTGTATACTATTGGAATGAATAGTCCTGTACTATCAAGACATTTAGACTATCATAGACATTTCTGTATCGGCTATCTCATAAACCATTCATGTTAGAGCTATGTAACCAAATCAATCATACACTTTTTAGGATGCTCCAGTGTTATTCCAGAGTAAAACAGCAGAGTATTGTCACTGAAGAGCAGTCTTTACTGATCAAAGAACAAACGAAAAGGAGATGAGGCAACTGCTTTTTTTCCACATTCCCCAATCAAACCCAACTAGTGCTCTCCCAGTTGTAGAGACAAACTATTTCTCTAGGAAACTGTTCCTGAAAATGTACATTTTTCCCCTCTCCTCAAGGGGGAAATCCTATCTGCAAGGATAGAATAACAACATTTTTCTGCTGCTCTTGGTAAGCAAGAATTCATACATGGCAAGATGCAAAAAGAGATGAAGTACTTTGCTTTTTGTAGCAACAGCGGGATTGCTCAAAAACTCTGCACATGAACACTGTCAACCTACTGCTCTAACCTCTAATCCAAACCTAAATTCCCTCTGCAGGTTTAAGACAACTGTGTACAGAATAACCTGCAAATGTTTGTACAAAAACAAATGACTGCTTCAACACCATGATTGTTCGTTCTAATGCTGAAATGGCTTCTGAATGTCTTCTTATGTGGAATATGACACATGCTCAAACATTTCCTTCTGTTATAAGGGGATAAACCAACTGGCCTGAAGGTAGCTAAAAAATTGTATTTTAGTAGTCTGGGGAAGGCTTGTACTCTTCAGAGTAACTGCTATTGTCTCCTTGTTTTTCATAAGCAATCTATACTAAACCATGAATGGTGGGGGAAATAGTTGGAGCTCTTCAAACCAGTGTCTCCAAGATTAGGATACAAAGTGTACACTCTCACTGCTATCACATCTATTATTTCCTCATGACTATGAATCCAAGTTAACTTCATAGAAGTTTCTTATACAGAGAACTGTCTGTATACACATTCCAAATTCAGAGTATTTTTTTTTAAAGCTAGAGGAAACTGTGTCTAAATGATCATCTCTGTACTTGAGCATCCCACAGAAGTGAGATTCTCAATACAGACACAGGACTTTAGAGCACATTTTATGACAGGATTCCCTCTACCTCACCCAATTAAGGGGTGACAATAAAACAAACTATATCAAAGAGCATGAGAGTTCAGGTTAGTTTACTTCATAACTCTACTTAAACTAGGGGTCAGTAGTCAATACTGAGCATCCATATAAAAATGAGGAGTCTGGAAACCACTCTCTACCAGTAGCTGCAAGAGAGGTCAAAGTCTATCCATTTTCTGAGAATCTTTGAATCTTACTGAGGTGGGAGGCAAAGTAATCTCCACCCCTTTTGTCCTAGAATTTAGCACACAATCAGAAGAAAGAGAGACTGAGGTATGTCAGAATCTCAGCTCAATTCTTTAACATCTATACAATTTCTGTTCAAGACAAGAAAAAAGCTAGTACACTCCTTCAGTGGAGCTGAAGAAACAGTACATTTGCCAAGGCTTTAACAGATGAAAGGCATTCTTTGGAAGAGAAATGCAAAGGAAGTAGAATCAGACAATTTACTAGTTGTTTGGACTATGGGTGTGAGATCTTCAAGAAGATTATGTTGAGGAGGTCTAGGATAAAGTTGGGAGACTCTCTTACCATTGTAATGTTTCCACTTTGGGGCTTAATTGAACTGGAGCCTACCAAGAGCCTACAAGACCCTGCCTGGAAGAGGCAGGAACACAGACATGCAACATCTTCAACTGCTTATTTTGGCAAAGCTCTTGGAAAACCAATATTCAGAGATAAAGGTCTCTCCGATCACAGCATATCCTCATTAACAGTAATGAACATTACCTTTTAAGCTAGCTGTGCACTAGTGAGAAACACACTGAAAGTGAGACCAAAGTTTTACGTTACCATGGTGAGGTATTGGAAGATGCTAGACAACTTTAACTCTTGTTAAGGTAAATAATGCATAAGCACATCCAAAGAGACTTGGTGTCACACTGCGTGTCTCCCCCGTCCCCATGCTTTCATTACCTCACAGACTTAGTTTCTATAGTGCAGCAGCATTATGGGCTGATGCTGGATTAAGGTTAATGTGGGAGAATCAAAAGGATTTGAACAGCATGTGAAAAGGACTGATATTGCAAAATGTATGCTCAGATTGGAGAATGTGGTCAGAGCCAAAGCAATGGCAAGGGTAGGTGGGGATATTACACAAGGGATGAGGTTAAATTGAAACAAGAACACAAGCACAGAATCCTGATTTTAAAGCCATCTTCTCTTCCATTAGCAGTTAAACAAACAGCCATTTTCCCTAACATGTAAAGAAAGAGAAGACTGACAGTAGGGGAAGAGAAAACACTTACTCACACAGAGGATGCATGCACTGGGAACCTTACCTGATGATGAATTTCCAACAACGATGGTCTCTACTTTAACTTCAGTTACAGCTAACATAACAGTGCTGTTTTGCCGCTTAGTGATGGCATTTACTATTGTATTAGCAGCATTCTGTATGAGACTATTATCTTGTTCATCTCGATGTGGGACAAAAGACTAAAGGGTTTGAAAGGAAAAAAAAAAGTTATTGCAATCACCTAACTGTGGAAATCTGCCTTTTAAATCCAGCTGCAGATCCAGAACTCAATTGAGTTCACTAGGTTGAGTTTACCCGACAGTAGTTACAAACAACCCTAGAAGTTTACTGGAGCAATAGAATGGCTGCCTCTATCCAAACTGCAAATGCAGTGTCAGACTTGGTGGGTAGCACATCTACTTACTAATCTAGTCTTCCCCAAATAAAACCCAGTTGACTTCCATGTTACTTACACTGCTGAGCTACACTTAGTCATAGTTTGGAGCACTTCAAGACATGGATTATCTAGAAAGAAGCTTGGACTACGAACAGCCTGCTCTATTTATACCATACACTGCTGCCTGCATCATGGCTCAGCATGTTCTTTACTGGTAGAGACTGTTAGTCCAGCTTCTGCCTGGATAAATCACTATGAAAATTAACTCTTTCTTGGACACTAAGTAATACATGAGCACTGAGTGATTGGGCTGCAAACACCTCCAAAGCAAGCCTTTACCTCACAAGGGCAGCAATTACTTCCATCTACTCAGCCAGCACCTTGTTCCACTTCCTGCTTAACATTAACGTATTTAATGAATATCCTGAAGCAGCTATACTTCTTCACAAGATCCTATCCAGCCACCTGCAACTGTATCTCCCTACTGAGAAGGTCAATAGTCCAACATTTCTAACAGAACAGGTAGGCACCTGTTCAGTAATTTGGGGCAAATTAGTCCTTGGAGTAATTTATCAGGAGGCTGTGGTAGTGTTCTGTCTGTAATGAAACCTGTAGTTTCAGCTATCTAGCATTACAGGAAATTGCAAGATCACAAAATTGCTTTGCAATCAGACTAAGCCACAGATTGACATACCTGCGTTGAAGTGAAACAAGCTTAAACAACCTCTTCCCCAGCTCAAACTAGTATGAAAACATTTTCCTATACATATATTAATATAAGTCCCATACTTACAATAGCAACTTCCACTGCATTCTCTGTGGAGTAAGACAGATCACATAATATTATCAGAATTCTTTCCCTAGAAACAGTCCTAGTTGCTGGTAAATAACGGATTTCAGAACAGATATTTTCAGTCGTTGTGCCCTGTTAGAAGCAAGAGAGATTGAATGACTTTAGTTCAAGTAAAAAATAGTACATAAAAATAAACATCTTCAGAGTTTTTGCAGTTCCTGGAAAATGATGAAGGCAGTAAAGAAGCTACCAAAAAAGGGCAGAGTAGTGAAGAACAGGGTTTTTGGAATGAAGGAAGAGAAGCTGAGCTTGCATGACTATCCTAGGACAGTCTGAACCCATCTTAAAGTGTAACAAAGTAGTTCTTTGAAATTTAAAAAAGAAAAAATATTCAGTGTAAATCCTAATTTTGCCTTATCTTTTACCCAAAACACAATTAATAGCAACTGAGGAGTCTAACAAAAAATATGCATATTTATGAGAGCAAGGAGTCATATTAGAAGCATAATCTTCCATGCTTTGACAAACACTGCCATACTTCATCAACAATTCTGTTCTCACCTGGGGAACTTTGTCTCCGTTAAAAATTAAAGTAATTCTAGCACAGTCATTGTCCAAGTATCCGGAATTAGGCAGACACTTGATATTGACAGGCAGAGGTTCAGAGGCACTGCATTCTCCCCACTCTGTGCATGGTGGCTGGAAACATTTCATATATTTCTCCTGGCATTCTTGACCCATGGGACACTGGTTATTTGAATTATCCCAGTGTTTGTGTAACAGACAGGGTTTTTTCCCACACCACACCTAGAAATTAAAAAGAACAAAAATGTTACAATTAGCTGTTTTTATGCATCAAATCAAAATAAGCAATTCACATAAGATGGCCATGATTTACTACTGACAAAAAATAAAATAAAAAAACCCCTATATTTTGGTACTGCTCTAATCCTAGTAGCAGATGGAGCTCCTCTTCCACAAAACAAGGACATTTTGTATGGACAAGAGAGTGAAAACTGCAAAAAGAACCAAACATCATATATGGATAAGTTGCATTTACTGCACCACCATTTCTGAGATTCTAGGTACCTTCAGGTACTGTTTGTTTGTTTGTTTTTTTTTGTAAAGACATCTCAAACCTGAAACCACAACACAATAAAGGGTCTGAAATAACATTTAGTTGTTTAGAAATGTAAGATTTAGTTTCTTCTTTGCCTACAGTGTATAGCTAGCTAAACAAAGTAAGACTAAGGCTGGATAGATTAACAAGACCCAGATGTTTTTAAACTGATGCTTCCAGTGAAATGAGGGAGATTGTCCTGTGAGGCAATGCTGTAAGAGCTGTTAGTGCTTACCTGGAGCCACCCACCTAGACCTACAACTTGTAAGCAACACTGATCTTGTCTTGTATACAAGAGTCTAGATAAAAAACCCCAAAGATTAACTTGTGCATGAAGAACAGTAAGTTTATTTCAGCCAGAAAGATTTAAGAAAGTAGGTCAAAATGCCTACCTTGGTGCAGTCAATACGGCCATCCAAACAGTGACAGTTGTTGCATTCTTGGTCCCACCTGCTGCCATGGGGAAAGGTCATTCCTTTAAGCCAGCAAGGCTTTCCAATTCCAATCACTAAGGAAAAAAAGCACACTCAGACATTTCACCTCTTCAAGTTACTGACGTTGTATCAGTTTAGATCAATAAAATTCTAGCTACTCTTCCCTACACATCAGACTACTACGTATAAAATCTATACTGGCTACATTGTACTCTACTGGTTTTGGGTAAAGGTTGATAACAAATAAAGGAATACCTTCTTGGCACCTAGGACCAATTCTTCCAGGGGGACAAGTACATCGATATCCATTTATTTCATCTATACAAGTGGCACCATATCCACATGGGGAAGACTGGCATTCATCAATATCTAGATAGAAAATAGGTAAAACTCAATGGCAAGGACACAGAACATTCCTAAACATTTATTGAGATGTCTTCTGACAACACCTGCTTTCTTAGAATCACAGGATCATTAAGGCTGGAAAACACTTAAGATCAAGGCCATCTGTAAACCCTGCACTGCCAAGTCCACCACTAAACCATGTCACAAGCACTATATCTACGCATCTACACCACATCTTAACAAGCAAAGGACACTTTAACTTCAGAATTATCTCTAATTGGATAGCTCACCATTTCCGCAGTAATCTCTAACAAATTTCTCACAATTGCACCCTAATTGATGTTCCAGTGAACAAAGCAGTCATATGCTGATGCATCTCACAGAGTACAGGTGTTGGACAGCTGAAGGTGCTAATGTTTTCTCCACATTCAGCTACAGAACTTAAGTCTCACATCCTGTTCTGGCATTGATCTCATATTTAGGCTTCCTAGAAAAGTACGTGCTTTCAGGAAGTTATCACAGTGCAAGAGCTGAATAATGGATTGGTTCAACAGCGCTCAGAAGTAACTTACCACCTTCTGAGAGAGCTACTCCTTTTGTCTATACTAGTCTAAAAAAAAGCCTGCAGTTTGATTACTAATGCACATTATTTCCCTTTGACTACAATTAGTCCTCTCTGCATTTCTTGTCTGGAAAAAGAGAATTCTATATACTTGACTGCATGTCTGGATTGAGATACATTATCTGCCATTCCTGATTCCATATCAAGAGATCACTAAGCTGTTGCTACAAGTGCTACAGTCACACTCTGTCTAGAGGTGTTGGCTCATTTAGTATCTGCCAGAATGAAGATGAAATCTCAACATGGATGCACATCACACCACCATACTGATGGCATAGAAGGACCAAGTCCAGCAGCCTTTACGCTACCAAAGACTCAAAGTCTGATCTTCTGAAGAGGTAGAAATAATGTATCTATCATATGCAAATCAAAACAGTAATACAACTTTTCCACAACACTTCAGCCCAGTTTTAGGATCTTCTGATCCCCATTCTTTTCAGTTTCTATCAATAATTTCAATGCAAAAGCTTTGTTTTATAGCTTTGAAAGGCTTATATTGTACTTCCATATGTTATTCGCATGCCAGCACGACACTCCTGATGTTTATTTTACTTTGCAATGTCCAGAGGTTTTCAGTATCTAATGTTAAATGGAAAACCTAGTGATATGACATCTTTGACTCAAATTGCTTATCAAGAAAAATACTTAATATGCTTCTACGAAGCCAGCACCCCAGAACCTTCAGAAATGTTTGACAATATCCAGAAACCAAGTCACAGAATCACTAAAGTTGGAAGAGACCTCTAAGATCAAGTCCAACCATCCCAGCTCCCCAAGTCCAACCATCCCAGCTCCCCAAGTCCAACCATCCCAGCTCCCCAAGTCCAACCATCCCAGCTCCCCAAGTCCAGTCTTTGAGTATCACTCAAGCCAACTAATTTCAGATCCATTTAATGAAATGTAGAAAGTAATGTAAGTTGCCATTATTTAGAAGGTATCAGTACCTGGCTAACAGGGAGCTTTTGCTTCATTATTTGGAATTTGGTAACCTAACGGGTCACAGGGTGTTCTGATTTGTGCATCTTCACTCATACAGGTACTTACTAATTCTGCAGTCAGGACCAGCAAACCCAGGTGCACACTCACATCGAAACCAATTCACACCATCGACACAGATACCTCCATTGTAACTGTAAAAATAATAAATCTATCATTACACCAAGCATCCTCAGGGCAGATTCATTAGTCTAAAGATGAGCAAAACCCACAGGCCTCATGTGGTATGTTCAAGCGTAAAATTTCTATTGTTGCTATTCACAGTACTTTCTCAGTATTCAACAATGCAGAATTAGAAGGTTCCTGCTAATTTGTAATATGAGTCATCTATATTGTTTCATTTGTCTCTGATTAGTGCTTTGCTAATTATACCTTCTGCTGCTGTTTAAATGGAAAATGCATTCCCATCAACAGAGAAAGCATAATGTTAGATACACAGTATTTCTTCATAAGTAACCTGTTAAAATAACAATATCCTACAACAGCACAGGCATGCGTGTGGAAGTATATCAAGAGAACTTGGAGATAAAACAGCACTGCAGAGTGAACATGAAGAAAGCTTAAGCTTTTGCAAGTTTGGTTTTTTGTAATACATGTACAAATTATTGCATCAGAATGGACAAAGAAATATAAGATAGATGCTTTGCTTCATCCACTTATCAGTATTTTTCCCCTTCAACCATAAATATCAACCTCTATATTTAAAATGCTCCCATTGTATCTTCCAAGAATTAACTTTGTTTTAAAAACATAGTTAGATGTACTATTTGATCTAACAGGATGTTTTTATTTATGTAAAATTATTTATTTATTGTAAACTAACACTACTTTTTATTGCAAAACTCAAGTTTAGATTCTGGAAATGTTATCAAGTCTGATTCATTTCATATTACAGTAATTTACTAGTCAGTTCTGGCATGAAGAGTATACCCAAAATGCTTTTATCTGTCCGTATATTGATCAACTCAGGATTGTTCTGTGGTGTTTGTTGCTATCAACGTATACGTAAGACATGGAAAAAAATCATTTTAAGATTTTTACAGAGGCTGGTTTTCTATTATTTTAGGGTAGAATTAGTTCTAATCTGGAATGGTAATCCATGTTACTGTGTTTGCTTTTATTTTCACAGTAGGTACAGAACTAGAGTTCATATACTTACCATGGATGAGGGTTGCAGTCATTGGTATCTATAAAAAAGAATATAGAATAGTATAACTAGTAGCATGTTTATTTTCTAATGTATAATACTGTAGTTCAAGTGACACTGCATTTGATAACGAAAGCAAAGTAACACAGAACTGAACATTTTCTTGCAAAGAAATTTCATTTACTCCTAACAGACCAATGAAATATCTTAAATTTTCATAAGACTGACAAATGTAAGATTCTACAACTTTGGTGTATTTTGACCTATCAACAGCACAGACCATAACACAGCATGATGGCAACATAACAAAGAACAGAGGATTGGTTGCATTGGTAGTGGATAATTAAACTAGGCTCTAAAAGCTTTCTACAGGATTACTACTACTTTGGTACTTCATATGTACATGTGTAACTAGCTGGATTTCTTAAATTAACCTTTCCCCTTCATAAACAGCTCTGAATTTGTTGGCATTTATACTAGCACTGTCAGCTTTAAAACAGCTAATCTGGGCATACATCAATACAACAGTAATTTCACAGCAGATTTAGAGTGAAAACAGAGCTTAAGTGTAGGGGTTTTTCCAAGACATAACAGAGGAAGAAAAAATAATAAAAATCAAAGTTGTAGGCTTTATTCCAGCTATCCAGTTTATTGTATCAGTATGTCAAAGTAGTTAACTGCTTTTCTCAGAAAATCATGAAACACACATGACTGTCTGCCTTTTCACATACTCTTTATTATTATTTTTACAATTTTTTTTTTCTCTGCACATGTTCCCCAAAATTGTATTTCTATGGAAGACTATTTTGGCAGAGACGAGGTAAAAAAAAAGAACCAAGACAAATTCTTCATTCATTACTTGAGCATCATCTTCTTTACCTCCCACTCTGAGTGATTCAGATATTTTGGCACATAAACTCTATAAAGTTGCTTTGTTTCAGTTAACAGCTCTGTGCCAGACACTCCTAATGTTATCCCAGCGGAAGAAGAGAGAAGAGTCTTACTCTGTGTGCATGTACGCCCTTCCCATCCTTCTTTGCAAATACAAGAAAAGGAATCTCCACTGCCAACGCATGTTCCACCATTCATGCAAGGGTTTGGAATACAGCTACTGTTTTTAGCTTTGAAAAAAGAAAATGTCTCTATTTAGCAGAGAAAACAAAATTATCTATCATCTGGATGTATCAATAATATCACAATCCTGAATAGCACTGAAGTGAAGAGTGCAAAACCTACAACAGAGTCAAAGACTATAAAAATAGTCATGTCGCATGATAATCTCTCATCTACCTTTAACATCATCCCAATTCAATTAATTGAACCATTAAATTTTATTAAGAAGATTATCTATTCTTTCCCCCATCTTTGTAAGCATCCTTCAAGTACTGCTGAATTCCTACTTTGCCAGACCACAAGGTGTACTTCACAATACACTAATAGTATTTAGAGTTCAGATTTTGATTAAATACCTCAATTGTATCTAAAGAGTAGAAAAACTACTCTAAATTACCTTTATCCATATCATATTCAGAGAAATGTACCATGGAAACTATACTCAATCCCCCAGAAGATCAAGAGTAGTTCCCTACATCAGGCAGTAACCCTGCAAATCCACTAGGAAGAACCACATATGAACCTTCAAACAAAGTGGGGGACTAAGTTCCCCAACCCCCAAAAAATCACAAAACCCCCCAAACCCAAAACAAACAAACCCCACTTTACACAGGGCCTCTAAAGACTAATACAGAAATCAAGACACAAGTGTTACCCAGCTTCTCCTAAGCAGATTTGGAAAAGATCATGAAGTAGTCTGCAGAGAGCAGCTTCCTAAAAATCAGTTTCATGTCATGTGGGTGGAAGAAATTACTCTAAACTTTCAATTACCACCCAACTGGAACAGCTCTGAACTAGCCAGCTAGAAAAACAGTGTGCCTATTTACTAAACAGTTAAGTATTAATGAAACACTTCTTACTTCTTCTGAGTTTATCTGTAGATGATTTAAAAAGCTTACCAGTGTTGCAAGTACTTCCTATCCATTCTGGAGGACATGAACAGCGGAATGTATCTCCATCATCATAGCATGTTCCACCATTGCTACAAGTATTTGCATCACACTGATATTCACCTATACACCACAATAAACCCATTTTAATTTCCATTGTTCTTGCTGAGTTTTAAGACCAGGTACTTTTTAATCACAAAATTACTTTTAAAGACACTTCATATTTAAATGCAACAATGCTAGAAATGCACAGTTCCACTTGCTGTATAAAGAGTAAACAACCAAAAGACTAGAACCTAATGGCATCTCCTACAACACTTTCACTACATGAAGGAATACATTTAAAAAACACTGTTGCTAGGAAACTGGAAGCAGTGGTGAAAAGTCATTATTTCACTGCAATTGTTTTATTTTAAATTTCAGGAACTCTAGTCTCATGAGAAGAAAGAAAACAAATCTTTGGGTAAACCAAAGATCAAAGCAAGAACACTTACGTGAATGGCAAGTTTTGCCTTTCCAGTCATTCTTACACTCACAATAGAAGTCATTTACCAAATCAATGCATCGGCCACCGTTGTGACATGGGTTTGGAGAACAGTCATTGAAATCTACAAAAAAGTTATTCAAATTAGATTACCTAGTCTAGCCAAGGTCATGAGAAAGTATAAAATGATTCTTTATAAAGGAAGTAAATTATGTACTATTTAGGGAGACAGCATTCCCAATTGTTATGGGATAACAAGGAAAAAAAATTGATTTAATACAGAACATCATGAATTATGAAAGATTTTCTGAAAGCTTAAGAGAAAGTATCATTCAGTATGGCTCCTAAGTAGAGCACCAAACTAGTTTCATTTTTCCAGCTACCAATTGTATTCTAAACTTCAAAGAAAACTTTCTAGTAGGGACCACAATGTTCTGAAAAGGAGCTCCAACCCAGGACATTCGCATGAGACAATAAAGGCTCCATCCCCCATTCTATGTCTCAAAAGACAGATAGTTAAAGCCATTAGGTGGCTTAACCATGTATATATATATGTGTACATACACATTAAAACATATATATACGTCCTTGTAGTTTAGAGAAAGTTCTTTTCACTTGAGACAAACATTTTAATAGGTAGAACATTGCTATTCCACATCAAACTTCATCTGGACCATACAAAAAGTCCTTTTGACAGTGATAGCCACCAAAAGCTTCTCAGTCTTTATTTCACATCTCAATTGGTGCATGTCCTGTAATAAGTATCAGCAAGCCCCATTTCAGAAGGGGCTTCATTCAGAGTAGAGAAAGAACAAACTGTGGTTTCCTCTGAGGTAATTTAACCAAGAACTAGCCTAGTACAGTTTTTTATCAACTAAGGGCTAGCCAGTACATCTCAAGTCAGGACAGAAAGAGCAAAGACCTGCTTCCAGTGAATCCAGAATACAAAAATACTGACTCATGATACTCATTGAGTAAAAATTCAGGCTTCAGCACTTGTTTTCTTACTAAAGGAATAGATATTTAATTTATAAATTACTTCAGTAAGGTAAAAGCACGCTACAGCTTGCACTAACTTCAAGCTAAGCAGCTTTTCATGTTTGGTATCTACTGTGTATGAGTAGATTGAGTAAAGGACAAACTTATGTACAGTGCTAAAGCATATACACTTATAGCAATAAGAACAATATAATGAGGAGACCTCCCTAAAAGGGTATGTTCACTTTGGCCTCTCCTCAGGACAAAAAGGAAGCTCTCTCCTCCTGCAATATATCCTGTATTATACCAAAGAATAGTTGATATTCTTATTAAAGAACACCTATTAGAAGGAACTAAGCCTTTCAGAGTCGCTACCCAGAAATCTTCTTGAAAATACTTTTGCAAACACTGGGTAGGCTGTAATTATACAACAGATAAACTAATCCCTTATTATTAAACATGTACCAACCATCACTAGCTATTAAAGCTGCAGTATTTGACCCTGTAACACTTAGCAGTACTCACTTGTGTCACACAGTTCTCCTTCCCAGCCACTTGAGCAGAAACATCTAAATGAATCAACTTCATCAATGCATGTTCCACCATTCTTGCAAGGTTTCCCAAGACAATCATTGATATCTACAACAAAATGTCAACAATTATTGCTCAAGGCCATCTTCACCTACCTAGAGGAGTAATCTACAGTTATGTCTCTAGGAAAAGCAGCACAAAGTTATACTTCAGTTGTCTATACATAAGAACTCAAACATCTGTTTTCAAGCCTGGCAAGGTTTCTAGATGTATTCTCTCATGTAGCAAGTTGAACCACAGCATTAAATTTGCCTGGAAAAATACTCAGGTGTTCAAAAAATACCTGCAACAGCAACACACGTGCCCCTAAGCTGTGCTGTCAATGTGTCCATAACTTCATCATTCTCATGTTGGAGAAATCCATGGCTTCTTGTAAGACTGTACATAAAGGCAGTGGGTACAGACACATTCACACTGAAGTTGGACAAACCCAGTTTTCTTTCACAGGAGAAGTGTGAACCACTACAAAGGCAACTTACCAGAAGAGAGTGGATTTCATAGAATCATAGAACAATTACAGCTGGAAGAGACCTTGGAGATCATCAAGTCCACCCTTTGTCCTAGCCCTAGCAACTTATTAAATGATGCCCCCCCAACGCAACATCTACCCGTCTCAAACACCTCCAGGGTTGGTGACTCAACCACCTCCCTGGGCAGCCTATTACAATGGCTGACAACCTTTTCAGGAAAGAAATTCCTCCTAATGTCTAGCCTGAACCTCCCCTGGCACAATTTCCATCCATTTCACCTTGTCCTATCACTCTCCACTAGGGTGAACAGACCAGTCCCTGCCTCTCTACAACCTCCCTTCAGGTAGTTATAGAGAGCAATGAGGTCTCCCCTCAATCTCCTCTTTTCCAGGCTAAACAGGCCCAGATCCCTCATAAGGCTTATGTTCTAAGCCCTTTACCAGCTTGGTAGCCCACCTCTGTACCCTCTCCAGCACCTCAGTGTCCCTCTTGTAGTGAGGGGCAGTACACCTGAAACAATGCCCTATGCAACTTTACTAAAATCTTAATGTTTTATTTTATGTTATAAAGCTTCAAGAAAAATCTTTCTCAAAGTTTTAGAGCAATAAAATCACTTACAAGAAACTCCTACTTACTTTCATGACAGTATGTTCCAGTAAAACCTCTTTCACAGGCACAAGTAAAATTCCCTCCTGGCTGACTGATACACCGTCCATGAGGCCCACAAACATTAGACGAAATGAAACGGATTCCTTCTTGGGTAGCATTAGTGAAGACTTCTATTGTACAGCTATCTATTACTAAGAATGAGAAGTATATCAGACTAATAATTTGCATCACCAATCTATTTTAAACTTAGCAGTTTTTAAAAAGTTATGCAAAACTTACAAGCATTTCTTCTCACTACTTCAAAGTCCAAGTGAGTACAATAAAAACGTTTCTGCATTATGCTATTCCCAGAAATACTATTTTTTAATATACCCCTAATACATTAAGACAGGTTTTTGGTCAACAGTAGGTACCTTTACAAGAATTATTCTTGCAGTGGTCCTTGAGATGAGAGCAATTCTTTCCATCATAGTCATCAGGGCAGGCACAGTAATAATCTCCTCCTAGATCATAGCATTTAGCCCCATTCTGGCAAGGATTAGGTTCACAGAAATCAATATCCATCTGTAAGAAAGACCACAGTTAGCAGCAGCTGCTTCATTTCCCAGGAGTAAGCAGCATTATCTCTGTTGCTACAGAAAGCTAATATACAAGTAACTTCAAGTTTTAAAGTTTATGAATCATATATATTGCATTCCACCCATTCCACCCTGCAACAGAGAGAAAATTCTGACACTGCTAAAAAGACATTCCTCTGCAGGTGGCTGAATAAGCACATCTGCAATAACTTCGTTACCAAAGATCAAGCCATTAACAGATATCTTACTGTGACTATTCTGCATCATTTTAAGTCTCTTCCCTGTCCTTCACACCCACATGCTAGGTCTTACAATGCAAGTTAAATACCAGTGCACTCGTCAACTTTCTGCCTGCAAGACTTAAAAAAAAAAAAGCCCTATATGCCAGAGCAAATTCTGTTCCCATCACAATTAACGCACAGAATTTACTGTAGAGCCACACAGCTTTGAAGGGACCTCTAGAGGTCAGCTACTCCTCACTTCCTGCTCAAAGTAGGGCTATTTAGACCAAGCTGCTTAGGGCCCTGTTCTTACAAATACTATAAACATGCCAATTTCCACACAGAAATAGTAGGTACCTTTTGAACACTTCTCTTACCATTTAATTCAAAAAGTAAAATATAAATCTAGCTTTCATAATATAACTCTTAACACAGACAAAGTGCTGCAGCAAAGCAGTTCTGCTTCTTCTGCATCTTAGATTGACACACAAGGTCACTGACTGGTGATGCCCTAAACTGACCTCAAAAAGGATATTGTTACATCACAGAATCTTTCCTTTAAAAATTGTTATTCTTAAGGATTGTTTTCCCCCTCTCAAGTGAATTTTTCCCTCTTCACATCTCACACAGCTTTCTCAACTTTACACACATAAAATTAAGTCAAGAGTGGATTTAGTCAGTATTTTTAGTAGTTCTGTAGCTAAACAGAAGAAAAATTCAAAGCTAACCAAAACAGACTTAACACCATTTGTGTTCCTTATTTAAGTCAGAGAAGCATGTACAATTCCAGTTGCAACATAGATTTTCAGCAAGCTATTTCATGCTCTGATATGCACCATTCAAAGCAAACTACAAAAAACAGCTAAGGTCTGAAAAAGATCCTCAGAACTCCTCTATCAGATGTCTCCATTTGTTTCCTTCCATTAGTGTAAATTTCCCCTTCCCAATGCAAGTTCAGTAGCTGGTACTTTAGCATCTGGAATCAATGGTAGATATTTCCTGGAACACACAAGGCAAGCAGCCAACTCTCCCCTATTATTCAAACAGATTTGCTAAAACTTTAATTACAGTGTGGTATGAATCAGCCAAGATTAGAGCACTCAAGATATCATCCTTATGAAGAAATGATACATTTAAATAAATTGAGGGCATTGTTTCTCTAACAATGCAAATAATAGCATAAAACACTTCACAATTTAAGAGAGATCACTCTGATGTCCTCCACAATAAATCTGGAGTAAATACAACAAAATTCTAACCCAATACCTCCCGTTGATGCTGTCTTGCTAATCATAACACTTACATGAATTTGGCTACCAGCAAAAGCCAAAAAGTACATACAATTATATAATGAAAAGTCTAATGTCCTCTCTAGAAAGATGTTCATTATCATGAAATACATTAGGAATTATCACTAGCACTTCAGTATTTCATATCTGAATCCTTATTTAAGCACTAGAACTACATGTTCCTAAAATTATCTCAAAGTTCTGAGAGCCCATACTTGTGTACCTGCCTGCCTTTAATTATGTGGATACTCCTACCAATAGCAGTAGGATTACCCAAAAGGTAATTCAATTATGTACTTCATAATTATTAGAATGAAAACCTAAAACATTCTAGTGTAACAAAAAGATGAGGTCCTGAGAATTGTAAGAAGTGTTTCAAGCTTAAGCAATACTTGCAGCCTTAAAACATTTAAGAGAGCCAACACCTATGTGCAACAACTTACGGTTTACCAGGTTGCAAATTTGAGCATTACAGCTACTATGACAGCACCGCACAACAAATTTGCTTATTCAGAGTATTAAGTAACAGCTATGTTAGCCAGTAATCCTTCAGCCCTGGCATACTCCCATTTAAACCCAGACATATGTTTCTTTCAAGAATTCAGTCCATGAAAACTATTGCAGTAATGCCATCACGGCCCTCACCTCACAGAAGACTCCCGAGAAGCCCTGTGAACACAGGCAAATGAATCCATTCACTAGGTCTTTGCAACGGCCTCCATTTTGGCATGGATTACTTTCACACTCATTTGCTTCTGTCTCACAGTTTTTTCCTGTGAAACCACGAGGGCATAAGCAATGGTAACCATTTACTTCGTCCTTCACAGAGAGAGGGCAAAAAAGAAGAAAAGTAGAAAGATTTGTTTACTGATAAAACTTGCACACAAGAACTTAAGTTATTTCTATAGTCTTGTTTGTGAACAGCAGCAGCAGCACCACACAGAATCTTGTGAAATATTGCAAGAGTCTGCAAAAGCAACACACATTTTACATTTAACCTCATTTACCCAACTTTTAATTCCAAACTACAGAATTCCTAACTAGCCAGAATAAGATTAACTTTCAACATGGCATGTAATAAATGATAGTTACCTTACAAGTCCCTCCATGTTGACATTGTCCATGACAGTCATTAATATCTATGGATAAAATATGCAAGGCATTAGAATTTGGAAGACTAAGCTTTAAAATGCAGGTCTAGCACAAAAATGACAACTAAATTATTTTCAGAAAGGATTTTTCTAGATGTTTAAATGGAAAGAAACAATGCTTGATGTCTTGAAGAGATTCTTAGTTTTAAAAACAATAGAAAATTACATATTACATACTTCTATTATCATGTAATAGAAATTAAATCAAACGCTATCAGCTAATCCCATATCTAACATTTTAGCTAAGAAGTATTTTAAATTGAATCAGTACAAAATATAATTCAGAATTAGGGATGAGTAAGGAGATATTTATTACAGTTATGTAAGTGTATATCTAAGCTCATTTTAATACCAGTTACATCTCCAAATAATTTTTCAAACAGTATTTTCCGTTCACATTGCAGGAAGTTTGAAAAATCCTCACAACAGGTA
This sequence comes from Bucco capensis, assembly GCA_013396975.1. Taxonomy (NCBI): domain Eukaryota; kingdom Metazoa; phylum Chordata; class Aves; order Piciformes; family Bucconidae; genus Bucco; species Bucco capensis. Next base: position 51,742 of record VWZO01006422.1, on the reverse strand, counting down.
TTTTTTTCTTGTACAAGTATGTGTACTATCATTCATCATGAACACTTTTTTAAAGAATAAAGCATCCCATGGTCAACATACATACTAAAGAAATACTAACTGATATGACAATTAACTCCTGTCCATCCTGGAATGCAGTCACAGTAATATCCACCAATGAGATTTTTGCAAGAGTAAGCATTAACACAGGGTTTCCCCTCACACTCATTAGCATCTGTGAAACAAGATAAAAGAAAGAAGAGAATAAAGAACAAACAGAAACAGATTACCACAGCACCCAGCAAAGTTTCCATGCAATCCAAGCATCAGAAGCTCATATTATACATTGCTAAGGCACTAAAACCATTTACATACCACAAGTTTTTAATGCACACTTTCGGTAGTACATGCATGTTATCTTTTCCCTTTGCCAAAACTCAACAAGCTAATATGTTAGTCAGGGCAAATCCCTTCCTTGCCTCCATTAGCTTATAGGCACTGTTCTGCCACCACGAAGAAGGAGCTACCATCACCAATGCTGTATTTTGAAACAGAATAGTTGTCGGGCATTCTAGAAGAACGATTACAAGTAAGCTTAAGTTGGGGCTTGGATAATTAGAGGTTCACTTGAAACTTTTGGCTTTCAGATCTACTAAAGTAGAGCTAAGATACCAACAGCAACAAACATCTTCAATGTTTTTGTCAATAAAAAACATGTCAGAAACACTTGCACAGAGGTATTCATTATTTAGTAATATTCTCCAGTGGTCTTAGACTTTAGAAGGTAATTTACTTACCAAGCTGACATGTTGCTCCAATCCACTGTTGTGGACATATACACTCAAATGAATTAACACCATCAATACAGGTCCCTCCCTGAGCGCAAGGGTTAGACGCGCATTCGTCGATATCTGGAAAAATCAAAGATCAAAATGTGTCTTCCATTATATGGTTTAAAACTTGGCTTAACCTGTTTGGGTTCTTTAAAGTTATTTTGAGATTTTATTTTCTATCTGCAAACAGTAAGATCATTTAGTTAATCTGCAACAATGAACATAGTAATTGAAAGTCATGTTTCTAGATCATAGAATCATAGAATGGTTAGGGTTGGAAGGGACCTCTGGAGGTCATCTAGTCCAACCCCCCTGCACTGGGCAGGGACATCATGATACTAAGCAACATTTTTTTCCTTTTTTGAGGCTAGTTGCTGTTGAAAAAATGGATAAAAAACCCTGGGTTTCAAATCACAAGTAACATGCAAACCAATTACATACGTTCACAATACATTTCAACTACTTCCCTGTCCTCCAAACCAAATAATTAAGCATTTAAGTCAGTAATCTAGGGAGAACCTTTCATGTTCACATTTCCATTTCTTAAAATGAATCTGTTCTGTATTTTGCTTTAGATAGGCTTAAAGAGACAGAAATTGTCCTGTAAGCTTTGACAACAGGGCATTTCTTTGGCTATGGCCAAGCTATGCCTTTGGTAACTTTGATCTCAACTGCATCAAATAGATACTGCTAGTTGGCTGCACAGTACCATTAATGACAGAATCACATAAATTTTAGGGCTTGAAAGGGACCTCTGGAGATCTAGTCCAACTCCATTCATAGTTTCCCAATGCATAGCTGTTATAAGTCAGGTGAGGTAAAAGACTATCACCAAATTCCACACCCACAGAGCATGTTATTATTAAGTAAGCTGTAACAACCCATCCAACCCTAATTGGATCAGTCATCAGTAAATGTATACCCACCAATAGCACATGTTGGTCCACTCCACCCTGATGGGCAGTGACACTTGAAGCCTGATGAAATTTCATGACAAATCCCACCATTAGCACAGGGATTAGATACACAAGCATGCTCCGCTGCAAAGAAAAAGAAATTCTTGCTAAATACTCTTCTGGTATCAATTAGGTAGAATCACTGTGATCATACAGTTAGAAAGTGTGTTCTGATTTAAAGTGACCAAGAGCATGTGCAGTAGGGATGCCTGTACTGAAGTTTGGAGTTTCCCTCTCCCAGCTGCAGAGAATAAGATTCCCAGTTAGAGACTGAAGCAGGATTTTACCAAAGGTGCCTCATTCTTCATATCTACTGACTAGAAAACCTAAAGGTAGATAGGTCACTCATCTCAATGTCCCAGGAGCTACAGAAGTTCCCCATTAACCTGATGCTTCCTTCCAGCCATGCACTTCTAACTTCAGGGAGCTCCAGGATTTTTTTCCTTCAGTGAGACAAAACAATTACGCTGTATGCAGACGTCTAAACAGTTTAAGTATCAAAGGTCTGTTTAGCTTCATTCTAATACTGTTCCTTGGAAACAGCAAAGATGAGAGCCACTCGCAATTACAGGCAGTACTGCTTGTCACTCCATGTAGGGCTGTAATACTAGCAGAAGCTGCACTAAGCAACAATCAAGTCAAGGAGGGACACAACTTATGCCATTGCTTTTGAGATTCCCCTTCTCTTCTCCCCCTCCCCCCAAGTCAAGGAAGCTTTTGGAAATAATAAAATCCCCTTACTAGGTAAGGCTTCCTAATTGTTGCTTGTATTTGTATTTTGGAATCTTTCTTTCAGGGGTGTTACTGAGTTTGCAAGCCGAATTTACACTATGATGTTGAGCACCAGTACCTAAAGCAGTTCATATACCAATCTACTGTTAACAGCTCATTCAGATATTACAGCTCCCTATATCCCTGCCTTGTAATCTGAAGAGCCACAGTGCTTGCCAAAGAGCAAGCTAAGACAAGATTTCATCCATTTTTGCCAAAACTTTACATCACATTCTACCAACTGAAGCAAAATTCAGGTTTTGCTACTAACAAAGCACTTTATAGAAGCTTGAAGATGATCTATACCCTGAAAAACGTGAAAACCTTCTGCTGATAAGTTTAGTGAACTTCAGGCGAAACAGTTAAGTGAAAGAAAAAAACAGGTTTCTTTCCATCTATACTTAAAACCATCAAGGAATTGCAAAATTCAAAGTGAGAAGAGTGGGAATATCACAATTAAAAAAAAAGGACTTAACAATTCATTGTGGCAAAGAAAGTCACTGCAGAACACCCATTTGAATACTACAAGTGAAAAAGCTGAACTGAAACTTTTCATTTTTCTCTGAACAACAAATCTTTAAAGCAAAATAGGAAAAAAATAGAAATTGTGCATTTGCCCCTTTATTTCCAGAGACAGAATAATCAGGAAGTCTCCAAATACTAAAATAGTCTCCAGTACATGAAAATTTTGATCTTTGTATAACACATACATAGATATATATGGAGGGGGGAAAAGCAATATGCTATCTTTGTACTGTGGTTGAGATAAGCAGTGTTTCATATTGGATAGACACAGATCCGTTAGACTCTAGTCAAGAAAGCACACTGCATCAACATAGCCAGCCTAAGGCAATAGACAGGAGAGATGGAGCTGGCATACCCCCACTGTCACACAAAGTAACAACCAAGTTTAAGTACAAGTTGCACACCATCAACTATTCACACTTTCTCTCTCAGAAACCAAACTAGCATTTGCAAAGGAGAAAACAGCTCCTCTATAAAAAAAAACAAAACAGTGAACATATAAAAGTGACACCTGGCTAACTAGAGCATAGGTCTAAAAGTTAAATTTCAGATTTCTGAAGATACATGCAATATCCAGAAGTACCAATTTCGCAGTTCTTTCCGGAGTAGCCATCCGGGCAAGCACAGCGATATTCATCCGGTTCAGTGTTCATACAGGTTCCGCCGTTCATGCAGGGATGGTGATTTCCACAGTAATTCAGATCTGGACAGAGAAAAATGTCAATCAACAAGGAACACAAATCTCACCATTCTAATCTTTAGTCAAACATACAGACTCCCTTCTGGCCTGATCAGCATTCACCCACATCATCCCCGTATTCCATTAGCTAGCCTGTCATCAGGTAGCTATTAACAGAACAGGGAAGGATGAGCAAGAGACAACTGCATGAGTTAGAAGAATCAGGATTATTTCAAGCCTTTTATCTCAAAATTTTCTTATACTTATGATGTTTAGACACCATCTGCCATACAAAAATTAGGCACAAAATACTCAGGTAGTTGCACACTAGCAGAAAAAAAAAGTAATGAGTTAACAGCTCCTCTATCAACTTTACTTAATTTTTCCTGTACATTAATGTTAAGTACCTTTGTTACAGAGCAGGCCACCCCAGTTGGTTTCACAATTACACTGCCATGGTTCATTACAGCTCCCATGAGCACAGCCTGGGTAGCGGACACACTCATCACAGAACTGTCCTTGCCAACCATAATGACACCTAAGATGTAAGTTCACATGTTAAAAGTTAGCAACATGATGCTTAATTATCAGCATTACAGGTATTTACTACACTTACCATTCTCAAGAACAAGGTCAACTGCCCAATGTGCAACAGATAATAAAACTTTATTTCTCATGTTTAGAAGGGACATACTAGTCCTGTTGAACATCCTTTCTGGAACTCATCTTGCTTAACTGTATTACATACCATAGCAACAAACAACACCAAGCACTACACGTTACGAGAACTGTACATAAATTAGTTTCTCTTTCACAAGAAATTCCATCTTCACATAATCATTTCACATAGGCTAAAAAGTGTAATTGGTATAGAAAGAAGTATAAATTACTTTTCAAAGGGAGACTGGGAGACTGCTGGCTTTCTCTCTATGAAGATAGATGTCAAGATAGTAGCTGATTTGTTCTAGAGTGCTACACAAACTCCTGAAAGATCAGGGCATCCAGAGAGGTAGTTGTCTTGTCAATATTCTCAAGACTTAGTGGTTTTACAGATTTATTCTATTATATCCTCAGTGTTCTCTAGTGACATTATGAAAAAAGTGCTCTCTGGAGATAGGAGCAGAGAGAACAGGGAGGGAAAAAGTCATTAATAATTCATTTGTTTTAAATAGAGCTGAAATTTTGTCAGCAGATTTCTTCAGAGACCAGTATCTGTAACAGAATTCTGCTAACAAAAACTCCTTTATGCTATAGGAGAAGCGTTAAAGTCTGAACTTTGGGACACACACACACATTCTAATAGACTAATGCCTTTTTTTTTTTCTCCAAACAAAGTCCTCAACCTTCTGCCTGTTATTTTAAGAGTATTTCTTACAAACAATTTAAGGGCCATAGTAGCAACAATGAGATGCATAAAGCCACACTGAATGGGAGTTGGGCACATGCATGCCAGTGGAGTCCTAATGTCTAGGGAAAAAGTATTAGAGAAATTGTACTTTCTTAGATTTAACTCCACCATTCTATTATCAACATGCACTGAATATCGTAAGAGAAAATAAATTCTTAAGTCTTTGTAGTGCGGTCAGACCAGACACAGAAAGAAGTCTTCCACCATTTCAGTAAGCTGTATCGATCCCCAGAGGAATAGAACAGGTTGTGCTGCCAGCATGTTATTTAAATTTCTACTGTTTACAAAGGTAGAAGGAATCTAGATGATCTCTGCAAGACCACTTTTTAATGCAAACTTCTAGAACTACTTTGAGTTCTTAATCCAAGTATCTGCTCCTCATTCAAAACTTTACAGCTGTGGGATCCCTAAGGAGAGCCTCATTTGTGTACTTAGTCCAGAGGCCTCTGATTACTCATCTGAGCAAGGCTGTCAGAAGTCTGGAGAACATATGTATTTCAGAAGTAGCTTTCTTTTGCTATATTAGCAGTAAGAGGAAATAAATACTGCTCCTGCTAAATTTGATCTCTTCCTTCCTCCTCAAGGACAGAAAAATCCTTTCAGGGACTTGTAATAAACAATAAAAAAAGTACTGCAACTCACTTTACTGGCCCCAACCCAAATCATCTATGCCAAACCTGGCACTACTGCCAGTGATTCACCATGACTATTCTAGCCGGAGCCAACTCCCCACCCACATATAGCAAGCTTTTTCAAGGGCTGAAAGTCTGCATCACAAAGCAATTAATCACAATAACTGAATTTGTTTTCCATACCCAACAGATAAGTTTTTGTTTAACAGCGCACTGGTGATTAAGACTGCAAAGAAAAATAAAGTCACCTTCTTAGAACTTGAAGACATCTTAAGCACCTACTTGAGTTTGTAGGTATGCTTGACTGCATTAAAATTAGTTCAGCAGAAAAGGGTTGCTACTTTTGCATATTTAACACAGTAAGGTTACTGTTAAAGTTACCACAAAGCCCAAGGGAAATAATTTCTAGAGGCTAAAAGCAGTCAGTCCAAAGGAACACAGTGTTTACAAGTCAAAAGGTTACTATGCGGTAAGCTGATCAGCTTTCAGTTTACAAGGAAGAGTAAATTAGGATTTCCTCTTGAACAGGAAGTCTGGTCACATCCTACATAGCAGGTGCTAGAGCAGCTTTAAATCCACTTCCTTCTAAAAAGATAATTTTTACATGGATGTCAGCTCACCTCTAGAGCAAGATGCGATCAATAAAGTGAAATCAATTCAGAAACAGGCACATGGTCATTTGTAAGAAAAACATGACACTAACAAGGATGAAAAAAGGTTAGTGGTCCATCATGAGAGACCCAAAAGGTACAGATATAAAAGCAACATCTTCTATAAAAAAAACCACCAGAATTCCTTTTCAAGTAACAACCACTTGTATAAAAGGCAAAAGGAAACTGCTAGTGCAGTTTTAATGGTGGACTAAAGTTACTTCACTGCCTGACTCCCCACCCCCAATGAGAATAATGTTTAGTTTCTGCATTCCTAAAGTTTTAATATACAATTAAATAAGAAAGCCAAATTTAGAGAATTCATAAGTATTTCCATTGTTCAATGGACAAAGAAAATTCTTATTGGGATCAAGATTCTATTTCCTTTGTCCTTCCCCTCTGCTGACTTCATGGGCTCTAACTTTGTCTTTGCAACCAAACACACGCAAAACAAAATCAGAGATGGCTTAATCTTAGCTCTTGTTGGGTTATTAGCAGTACAAAAGAAGCTACCATAAACAGATTGTTACAGTTTTGTAACTTCCTGATGGAAGGCTGAAGTGCAGGCATCTGTTCCCAAACCAAAGCATCCCTCCAGGTCAGGATTAACAGAGACTGTGCAACAGGAATAGATGAACAATTGCTAGTTATCTTGAAAACAAGAACTTGCAGAAAAGATTCTTATAATTCTACAGACATGCTTCTCAGCTTCCATTTTCCTGAGATGCAAGTCTAGTAGCAATAGAAAATGAGAATTTAAATACAAGGCTGGAGGAAGATGGAGGTGGCAGGAGTTAACATTAACAAAAGTTTCTAGGTAGCACTTCGGTCTTGAGATTAGAGAAACTGCAACTGTGCAGGAAAAATCCTGTTGTCATTGACAAGTAGGTAAAGCCACAATAATCCAATAATCCACTGTCTACAATAAGACAGTGGGGCTTCAAACAGCTAAACCCCATGATAAGAAAGACAGACCTTCTGTAGTAAATCTCAACGTGTTTTAAGTAATAAACTCGGTATCAAGGAATCCTACAGAAGCACCAATCACTACGCATCAGTTCAAAGATACATACATATGCAGTGGCATGAACAGGAGGAAGTGAGGAAAGGAGAAAGAAGCAGAATTTGGGGGGTGTTGCTTTTCCTGGCACTGTTAAAAAAGCTGAGCCAGTCAAGCCAAATAAAACCAAGGTTTTTCTACAGAACTATGCTTTCTCTATGTTCTTCTGAAACGGTTACAATTAAGGAAAAAGCTAATATTGATCTTTGCTTTCCTCTGAAGGTGCTTGTGTTATAACTCAGTGAAAGCTAGGTTGAAATAGAGCATTTCCAAACCAGATGGCACAAGCTGTTCAAAAGATCCCATGATACTGTATGTAAACAGATACATTATTTGTGAGGATAAGGCCCTGAATAACCTGGTCTAACTAGATATGCTTTGGGCAGGAGGTAGGACTTGATGACCCTGGAGGTTCTTTCCAAACTCCATGATTTTACAATAAATTCTGCAATGGCAGTTATGGAAGCAATGTAGAAAGGCAAAGAGATGTACCCAGGTCCTTATAGCCTGTAAACCATGGCCCCTCAGCACTTTGCATGATTAACTCCTCATTATCCAAAAGGAACATGCCTATTACATAGCAAAAAGTAAAGGTGCCCTCAACAGCCAACCTGATCAACTCAGCTGTTTCATACTATTTTCACACACTGTTTGAGTTATTTGAGCATCCCGAACTTTCTATGCAGAAAGTTCAGTAGAGAAAATTCCTATTGCAGGTCTCATTCAATCAGTAATCTACTCTTGTTAACCTTAAGAAAAGACTCATAATATAAGAGAATGAGAGGATACCTAAATAAACTCTGTTCTCCACCTAGCTACAGAGCTCTGTCAGCACTTAATGCATAAATACACCTAAATTACCAATGTGAAGAAAATCAAAGCTAAACTACTTCTGAAGTTTAGGTCAGAATATGGGGCCTAAAAATAAATAAAAAAAATTCTAGAGAGGAAGTAGGCAACGCATTACAAGCCTTTAATTAACAGGTTACATCTTACTGGTATAATGCACATCCTACAAAAGCCAAAGTGAAGGCCATTGTCACATATTTACACATCATTTTTTAAGCAGGCTTTTTGGAGGGAGCTTCTCCCACTCATATTTCAAGTGGAAGCTGTGGTCAAAACACTCAACACAGGAAAACAAAGCAAAACAGCGACATTAAGAGCAGAAGCAAAATGCATCATTCAGGGGTGGGGGAGAAATAACCCTCTTAAATGGAAAACCACTAAATTTTCTAATGACGTGAACAGGATGATGTTGCATAGGCCAGAACAATAGCTTTATATTAGTTATTTACTTAAAATAACTGTAAGAAAGTCTGCTTAATCTTTTAAGAGATTAATTGTTGCATAGCAGGCAGTATGGTCTAGCTGTTAGATCCTACAAATCTAGGCATCCAGATTCAATGTTATAGTGAGTACCGTACTAGCTACAATTTGTCACAGAAATGCTTTCTCCACTTTCCTACTGTTGAATAAGGCATTATAGATAGCATCATAATCTTTTCCTCTCACCTCCAGCATTTTTATTAGACCAAAAGATACAAACCCTTCCCTACAAAAATCTTTGTCCTCTGAAAGGAAGTTACTGAAAGGTAACGTACTCGCTCCAGTACTTAAGATTTTTGTGAAGGGGCTGTTAGAAAGAAATTGTTCAGAATTGTTTAACCTGAACATATGAGGAAATGTTGCTCAGTTAACTTGCAGTAAGTGGCTCCAAGGGTGTGTCTATATTTGCTTTAGTTCACATCAGGAGCATGCTCTTTAAGTGAACCGCCTGATCATTCTTGTTGATGGTGTGTTGGTTCACATCACAGAGCTGTTTTGAAACAAAGCAATTGGATTCCTTTTAGGTTAAACTAAGGTAACGTAAGAGAATGTATGCCAGGAGCACACCTAAAGTGTTCCAGCTGCAAACAGGCATTCAGTCCACAAGAACAGACTAGAGCTAGTCTAAAATTAAAAAAGTGGTTTTAGTATGGATATTAGGTTCTCAACACTGCCTTGTTCTACTGTTCCGATTTGTCTGCACTACCTATTACTGTAGGTACAAGTTAAAGCACTACATGTTTTCACTTCCTGTACACCCACTCATGTTCTCCTGAAAGCAGCATCCACCTCTAGGATACATCATGTGCCTTCCTACCCACTAACCATCCAAGGAAGTGACTGGAGAATGTGTCTCAGTTCCTTGACCAATAAAGAAACAGAACATGGGACTCTTTGTCTAACTCAATATATCTACTTGTGAACTACTTATCAACAATCCCAGAAGGTTTACCACCAGGACATTAAAAAAAACCCATAATGAAAGTATACTGGTTATGATAACACGCAAGAGAACTTATATGATCAGAGATGCAGCAACTGAAATACTTTCACAATTTCTTTGAAACTTGAAGCTGTGATACAGTAAATTGCATCAAACAGGAGAAGAGGTCCAGGTACTGCTATGAAGTGCATTGTCTTGCAGGGCCAAACAATAGTCTTATGCTCTTTAAGGACAATAGCTAGTCAGATTGCAAGAACTGAAATGGTCAGATACCACAGCAGCTAGCACACTGTTCAAACAAGAGACTTTTCCTAGTTTGTTGTTTAGAGAAGCTTGTGAAACTTCTCTTGATTCCATTCTGGAACAATGGTGGAAGGAAGCCCTATCATTTACATCTAGCTTACCTACCTGATCTAGCTGGTATGGAAGTTTCCCCATCTCTTACTTTCTTCCCAATTCTAGAAGCACGCATTGTACTTCCTTCTTGGTTTAGTCCTTTATGATCTTTTGTTAGTCCTTTACAGTTTTGTCAATGAACACCTGTTTAGGGATACCTCAGATCTCCTTATACCCAAGCATGAGTCTACAAAAACCCATTTAAGTTTACACAAAGTTCCTCAAAGCTGATGGTAACCACTCAACTGTCAAAAATACAGGCGAGACAGGGATATTGGTAGGCCAACTACTGATAAGAATAGGAAGACTATCAAGCCTTTGACGTTTAACAAAGGATCTCTAGAACACTAAGCCATCAGCAGTCCAGGTAGTAGTAGCTCATTTTGAATTCAAGCATTTGTTCCTGCATCTCTGTAAAGAAACTATTGAATAATAGTTGAACAGGTTCTGTCCCTCACAGTGAGAGATTAAGGGAGAAAAATCACTTGGGAGAGGCCTACAGCATCTGCAGACACTGCTAGACACAAGGAATCAGCCTCTCAAGCAAGGCTGACGTGGACTACAAGGACTACAAAAGGTATGGCACTGGACAGGAAGTTAGAGAAATCTGCTTCAACAGGACAAACAAAATATGTGAATAAATAAAAACAAACAAAACTCCCAGCACCACTGTAAAACCAAGGTTTTGTCACATAGTTCAGAAGTAATTTTAGAGTAAGAATGTTCAAAGCACAGATTAAACAACTAGTTTACTTAAAGAGAAATAACAGAATGTATGCTTGCTTGGGTCACCTTGCATAAATTCACATTAAAGTACTACTAATGATCCCATCTCTAATTCATTTCAGTTAGGCTACACGTTCTGAGAAAAAAATTTACATCACAATTGTGTGAATTAAGACATTTCCCAGGACACAATCTAGATCCTACCATAGCTCCAAAAGCTGAACACAAGCTGAACAGTGTTAGGGACTTAGCCCCTTTTTCTTTTTGCTTTGAAAGAGAAATTTAAACAGGAAAAGTAGAAAGACTTCTGAAAATATTGTCATCCTGGCAGGAATACGACCATGTAAGCCAGATATGCGGCACATCTGGACTTCTGCCAACCTCTACTACTTTGGATCACAAGGAAGTGAAAGATTAAGCCATTAAGCTTACAGACAACTGGTACCAAACATACTCAAGACAGCAGTTTTAATCTAGGAGAATGCCATGTGTGCTTTCTCTATACTCAACTTTGGTAATTTCCTTAGATGACTGAGCCTAGAGCCAGTTATAAGCCATTATATCAAACTTCATTCTTCTCTGTTAAATTCTATTAAATTGCCTAAAGTACTTCCAATGATGCAAAAAAAAAAAATACAAAAAGCATCAATCATCATAGTTTGGCAATGTTGCTTCTTTGAAAATCCTTCCTACTACTTTGGGCTGGTGAAGTCAATTAACAATAACCTTAGGTTTGCCACTGCAGAGGAAAAAAAAAAAAAAGAGATTACAATGTCCGAACACTAAGTCTAAATATAGATAAAAGTTCTTGGGTTTTGGTTTGGGTTTTTTTGTTTGTTGTTTTTTGAAGAAGATTACCATTTCTTATCTTTGCAAGATTCAGCTATGTTGCTTTTGCTTTCATCAAGGATGTAATTTTGCTCATTATTCAGTAAATTTTTATTTTTGCTGAACTGCCTCCAAAATGATAAAAACTTATCACCTGCACCCAGCTATACCATAAAATTGTCTCCCACATCAGGTCATTTTGAGACATCAGGTCATCCCTTGCTTATTTTCCATTTCTTTAATGAAAGCTCAACAAAAGAAATAGCAAACTTCACAAAACCTAATTTCCATAAAACAATGGGTACATGAACTTGCCCAAAGATGATGTACAATTACAGCTAATGGCATACACTTTATTAGCAGTCTGCAGTCATTTAGCTAATTTTAAGATCTGGCTTTGGTGTAACAATCTAAAACCAGCTCCAAATTACACTGGAACATCAAAGCATGGATGATAGATTCTTTCTATGAGAGTTTGGCGGAAGCCTCAGAGCCACTGCTTAAGTTACCTGCATGTTCTTGCAAGATTAAAATAGAAACCGTTTTCCAACTTTTCTATTTATAAATGCCACTGCAGATTTTGGCAACTAAGTAGCTATTGGCACCAGTAGATTTCCATACATCTCACACCCATGTCTTTATCACATTTTCATTTTATTTCTGAATTAAAAAAGGACATTGTTTTCACCTGTTAAATGACAGTGGCAACTGTCCAAAAACCAGGATGAAGGAATCTAGATTATAATTCAATAGCACCAAACATAGCAGTTTCTTTTAAATAACAGCTTCCTTTGTACTGCTGAAGATAAAGGTCATGTCTGTAAGCCTTGCTTATTTTTAGTTCATCTACAGAAAGTATTCTCCATTTGGGTTAAAAGTAACATCTTTAATATAGCCTAATAACTATTACAGAATACAAGCCGACAATATCTGTGTGAACAAGCTCAAGCTACCAAATCACATTTCCAAAGGTAGCCAAGAACTCTCCAAAATACTGCAAATGGAGTGGTCATACAGAGAACGGCCATTGTTTTCCTTAAATCTGCTGATCACAGATCCAATACTTCATCATACAGGCATTAAAAAACAAAGCAGATGGCACACAGTCCATCTGAGATGTTAAGTCCCTTATTGCTTCCCCAATACTTTCTTTCAAATGACAGAACCCACCCAACAAGACAGTGAGGTTTCTGGTCAGAGCTCTACAGTATACTCAGTTTTCTTTTTGTGAGCTTTCTTTAGCTGGGCAGGTTATAGAAGGGAGCACCTAGGCTTACAACACAAGATGCTTCAAGTCAGTGACATGTCATAAGGAAAGGTTCATGAGAATATCTATTGACAGACTTCTTAAAAAAAGGTACCATAGCCACCCAGTCCCCATCTTCAAAGGTTTTGTATATCCTTCTTTAAACCTTCCTCTCCGGAAATTCACACACTGGAATTTACAGTTTTCATTGAGATTGGAGAGCTAAAACACATCAGATCTTCTACCAGTCAGCAGCATCTGATGGACATTTCAGGGCAGTAAGAAACCACTCTCTGGTACAACGATCTAAGAGTTACTTTGTCATCTACCATGCCCCATCACCAGACACTTCAGGCCCTACAGCAAAATGGGACTTGACTGCCTGTCAACTGCCACAGTTCACAAACTGGCACTTCAACTCCAGCTTAGTTTTAATCCCAAAGCTAAGTGTCCTCCACCCTATTTCTGCCACTTCTGAGATGGCTGTAGTAATTACTAATAGGAGGACAAAGCAGAATTGCCTTTAACTATCACAGCTTGCCACAAACTGTATTTGTCAGCTCTCAGAGGTTTTGGCAGCCAGTTCAGTTTCATACCATTCCAAGCAAGAAAATTCAATATAGCTTACAAAGGAATCACTGCACAAATCTACTCTCAGTGATGCATACAAATCTGACCACAAATAAACTCAAGAACTTACACAGGATCCCAAACTTGCAAGTNAACCTCTCTGGATCTGCTGGCCATGCTCCCCTTAATGCATCCTAGGATGCCATTGGCCCTCTTGGCCACAAGGGCACATTGCTGCCTCATGGGCATCCTCCTATCCACCAGGACTCCTACATCTTTTTCCCCAGGGCTGTTCTCCAACACATCAGTTCCTAGCCTCTACTGATCCATGGGGTTGTTCTTTCCCAGATGCAGTACTTTACACTTCCCCTCATTAAATTGCATTAAGTTTCTCCCTGCCCATCTCTCTGGCCTGTCCAGGTCATGCTGGATGGCAGCACAGCCTTCTAGTGTGCCAGCCACTCCTCCAAGCTTGGTATCATCTGCAAACTTGCTGAGGGTACACTCTACCCCTTCATTCAGATCACTGATGAATGTATTGAACAGTACTGGACCCAGCACTGATCCCTGAGGGACACCACTAGTCACAGGCCTCCAGTTAGATAGACTCTGCTCCACTGACCACAACTCTTCAACAGCCAGTGTAAAAATAACATTTCCCCTTGACCTACTATGTTGGATGCCTGAACTTTTAAAAGGAAATAATCAACTCCTCTTCCTATCAGATGGTCTACTTGGGCATCATCACAAAGTTAAGGGAATATTTCAGACTATTCTCTCATTTAGGAACCAAAAACTTTCAATTAGGATAGAAAGTTTAGGTTGGGGTTGCTACTGTATCATCATTAAGACCAAAACTTCCCTTTTTTCTTGGAAAAGCTAAGTTTACTATATTTTGGTCATCAAATACATACATAGAGTGTTCTAGGACTGTGAGCATGTCCTAGTCATAATACTCCAAAGAGATAATCCCCCTTTTTATTTGAGGGGAACAAACAATACAAAGAAATCAAAGCTCCTAAGGGTTTGGGGGGAAAAAAAAATACTGTTTTATTAAAGCCTAGTTTTAGATGACATGAAACAAATCTGTTCATTCTTATATGTACCAAAAATAGAATAGGATTGCAAAACAGCATCAAGTATATGTAGTTCTTATGTGTGAAATCTATTTCAGATCTATTTCCATCCATGTTCCTGTATAATTTTTTTTTTTCATTTTAGAGGAGACTTAAAAAGTAGCAACATACACAGAAAATGCCAGAAAGATCAGTACTCATTAAAAAAAGAAAAAAAAAAAAGATACTCAACCAAGCAGACTTACTTGCATTCCCCAGGTACACTGCAACCCCCATGAAGCAAATTACATCCTTGTTTACATACAGCTGTAAACAGAAAAAGATTTAGGCATCAGTCTGGGCAGCTAGGCATCCATTAGTACAGCAGCAATCTGGAACTGTTCAGCCAGAACTTGTCAGTTAGCCTATTTGTTTTTTGTGCAAAGCAGTAGTTGTTGCTTCCAGCCAGCTACTTCACAAAACAACCCCATCACAACACTTTATGAAAAACAAAACCCCAGCAAAAACACAACAGAAAACCAACCCTCCACACACACCTTAAGGTAACCCCATGAAAACGTTTCTACCTGATAGTCTTGCTGCAAACCTATCAGCACAAACATTTATCAAATACAGTTATTTTTTAAACCCGGTATTAGACAGGCATTATAGGCTTTTTACTGAAAAGGAACAGAAAACAACACCAAGAAGCCTTCAACAGAGAGTATGTCAAGTAATTTTAGCACTAATTACTCACTGAGACTGAAGGCCAAATTCAAGGAGATCTGATTGAGTGGTACACTGAAAAGATTACTATACTTAAATTTCTGTTCATATTAAGAGCTATCAAAAAGCTTTCAGCTTCACATAGATTACACTTGAAACTTTAATTTGCAAGAAGAGTTTTACAAGGGCATTTTAACAGGATTAAATTCTACAACTATTACTGATATTGTCATTGCTCAATAAAGTCTTACATTAACAGATGTAATACATCATGCTACTTTGAAGTAACACAACCATGGAATAAATTCAATTAGTAAAAAGATGTTTCATTATTTCAAATCCTTAATTTCTGTGGGGTCCCCACAGCAGAAACTGCAAGGAACACTGTATCCCATGCTGGGCTATGCTCTTCACAGAGTATGTCTTTTCAAAGATTTGATTAAAAGGACAAAGTCTGTAAGTGTTAAAATTAACACGCTGCAGTACAAATACTACAGAAATACCTACCACAGTTTATACTTCTGACATGCATTAGAGCTACTCTAAAATGAAGCAAATAATACTACCTTGTTTACATTCTTCTCCCATCCAACCTTCCATGCAGGCTTTATTTCCATTTTGATCACACGTATAGTGACCAACAAAGTCATCTCGAGGGCCACAAAATTTATTGCACAGAGCACTGTAGTAATTTTCATCACACTTCACTCTTATTTGTACTTCAAAATGGGCAACAGGACCATTAAATTGTAGTGTCTTCCATCGATCTTCTGGATTGATCATGCCAGCATGTGCTACTCGTTCTATTAACAAGTCCTCACCTTTAAAAAAAAACCACAAAAGGTAAATTCAGCCAGTAAGTTTGACAATACACAAGAGCATATAAATTCAAATCAAAAGTATTCAACTGGTTAAGAGAAAAATCTAGTCAAGAAAATGTTAAGATGATAAAGATCTACTGTATAACTGAATTTTCCTTTGCCTTGCAAAGTTCATTACAGGAAGGCCAATTTAAAAAAGTGTCCCAAAGGAAATATTAAAAAACCCTGGAACATAATCCATAGGAAATAGCTTACTTTTCAAGGCAGCCAAACATACCACACCCACATGCTGACAACTAGCAGCTTTATCTTGATCTGAGGCTCTTTTTGCCTCCTTTTTATTCTTCTAAAATTGCAAAATCTGCATAACCTAGTAGCTGAGATATTAAAGTTCTCTGGTGACAGTTTAATTTTAAAACTAACCCCAAACAGCGTATACTCAATTTGCTACAAAAGTACTAAGCAACAGTAAAGGCTCTGGTAGGCTTCTATTATGTACAGAAACTAGCTTGTTTCCATTTTATCATTCTCTCTATAGTAAAGGTAAAACATCTTTAACAGGTATTTCACAGAATTTAACATTGCGAAGAAATATACAAGTGAATCCAGGACTGTTAAGGGACCATTCTCGGTTCTGTATCCTGCTTATCCTTATCCCCACTGGAACTACTGGTAATTATGATCACTGCTGCAATACATTCTATAAGCATCCTGCCTTGCCCTCACAGAAAGCAGCAGCATTGCTACTGCCAGGCTCCATTAACTAAGACCAAATGTGTACAAAGCATTATCTACCACACGGGACAACAGGATTCTAGGATACAAGATTATGAAACTGCCAACACACAGTATTTTCATTTTTACGAATATCCATTTTGTATTTTTATGCATTTTATTCTTGGCATAGAAGCTTCAGTACTAGCAGATGAGATGCAACTATTATCAGTATAATGTCTTCACTATTCAAGTCTAGTAACACCCTACTGCAATAGTATGTCTAAGTGTATCTGTGAGCTGCAGCTGGAGCTCCAAGTACTATTTAAGGACATGAAAAAGTACAGAAGTTCCACCTGTAAACATCAATTTCATAGCTATATAATAGCTATAATACTGCCAGATCAGAGCTTCAGTGTCTGTTTTCTTTAAATAATGTAGAATATTTAAAATGCATGTTAAAAGAAATGAAGACCCAAAAACTTGCACCCAGCAAGAGGCTGTAATGATAGTGAGAATTCTAAACCTCAGATTATCAATAATCTAAGACACACCAAGCTGGCAGCAAGCAATAATGAACTATCATTTTCAATAAACAAATTTCACCTACTTACTTTCTAGAACTCATTAACCTAATTGTTTAGGGGGAAAAACCAAAACAAAAAGAATGCCTTTTCCTCACCTAAGTAGTGGTATCCTCTGTGTCTTACCAAAGCTGCACTTCTCCCTCAGCATGTGAAAAGACTCAAATGACAATTTTCAGTCAGTCCAACACTAAAGGAAAAGGAGAGCTACAGAAGTAGTGGGCTCTGCAATGTATTTTATCATCTTAACATCTTTTTTCAAGCTTGCCTCTACTATAAAAATCTTTCCTCTTGGGATTAAAGAATATTGAACTCAAAAGAAAGCTGTTCTACCTAAGCATTAAGCATTGAAAGGTTCTCCAATTACTAAGAACTCAAAGGACCTCTCTGCTTTAATACTGAAAGCGTTATTGTCATGTATAGGCTACAATTCATACTTGCCTAGACTAGTCTGCATAAAGCATTTTATAGACAGCCAAGACATACTGAAGTCTACTCCTGCAAGCTAGAAAAGTTTGCCTGCATTTTATTTTTGACTCAACAGGATATCTATCACTCCATGGTTACCATTAAAAGCTTCATGATTAGATTCAACATACTTTTATATATCTTACTCTTCTCTAATGACTATTGATCTGAAATAAATGAAAAATGTTGAATCATTGCATGCTCATGAAATTTGAACAAATAGCATTACAGAGCTATTTTCCAGCTATAAGAAACACAAGCCTGTTAAAAATAGCTGCAACAGCCATTGCTATAGAAGTGTTTTCTCAAAGTGCATCAGATGGACTGAAAAACAGGTCCTGAGATTAAAGGAGTGGCTTATAGAATAAAAATGCTTATCAAGCATCTTCAGGATAATGCAGATTGACCAGACCCAGTTAAACAACCGGAACAAGCATTACAGCTATGGCAAATACACCTATGCAGAACAGTCCTCTTGATACCTGGGGTCGAGAACAGCAGAAAACCCAATAGTGTTTTCTTTTTTTTTTTAAATTCCCTTTTTGGACACTCAAACTTTATCTTCACAAATTCATCTGAACAATAATACAGTCTAAGTCTTAACAGCTTTCTCTCTAGCTTGTAGCACTAAAAGTAGGGCTTAACAGCCCAGTAATTTGCCCTGGACCACAAAAGGCATCAGGCAATCAGCTCGAACCCATTTAGTTTCTTATACTAAATTCTTAAGTACTACAGCAAATATAAGCATTCCACTTTACTTCAATTTTAAAACTAATTCCAAATAGAAGGTGCATTTTCCAAAGAGATCAGTAATTGCAGGGAGAAACATGTTTTGTCAAGGCTCCTCCTTCCTCCCTCACAATGCCAAAGTGCCTCTGAAGATATTCAGTCTCCCACATTTAACTGTTTTCATGAGAAGTTTGCTCCCTGCATCTGATTTACCAAACTTCACCTTTCAGAACTCTCACACATCACTTCTAGCCCTCAGTAAGGACAATGAGCTGCATAACTGAATTTGTCAGACTCCATCATCATGGCTAGGCTTCGTGAATGAAGATCTGGAGAGGGCTCTATCCATACTCCTTAAAGTGTGCTGATAGCTGAAAAGGCTGATACGAGATAGACAAGATCAGTTGCAAAAGGCACAGCAGAAGGACTCCTTAGAAGGTATAATCTGCAAGACACGATTCTTTCTACACTGTCTTTTCTCCTCAAGAGTGATCCTGTGTGCCTTCTCAAAAAACATCGGCTGCATTAAAGGTAGTGTGTCTCCAGACCTCCGGATTGGAGGCCAGAGTAGACCAGTTAAGTTGATCAATATAGCCAAGGCTGAAATGTTTCAGGGAGACCTTGTATCTCCTCTTCGGGGCTCCTCTCTTGCGATAGCCAGTGGCAAGTTCACCTTAAAGAATTATTTTAGGAAGGCGGTAGTTCTTCATCCTGGAGACGTGACCTGTCCAATGCAGCTGCATTCTCAGCAGCATGGCCTCAATACTTGAAATTGCTGCTTGTTCTAGGACAGACGGATTAGTCACAGTCTGACCAATGGATGTTTAGGATTATACGGAGACAGTGTTGATGGAAGCGTTCTAAGAGTCGCAGGTGGTGGCGATAGATGACCCATGATTCGGAACCATATAAAAGAGCAGACAGCACAATGGCTCCATAAACACTGATCTTTGTACTTTTCTTCAAGCGTTTATTTCGCCAAGCTCTTTTACAGAGTTTTCCAAAATCACTATATGCCTTTGCTAACCTATTGTGTATCTCTCCATCAATCTTACCATCTAAGGAGATGAGGCTGCCTAGGTAATTAAACTGCTGGACTGATTTAAGCTCTGAATCACCAATGATGATATGAGGATGATGAAAAACTTCCTGAGGTGCTGGTTGATATAAAACTTCTGTCTTTTTTAAGCTAAC
>VWZO01006422.1:20382-31763 GCA_013396975.1 Bucco capensis | reverse complement strand
AACCACCTTCCAGCTACAGCTCCTTCCTCAAGCTTGGTTTAGTTCATCACAGAACAGAAACGTACCCCAAAGCCTGCATACTCAATTAAGATGTACTTTTGGGCTTTGTTCACTTCATGGAACAGTAACATATTAACATCCTGGAGCAATGACATGTCAGTGTCCCACAGAAATCACATGCCTACATCCTGAGGCAATGACAAACTAGTGTCTTGGAGCAATGACATACTACATCCTGGAGCTAACTGCAACCAAATCCTCACTTGATACTTATTTTAGTAGAGGATCATCAAACTCACAGCTTCTCAGTTTGGGCATGTGAACTACACAACTAGTCCTGAAAAGAGTCTGAAAATGTTCTGACCAACGATTCAAAATAGAGGTTTTATCTGTCAGAAGCGTTTGACCATCTGCGCTAAATAAAAAGCTTTGAACCTGGTAAGTAGGCCCATATGCTGTTTTCAAGGCCTCATAAAATCCTCTATAACCACCCATATCTGTGCATAATTGAGGACTATTAAATTAAAAAAGTGGCATACATTACTCAAACCTTCCCAGTCACACCTGAGAAGCTAAAGGCTTCTTTTCCTTGATTACTAAATTCTTCTATAAGCCCCTCTAGAAAAGCAGATAGTGACGATGTGCATAAAAGGAAATGATGGCTAAAAGATGGTTCTTTAATTAGTGCTCCAAAAGCATCTGACTTTTGGAAGAGGAAGGCTTATCTTAAGAGAGTATTTAAATGTAAAAGCAATCAAAGGCCATGACAACATTTAGATAAGAACACTGCTAATCAACACTAAAATTTAGCAGAAGTCAGACGTTACCAAGAAGCCACTCAGAGGGCAAATACAAAAGGTGACACTGGTGGCTGTTTGCAAGGAAACAAACACAGCAGCATAGGCACTTCATGCTCAAATTCTGTTCAGCCTTCTACAAGCAACCATTTCAAAAAGCTACAAAGACAATTTGGTCTCCTACAGACTAATAAGAAAGAGTAATGCAACTACTGCATCTCTGCAGCAGATGTAGTCAAATGGAAAGTTACTTTACACATGAAGATACCAGCTTGCTTTGTAATGGCATCATGGCCTTAGGTGTTGCCAAGTCTTCTGCTTTTTGCCAAGTCAAATGACTTACCTGCAAAATAGCATGTACTGCTGTGACAGATAACAGAGAACAGGCCCCTTACAATGAGTATGTATCCAAGGCAGTTTCCTCTCCTCTCTCTCTCTCCTGCACTCTCCCAAAGCAAGCAAGTGGTAACACTACACTGCCACAAGCTTCCCTCTGAGCCAACCCTGCTGCACAGAGGAGGAAAAAAAGCGCAGTAGTAGTTTGGGAATCAGAGTCTGAAAACCCTTCTTAGAATTGGGAGTTTGAGGCAAGTACTAGGGAACCATCTGCCCT
The DNA here is from genome assembly GCA_013396975.1 of Bucco capensis. Lineage (NCBI taxonomy): Eukaryota > Metazoa > Chordata > Aves > Piciformes > Bucconidae > Bucco > Bucco capensis. The sequence continues at coordinate 30,353 of VWZO01006422.1, read as the reverse complement.
GGCAGATCTGCTCTTGAAATGGTACTTTACAGGTCTGCTCCAAGCACCCTTGCCTTGTTGTCACTGAGTAAAAAGTAGAACACAGGATGCTAGGACATAGAGGAAGGGAAGAATGACAACTGTGCCAAAACCTTCAAGTTATTCACTGGAAACCTCTCCTTTCAGACTGGGGCAGGGAAGAAGTGTTTGTTTTATTTGGGGTTTTCAATCTTTTTTTCTTGGCTCTGTTTTTGTTGTTGCACAAGTGGGTTTTTTGTTTGTTTGTTTTTAAATACCCACTTGAAAGTCTTGCATTTAACTTTCAGCCTTACTCATTCCCATTAAAGGAAAGCAAAACCTGACTTTGGAACTGATTAATCGGCTTATAAACAGACTCTGGCAATTACTTTGATTAATCTTTCTCTTACAGAAGCAACAGAAGACACATGTAACCTGATCCAGAGATCAGCTCAGTGTTCAGGATAGGACAGGGAGTTAAGCTTTCCAGAGATACTCTCTTTACTCCTCCAGGATGCAAATATTGGTTTTCTCTGGAGGAGTTGCCATATTCCCTTTCCTATTCTCTTACATACGAATTTTTACTGATCTGTTCCTGTTTGGCAGCTCAGTAGTCCTTGCAGAAATTCAAGGGACATTATCTTTCACAAGGAAATTCAAAAATCCACACAACAACTTCCTGCCAAGACCACTTAAAAAAAAAAAAAGAGAAAACCTTCAGCATTAGGAAATTCTTCCTAGGAATCCAATATGCAATTTGAAATTGCAGCATGGCAAGGCAACAGGTCTCCAACATTTAATAAGTAATCAGACTTACAGAAACATATAACCAAGACTAGTGTTTAGCTAGTCTTCTGCCTAACTACAGGCCAAGAAAGTCTTCTAAGTTTCAGATACAATATAACCTAACAGTACCTCTCTTGCAGCTTGTATTTAAGGGAAGTCCACCTTCCATCAGCATTTTCTCTTCAGGGCTAAACTGTAATCTAACACTTATATAGACCCCCGTAGGTCATGGAAACTTAAGGGGATGACCCACTGAGTCTCCAGAAGACTATATCCTGTTTGCTTGAAGTTGAGGAAAAAAATGACATCAATGCTAACCAAACAGATCTGTTAGACCATGTAAAAAACCTAAAAAGCATTAAGAAAGATTTAACACAAGCCTAGAGTGATTGTCCCCTTATCAAACACATTTTAAAAGAAACCTGAGTTTAAAGCTACAGGTTTCCAAAAGGGTTCTGCAGAATCTGAGAAATAAACATAAGTTATTTATTAAGTAGCTTGTTAAAAAAAAAACAACACCAAAATTCAGCACTTCAATGCATACAGTTCTTTTTGCAGGATAGGCTCTTCATGTTATCCTCTTCTACACCATCTCACAAGCTGCTCTGCCACTGAGAACTAGGGTATGATTTATTCCAATATTTGGTGTACTAACTGCTCCTAGGTAAGTTGTTCCCAAGCTGGAAACTATTTAAAGGAATTAACTTCACATAGTACTTCTTGAACAAAACATTCAAGAAGAGGCCTCCAACCTGTTTCTACGTAGGGCGTCTAAACTTATTCAAGAGTCAGGCTTGCTCTGCTCAGCACACAAGATCTCATTTTGAATACCATGTCCAGCTTTGGGAAGTGCCATTCAAGAAGGCTGTGGACCAACTGAGGGGTTGCAGCAAAATGAATTACCAGAGATCTAAAGAAAACATACCTATTAGAAAAGGTTGAAGGAACTGTTAAACAACAAGACAAAATAAGGTTAATTCTAACAGAGGGAGGGCTCAGGAACAAACTACAAACTCATTACTTTGTTTATCATTTGATAGACAGTATGGTAGGAAAATCTCTAAGTTAGGAAAGTTTGTCAGGAAAATTCAAGTGTAACTAATCTCAACCTTCAAAGAAAAAGGACCCTGAAACTCTAACATAGCCTTAGTATCAATTGACCTTTGCCATTTTGCCATTTTTTTTAATGCTTGATGCATTAGGGAAGGATGGTCAGTGAAACAGTAGAGAACAGAACCTGTTGTTAGAAAGTGATGACAACCTGGGACACAAATTTCTGCTATCTTAATGTTCAAACACTTACCTTCCTCTGTATTGATCCCAGCCAAGTTTAAATAACCACAATGAAAGTGGTTAATAAGGTCAAGTTCACCACACACTTGTAACCAAAAGCACTGATTGTTTTAAGACAGGTTTGTAAACCATTACCAAAGATTCAAGGTTCAAGCTCGAGTCCTACTTTAGGAACAGTATGACAATGAGCCCCTTCATACGATTTTGAAGTATTTATATAATAATGTTGCTTTCCCTTCAGATGATTAGCTCTGCTCCAACAGTAAGCGCTTACAGAGCAGAAAGGCAAAGTAACTCTCAGTACTTGAGGAGAAACAAATGGAGGAGGAATCATAACATGATTTAAAACACTTGAAATCAAAAACATCAAGCATGGTTTCTTTATGGGGAGTAAGAACGCTTTTGTTTACCTAATCATGAAAAGTACTGCACAACATGGTTATGGGTAAACTGTAGAGAATTTGAAGTGCAACCCTACAGCACAGAATTTTCCTTTTAATAAGAGGAGCCTACCATAATTTTAAAATATTTTTTAAAGCTCGTAATAAAAGTCATGTATTACAACCTTCACTTACTATTGTCCATTCTTTTTCCTACCAGTAACAATTTTTCACAATAGTCAGTGCTTGGATTTGTAAATACCCTTTACTTTGATAGCAGGTTTGCATTCAGATTGATTTGGAGGACTGCTAATGGCAGCAGCATATTATTTCCCCTCTCCTCAACCTGTGTACATACAGGACAGGGTAAATGGAAAGTTTTACATAAATACTCACCAGATTTTGTATCATTATCCCAATCCCATGCTTCTAGTATTAATGTGAATGATCTCTGAAAAGAAAAAAAGACACCATTTAGTAATAAAAAACAACTGTTAAACACCAGACAGTGATTTTGAATAAGCAGATATTGCTACTACAAAAAAGCCAAATGAAAGGAGTTAAAAATTTCACTTCCCTGCTGTCATGTGAAAGCCCTTGAAGGTATCTTCTCAAAAGCATGAAATAACAGCATTAAAAACTGTGGGGCAAAGTAAAGTAACAGCAAAACAAAAACATTCCTCCACACACACCAAGGACTGAATTATTATTATTATTATTTTTCTCTTCCCACTGCATCTAATTCACAGCTTTGCTTAGCCATTGCAATCTTTCTCAGAAGTAGCCCTAAGGGGTTTGAATGAAGTGAGGGGTTCTGAACATTGGGAAAGACTCAAGCAACTGACGACCAAAAACCAAATAAAACCAGAGCCATCCTTTAGGAAGTGCATGAAAGATCAGTCTATATAAGAGATCTGTTCGCTGTCTTCTAGAAAAACGTGTTCAAAAACCAAAAATTCACCTTTCATCTATCACGACTTCAGCATGGGTTCAGCCTATTCAGAAATGTACTTGACTGATTTTCTATTGCTTAGTTACATTAACGACAAACTATGCCTTTGGAAAGCATCTTTCTTCTATGCTTTCAGCTTCAGATATATACTAGGGAAGATAATTTTCCATCATTGAAAAAGATAAGGGTTTACTGGTAAGCAGTTAGATTACACTCATGGAAGGAGGGCAAAAGGAAGCTCAGCAGTGGACTGCACTGGACAGAGGCATAATTGAGCCTGAACTGCCTTTGAAAAGGACAAATGATAGGGATCAGAGTAAAGGCCTCTGCATCTGAGGTATGACACTACAATACAACTCAACTCCACAAACTCACAAACTTTGTGAAAACCAGTGCTAGTAAAGCATTTCAGTAGCTTTACCCTCCAACTCCCTGCTCTCCCTTGCCCCTAAATATCAGCATTTAGTGAAGCAGGATAGGATTCTACCATATTCTGAAAACACTATTAGCCACTCTTCTGAACTGCTACCTGAAAAATAAATGTAGAGTGAATAGTATCAGTAAACATGTACTACAAAGTATTGCTCTAACATTATCTTCAAGTCTCTCCATTTGTACCCTTCACCTCTCCTGCTTTTAACAACTGATTCTAACATATAGCTCAGTCTTACCATGTTCCATTGGTTTGCATTAGAAGCACAAAACAGTGCTCAAGTGCTTCCAGATGTCTGCTTACTCAGCTTACGCAAGTGTTGGTCTTTCCTACTGCAAACTGACCGTCACATCTAACTACCCACAGGCTAAGGCAGAAAAAAAAAAGTTAAGCTGGACTTGTTGTCTTAGGAAACAGATTAGTCAACTATGCCTCCCCTCATTCCACTTAGAGGAGATTTGTATCTTTGCCTAGGATGCTTGGGACTCTTTGGGGAAAAGAGCCCTACACAATGCACTGTTCCAGCATGCTCATGCTGGAAGGTGTGGGGGATAAAGAGGCATTCTACTAATTTTGAGACGCTTAAAACAACAAGTCCCATAGCTCTGGTGGCAAAATCTGACCATCTAAGCTGGCATAGACTCTGGAGTTAAATACTTCTCTACTGCCTTACAGAAATTTAGTAGTACATTACAAGCAACTATGACTCTCTTCTTCCAAGATGCAGAGAAACAGATTTTTCCAGCCACAAGTGACCTCTGCAGCCCACACAGCTCATGCTGCCTCCTGGTGGCAGAAAGGGCAAGGATGTGGCTCTACAACCCCCAGATTGCATAGGCCAGGTCTCAAGCACTTGCTTTTACTGTCCTCCCACTCATAACCCTCAAGAATTACAAGCTCATCTATAAAAAGTTTAAATAACACATACAACCAAGACAAGACCCAGACTATTAAATACTTTCACTTACTGGCCTCCCAATAGCCTCAGTTTCCCCACGTCTACTTATGGGCTAACAGGCTAGCACTTGGTCCTTTACANTAAATACCCTTTACTTTGATAGCAGGTTTGCATTCAGATTGATTTGGAGGACTGCTAATGGCAGCAGCATATTATTTCCCCTCTCCTCAACCTGTGTACATACAGGACAGGGTAAATGGAAAGTTTTACATAAATACTCACCAGATTTCGTATCATTATCCCAATCCCATGCTTCTAGTATTAATGTGAATGATCTCTGAAAAGAAAAAAAGACACCATTTAGTAATAAAAAACAACTGTTAAACACCAGACAGTGATTTTGAATAAGCAGATATTGCTACTACAAAAAAGCCAAATGAAAGGAGTTAAAAATTTCACTTCCCTGCTGTCATGTGAAAGCCCTTGAAGGTATCTTCTCAAAAGCATGAAATAACAGCATTAAAAACTGTGGGGCAAAGTAAAGTAACAGCAAAACAAAAACATTCCTCCACACACACACACACCAAGGACTGAATTATTATTATTATTATTTTTCTCTTCCCACTGCATCTAATTCGCAGCTTTGCTTCGCCATTGCAATCCTTCTCAGAAGTAGCCCTAAGGGGTTTGAATGAAGTGAGGGGTTCTGAACATTGGGAAAGACTCAAGCAACTGACGACCAAAAACCAAATAAAACCAGAGCCATCCTTTAGGAAGTGCATGAAAGATCAGTCTATATAAGAGATCTGTTCGCTGTCTTCTAGAAAAACGTGTTCAAAAACCAAAAATTCACCTTTCATCTATCAAGAATTTAGACTACTTCTTTCTCATGAAACAACTAGTGTGTAAAACAGACCTGCAAAAACCATAGCAGACACCTACGTGTTAAAGGTAGCACACTTGGTAGTATACTTTCCCCTGGGGAAAGAGGAAAAGCATGATTTTGGACAGTTTTAAAATTATTTGGAAAAATCATGAAGGCTTTATGTCACTAAAGCAAGGCTTCAGGCATTTTTCTTGGTTCTGTGACTAAATATGTAGGATAGATATTGATAATCAAACACTAAACTTATTGAGGAAAAAGTTACCTTATGCATACATATAAAATTTTCCTGTCTTGAGTTTAACAAAGGTCACTGTCAAACCTTTCACCTTGGATAGGTCCCAACTTGTCCAAGGTAACAACTGAGATTCTCACATTTATTTAAAATCAAGGAAAAAACCTCCAAGGACAGAGAGTTATTGCTCCACTATCCTAAAACCCTCATGTATAGATCTTTGTGCTTAGAGGCAAGCCACACCAAAACGTGAAGCTCATTAAATTCAGCAAAGTCAAGCCTTAATGTGTACAGAATTCACAGGCTAAAAATCTATTCAGCCAAGAAACTAAGAGCACCATCTTAAGAAGGATTATGCAAGAAATCAGCTATCTTTCATAGGGTGCTTAGGACTATTTTACTGTTACATCAGCAGATGTACATTTTTACTTTCCGATAGTTTGTAAGAGCTTTGTCACCTCTCCACCAAGGAGGGTTGATCATAACACTGAAATCTCCACACTTCAGAGCCATAGCAGCAGCAACAAGAATAAAGATCAGCATCCTAAGCAGGAGGGCTCTTCACCTGAGGTCCTTCACGACTTCAGCATGGGTTCAGCCTATTCAGAAATGTACTTGACTGATTTTCTATTGCTTAGTTACATTAACCACAAACTATGCCTTTGGAAAGCATCTTTCTTCTATGCTTTCAGCTTCATATATATACTAGGGAAGATAATTTTCCATCATTGAAAAAGATAAGGGTTTACTGGTAAGCAGTTAGATTACACTCATGGAAGGAGGGCAAAAGGAAGCTCAGCAGTGGACTGCACTGGACAGAGGCATAATTGAGCCTGAACTGCCTTTGGAAAGGACAAATGATAGGGATCAGAGTAAAAGCCTCTACATCTGAGGTATGACACTACAATACAACTCAACTCCACAAACTTTGTGAAAACCAGTGCTAGTAAAGCATTTAGCTTTACCCTCCAACTCCCTGCTCTCCCTTGCCCCTAAATATCAGCATTTAGTGAAGCAGGATAGGATTCTACCATATTCTGAAATCACTATTAGCCACTCTTCTGAACTGCTACCTGAAAAATAAATGTAGAGTGAATAGTATCAGTAAACATGTACTACAAAGTATTGCTCTAACATTATCTTCAAGTCTCTCCATTTGTACCCTTCACCTCTCCTGCTTTTAACAACTGATTCTAACATATAGCTCAGTCTTACCATGTTCCATTGGTTTGCATTAGAAGCACAAAACAGTGCTCAAGTGCTTCCAGATGTCTGCTTACTCAGCTTACGCAAGTGTTGGTTTTTCCTACTGCAAACTGACCGTCACATCTAACTACCCACAGGCTAAGGCAGAAAAAAAAAAGTTAAGCTGGACTTGTTGTCTTAGGAAACAGATTAGTCAACTATGCCTCCCCTCATTCCACTTAGAGGAGATTTGTATCTTTGCCTAGGATGCTAGGGACTCTTTGAGGAAAAGAGCCCTACACAATGCACTGTTCCAGCATGCTCATGCTGGAAGGTGTGGGGGATAAAGAGGCATTCTACTAATTTTGAGACGCTTAAAACAACAAGTCCCATAGCTCTGGTGGCAAAATCTGACCATCTAAGCTGGCATAGACTCTGGAGTTAAATACTTCTCTACTGCCTTACAGAAATTTAGTAGTACATTACAAGCAACTATGACTCTCTTCTTCCAAGATGCGGAGAAAGATTTTCCAGCCACAAGTGACCTCTGCAGCCCACACAGCTCATGCTGCCTCCTGGTGGCAGAAAGGGCAAGGATGTGGCTCTACAACCCCCAGATTGCATAGGCCAGGTCTCAAGCACTTGCTTTTACTGTCCTCCCACTCATAACCCTCAAGAATTACAAGCTCATCTATAAAAAGTTTAAATAACACATACAACCAAGACAAGACCCAGACTATTAAATACTTTCACTTACTGGCCTCCCAATAGCCTCAGTTTCCCCACGTCTACTTATGGGCTAACAGGCTAGCACTTGGTCCTTTACACATGAGCAAGCATATGGAGTGTAACATTTTGCGAAGGCCTGTAGTCACACTTGGAGATGACAAACGTTATTCAAATGGCAGTAAACAGTATTGATAGAAAAATGTGTATTTACCGGAAAATCAGTTTCAGCTGGGACAGTTCAGTTGTGCAACTTCCTGCTTTCTGCTGACAGTAAGAGACAGTCACCCTCCAAAAACGCCTAACAGACAGAGTAAGAACGTAACCAGAAGAGAAACTGATTTTTATTGCTGTTCTACCTCTAGAGAAGACAGTTAAGGTTGCTAACCCAAGTTGTCATCCCTTCCTCACCTCCAGATAGTCAATTATTTTAAAGAGCAATTCCTCTTTGCAGTAGCACGATGGATCATCATGTTACAAACAGTACACCTCAAAACAGAAAATGGATCCTTGATCCTTGACTGGTTCCAAAAACCCTGTCTCCCTCACCATCACAAGTATCAAGTCTTGCACTAGATTTGCTTTAATTCTTTTTGACTCTTGCACTTTAAGCCAACAGCTGAAAACTTAAACAAGCATCCATGTTACTGACTATGTTCATGGTATACTGTGCCAAGAGCTTTCCAGTTATTGCTCAACTATCAGTCAAACAAATGTTTCTATCAAAAACATCAGTGCATCAGTGCAAGCGTTAATATCCATACAGTCACCCCATACGCAGAGTAAGAGCTATAGGCTGAATAACACTAATGGATACAAATTTTGAATAATATTTTTAGGTTACATAATGGATATATCCACCATTGGCTTGTATTAGTCACATCTGCAACTCTGACAGAAAGAAAATCTAACACAGACTACCCAGAGCATCAGCTACAAGCAACATTTCTGTAGCACTGACACTTAGATCAGACAAAGTCTTTCTTAAATTGTTCTTATGGCAAACAATTACAGAACTTGCATTAATTTAGCTCCTCATATCATCCAGCAGTGTAGTGGCTCTTTGAGCTCTTTTAGCTAACTAAAAAAACTATACAGTTTTCTGACAAGTATCTTAAAGTCCCAAAATGATGAGTCTTTTACGCACAATACACCTAACCCAACCACACTTGCTTCTTTTCTAACTTGCACAGAACTCTTGCTGTAGGCTGACGTGACCAGCACCTCACAACAGCAGGACATGCGTATTCCAGTCTCTTCTCATATGGAATAAAAGCTTTGTGAAACAGTATCTTTTGTTCATTTCAAGTAGTACTAGCAAAAGTATTTAGAAAAGTATTTTAAAAGTGGCTATAGCACAGACTGGAGGGGGAAGGGATGAGGGTGAATACACAGCACTGAAAATACACTTGATGCTATTGACTTTGGTGTCTAGGTTTGTCTTCTGGAAAGAATTAAACACAAGACAGCATTTGTGCTCATCAGATAAAAAAACAGATGATGTTGAAGGCTATGAGCTGGAAGAAGATCACCAGTACACTTCTGCAGAAGAGTTTTACGGCTTTATGAAAGAAGGATTTTGTAGGAGTTAACTAAACAGATATGCTAAGTAGTTTGGAAAGATACAAACTAAGCTGGCTGGTGCTGGTGATGCTGCTTCAGTTGTGTTAGTTTTTTTTCCTCAGGACTGGTGTTGACAAAAGCAACTTCAAAGCATTATTCTGCTGCTTACACTAAACAAAACACTCCCCATACTATCCCAGCCGACCTCCCTTCTGAGGAGGGGGGAAACAAGACCTGTAACATTGGTTTGGCATTGTCTTTTCATGAACTATTACCTTGATATTTGCAAATCAACATTCAAAAGGTGGGAGATTTTTTTTTTTTTTTGCAAACCAGACATGTCAGACTTTTCATCCCAAGAAAGATGATCAATCTGCTGACAGCACTTTCAGTCAGGTCTAGAACTTATATTCTCAATGTCTGAAAAATGTTTGAGCTGAAATCAATACTTAATGTTTTCTGCATCAATAACATGCATGTGTATTAAAACATTTAAAACATGTATTAAAAATTAAAACTCTAGCCTCCAATCGGGAGGTCTGGAGACACACTATTTTTAATGCCGCGGATGTTTTTGGAAGGGCACGCAGGATGACTCTTGAGGAGAAAAGACAGCGTAGAAAGAACCGTGTCTTGCAGG
>VWZO01006422.1:0-14158 GCA_013396975.1 Bucco capensis | reverse complement strand
TAAATTGCATTAAGTTTCTCCCTGCCCATCTCTCTAGCCTGTCCAGATCATGCTGGATAGCAGCACAGCCTTCTAGTGTGCCAGCCACTCCTCCAAGCTTGGTATCATCCACAAACTTGCTGAGGGTACACTCCACCCATTCGTCCAGATCTTCGATGAATATATTGAACAGTACTGGACCCAGTACTAACCCCTGGGGGACACCACTAGTCACAGGCCTCCAGTTAGACTCTGCTCTACCCACCACAACTCTCTGGGCTCTGTCCTTCAGCCAGTTCTCAATCCATCTCACAGCACAGTCTCCCAATCCACACTTCTTAAGTTTGTCTATGAGGATACCACGGGAGATGGTATCGAAAGCTTTGCTGAAGTTAAGAAAAACCACATCCACTGCCCTCCCCTCATCTATCCATCTAGTTATGCTATCATAAAAGGCTATCAGATTAGTCAAGCATGACTTCCTCCTTACGGAATCCATGTTGACTACTCGTGATAAGCCTCCTTTCCTCCACATGCTTGGAGATGGTGGCAAAAACACGCTGTTCCATCACCTTTTCAGGGATGGAGGTGAGGCTGACGGGCCTATAGTTACCCAGGTTGTCCTTCTTGCCTTATTTGAAGATTGGGATAACACTGGCCTTCCTCCAGTCCTCAGGCACTTCTCCCATTCTCCAGGACCTCTCAAAGATTACCATTTAACAACTCAGTAAAACCAGATATATTTTTCTACCTGAAGGAAGCCCATCCCACCACACACATTCTAATCTGCCACAAACAGCATGGATGATTTTGCCTGCATCTTGGATGTGAACCTTATATCTGCTGGACAGAGGCCTAGGATCTCATAAAGAGCTTTACATAGCTGGAAAACAGGCCTCAAAGGGCAGATTCTCCCAACTGCCAGCTCTTCCACAGTCGCCCAAGCACTGCAATGCTCTGTTCATAGATGATCACTGTGGAGGAACCAGCAACACTACAAAGAAGGATGATACATACACAAAGTAAAATCTACCTGAAAACAGTCTTCAACAATCCTGCTCATCACTGATCAGAACTAGTGATGATTGCAGCACACAAAAGAGCTAATGTAACCAGCAAATACCAATGCTCAGAAAAAAGAATCATCAGTCATCCTTCCTACTGCCACAGCTACCCTCTCCAAGTTGATTTACTTCACATCTATACACATTAACCCTTTACAGAATCTGATTAAGAGATCCCTAAACATGCTCTGATAGAGGTGTTAACATGTTTGTTCCAGTGAGGTTTTCTGTAAAGCAAACTGGGATAGAAAACAGTATCAGCAAGCTTTCCTTCCATACCTCAGATGAAATTAGGCAGTAGAGAAGCCAGACAGTTCCCAAAACAAAACTATTTTAAATATAACAGCTACCAAGGCAATAGTATTTGGTATGCTGTACTACAACCATAAGAAAAAAAGACAATATCCTATTACGTTTACCTGCAAATAGTCAAACAAGTATCACAGTTTCTACTGTACCTGCCTCTCAAATTGGATAACCTAGTGTAACCTCCCCAGGTTTTGTTTCTCCTTTTGGCAGTTCTACAGCAGAACTCCACACGCATTAATACTGTAAACCTGCTAGAACCTTAAGTACTAGCTTTCCCATTTAGAGAGAACACAAGGTGTTTTTAATTGTGAAGTTATACACAAGAGAAAATAGTAGCAACTCCAATAGATGTTTCTCTGCACATATCCAACTGTAATGGACAAAAAATTCAAAACAAACAGAAGTCAGAAACCTAGCAGAAAACACTTTTTGATGAAGTGTCACAAGATTAAGTTTCAGCAGACATTCTGCCTGATCATTAAACAGAAGGAAATAAGCTACCTGCATCTTAAGATCATGACTTCACAGCTATTAAGATACAGTTCTCTCCACCACAGCTGGAGCTAGCACTAGCAGTTTCCAGAAATCCAATGAGTTAATCCAGTAGCAAAGCACAGAAGCAAGTATTGATGAAATTAGAGAGCACAGGAAAAAAACCTTTCAGAAAGAGTCATATACAAGTACAATGCCATGCAGACAGCTGGGTACCATCTTAATGTCATTTTATTAGATGTAAGCAGAAGCTTTCAGTCTTGCTTCCACCTTTGAATTGTTTCAGATAAACTTGATACTAACCAAGTATCCATGTCCTACTCTTTTCCTAAGGTTCTGGAAGAAGTCCCAGATAAATTAAGCCCCTTATACATACACTTTCTTGTTGTATTAATGAAAGCGAAGCCAGATTTTCTCTTTTGAAGTGTATGTAACAACCATGAAGACCCATTAATAGTTAGTTCAAGACTTGTTTTATGTTAATATTTAGAATTCAGAGATGAACCAGTAATTAATACTGCTCTTCCCCTCCCCTCTGCGCTCCATGTGGCATGGATATTAGTATCCTCTGGGCACTTCAAGCCATGCATCATTATAATTTCAACTTGAAGTCAAGAGGGAATTAAACTAACTATGTAATAACATACTTTAATTATTGGTCTAAACAGAGAACACCTGCATGAACTCTCCTTTGTATTGGAAATATGCATACCAAGAACTTGGCAAATACAGAAAAAAAACATATGCCCCCAAGTTCTCTGTATGCAAAGTTCCTAGGAATAGAGAGCAATGTTACAATCTTAACCCTTTTAAATTGTTAGCTGTTGACAGCACTGCAGTCTTTCCCTTTGTTTCTGAAAAAGCAAATTCCCACAAAACCAATCCAAGCTGATGAGCCTAGATGTCTTGCCCTAGGAAGACAAGAGGCCTATGCTCAACCTCTGTTCCTAAGAGAGCACAGAGATTAGAGTGCTGTGTTTCCAAGTCCTCTTCCAACTCTCATCAGTCCTACCCAACACACCTTATTTCAACTTCAGAGAGCTGTTCACCTTCCCTTACAACCTTCTCAGCTCTCTGAACCAGGATACTGCAGACACAACCAAAGCTATACCTGTATCTTGCTGATCTCCATAGATTTACAGAAACTGAGCAGAAAAATGAGTTTCCACTGTAAGATATGGGGCAAGCTCTTCCATGTAGACCAACACACACAAGGAACTTGAATGAAGTATCAAATGGGGATTCTGCACACAGACACATGCATTTAGTTAAACATACATGGGAGCACCAGTTTTTCCACAACTAAACTAAGTTTATAAGCATGTCCATGAAACAAATGCTTCTATCACATTCCAGCAAAAGGACTGAATACTCTGAAGAGTACTTTGTGGCTACAGGAAAACTTTACCACATTTGCAGCACCAACCATTACACTGTATTTGATTATTATTAAAAATGAACTGCTTGCAGCAGCAAATAAATATAGGAAACCCAAGGTACCATTTTGAATATACAACAACCAAGACTTGATCAATCCCACCATAAGAAAGCAGCATCAGAACTTTAACATAAAAAATTATCTTCCAAATTAATGTAAACTGGAGGGGAACTGATATAGCTTTATATTGTTACAAAACAGACAAACCCCACAAACTGCCATGCCATTGGAAAGAAAACTTTGTAGTAAGTGCAGCAAAGTACATAGAACAACTTTTGAAAGCAGGCACTTGCCCTGTAAATTTACTCCAAGCAAGTGAATTTAGAGTGTTTCTCTTTTTCCTCTTCTCCTCCCATTGACATGCATCTGGAAGCTATGAAAGGGAGATTACTGCAGCAAGTAACTTCATTTCATTGTTGACCCCCTAGTAATTTTTCTGGTAAGTACCAATGTTACAGCTTTCCTCATAAGTACCAATGGAGAAAAGAATGAAGTCACGCAAAGTAAATTGATGTTAAAAAAACCTGAAAAGCAATTTTGCTAGCCCAAACCTGGACTCATAACTCAAGAATGTGTACTATTGAATACTTTTCAGTTTCTTTAGTACTTCAGTTGCAACTGACTCTCCTGCTGTTCTGTCTTCGAGAGTCCTTGGCAAGCCCAAGTTTCAAAGACTATCAAATTTTGAAAATGCATCTTAATGGCTTAGGGACAAACAAATTATCACTGATAGCAAGCTGCCACAGGTGAAGGTTATATTTTCCTGCCCACTAAAGCTTATTTACCTAACATTTGCAGTGATCTAGGAGTAGATATGAACAGATAAAAAGATCTACTGATAGGCAACAGTTCAGACTTCTATAAGCCCTTCTACAATTACATTCTGGCAGTCTACAGTTTAAGTCCAGGGCATGCATTAGGGAAAAAAGCAGGAATCTGAATTTTGGAAATTAACCTCTAAAGAACTGCCACCAGCTAGGTTTGAGCAACACCTTTACCCATCACCTCTTCCAGAAGAGGATATGTGAAGTGAGTACAAGCTACAAACTACACAACCCTGAAGTTATCACAGCTTAACAGCAAACATCAGAAGGCACTGCAGGAGCACTGAGTATTTGACAACTAACATCTTAAGCATTTAGTCTAAAAATTCCAGTTTCTCTACTTCCCTCCCTTCCTCATTTTCTGAGAGAAGAAAGCGCTAGTCTGTGTGTATGAATCACAGAAACAATACCCTGTTCTACAAATCTCCAAACCAAACCATTTGGGGGCTATATATAAATATACTGTTTAAAAAAGTTTATAGCCAACACAAAAAGTGCTATCAGCTCACTGAGGTCTACAAAAACCAGACATTAGTGAGGGGCAGCAAGATTTATAGTTGTTCTTAATAGTCCAGGCAAGCCTGGTGCTGATCATATGTAGCCAGTTACAGTAAAAATTCCACATTGCGATATAAGGAAAATCATGTTATTGTAACATAGAAGAGGATTAGAACTACCAAAAGCACTCAAAAAAAGTGTTTGTACATGGGATAAATGAACTGCCACAAAAATCAATATTAAGCAGCCGCACAAGTTATCAGACAAGTGCCATTAAAGTTGTCCTCAATCAATATGAAGATCAGTAAATGCTACCAAAAATTGCACATCCTAAAAGTCTTCTACTTCAGTCCTGATTGAAGTAGATCAATAGTTACGCTACTTACATGTTTCTCAACTTACTGCTTAAAGCACATCAGTCAAGCCTTCCAAGTATGATCAAGCTCCCTAATTAGAACAAATTCTCCAGGTAGAAGCCCAGACCTTTAATGTTAAAAACAGATTGTTTTAAGGGTGACATTTCAACTTTACAACACCACAAACAAATATCTATTCAGGGAAGAAAAAAGACTAAAAAATATTTTTTGATGTTTTAGATCAACTGCTAGCAGCTCACATAGTATTTTGCTACAGTTTGCACATACAGAACTGCTTCAGAAGGGTTAAGGAAAGGCAGGTGCACCTGACACTAATGCAGGATACTGCAGGAATATTAGTATTCCCTACTCACTGAAAATGCAAAAAAGTAAAATTTATCCAATTTGAATGTTAGATGCTTAAAGTTACTTCAGCTGGCATGTTCAGAGCATTAGAACACAGATGAGAGACTAGAGGCCTAGTGGACTATCTGGAAGTAAAAGAGGCATTGCAAGAACAATTTAAGTGTAACTATAATCAAATAGTAATGTACTGAACATAAAACACCAGGACACAACCTGTTGGGAACAAGATATATACAATGAGGACTTTCATTCCCAAAGCAGCATGTAACCAGATTGCAGTTTATGTACTAATACTGCAGTCTTATCTCAGATTTAAAAAGAAAAAAACAACTTCAGAGAATGAGCACCTGTGCATCTGTCCAAGGGGCATATAATTGGTTACTCAAGGACTATTAGGCTGTTTCTTAGCAACGTCTGCAAGCTCTAATCAAGTACAACTAAGATTGTCATTTACCCTTGAAATGCCTTGCCCCTTCCATCTAATACAGCATTCTAACTGCTACTGAGGAGCAAAGTCAGTTAAAAATCCATGCTTACTATGTGTTTCAGCTGAGAGTTCCTCTTAGCACTTGTTGTCAGAAGATCTTGTCATGTGTTTTGTTTTGTTGGTTTGGGTTTTGTTTTTTTTTTTACACTTTTAGTATCTGTAACAGCAATAAAATAAATCTTCAAATTTCCTCCTTTTTATACAAAACAAAGGCTAACTACAATTCCAAAAAATGAACTTGGGAATAAAGTTTAACAAATGAACACAAGCTATAGCCAAACTCTTAAACAACAATATTTTATAATAGTAAAACGTTCTCCAAATGTAATTTCAAGACAAAAGCTTAACATTAAAACCAGCAGTAGAGACATTTCAGGGAAATAGCAAGCATTTATCTCAGAGCTATATTTATATTTATAAATATATTTATATTTATATGTATTTACATCTTTGGTGAGGCTGAAATGGATATATTATGTTGTACACAGTGAATTTCTAAAACAAAGTATCCTTCAGCAAAACTGTGGCCATGAGACTTGACTAAAAAAGCCAAAGGAGTCCAAGTAATTGGAAAAAACTCATCTCTTCAGACCTAGTCTAGCTTCATTGCTCATCTACAAAATCAAAAGATAGCAGTCTGTATGATCAAGTTTAAATACAGTACTTTTCCTTATGCAGTAAGCAAAGGCACCGAAAGTGTATGGGTAAATCAGAGATGACCACTCTTCCTTATCTACATGAGAAAGATCACACAGCTCTCCCTCATAACAGGTCTACCTGGGTATACAGCAGGGGAAGGCTGCAGCTCTTAAAGGGTCCCACCACCCTGGGGGAGACAGTAGTTCAGCAGGTGCCCAGCATGAAGTAGCACAGATTGTCTTAGCCATTCATACTGGTTTATTCCCCAACCCTGGGGGCAGGGGAAGGGGAAAGTGGTTAGGCTACACATCCACCTCCGGCTCAAACGACAGCTGAACATGCAGGTCAAATGCCAACAACTGGATATGGAAGACAGTATACTGCCAGTGGTTATCTCTGGCCAAAGGCCAATCAATTTTAGATATCCACTGGTCAGAAGCCAGAGCAGCCTTCTAGCAGAATACCCATCGAAGGCATATCAAGTGCTGAAGAGGAAGATAATGGTGGACTTACTTCCAAGGAACAGCAGTAACTATTCTTTGGGTAAGCATCTGGCTAAGCATTAAGGATCCAGAAGCAATGCCAGTATACCTTTACTTCCCACTGCTTTAGGTAGCCTCTCTCCTTCCAAACTGCAGTTTCCAAGCTTCTTGCAGATCAGAGGATTACTATTAGCTAGAATTGGAGAGGACCAAGAAAACATCAGTTGTATAAGCAGGAGAGTCACCCTCCCTTTATAGTCTCTTCAGGAGATTGAGTAGCTCTGAAATAGAGCAAGCAATCCAAATAGGACCCACACAGAGTTGACAAAACATTGGCCTTGTTTTCAGAAGAGAAGGGAGGTAAGCTTTCAGGCACACAATGATTTAAAGCTTGCGCAGATGACTAAGTATACGATGCAATCACAGCTGCTTTATGAACCTAATAAAGTAGTTTCTGAAGTATGTTAATATCATGTATTTCAGAGACAACACATAAAGCAACACCTACAGGAAAAACAAGTGAAGGAGTCAGACTACACTGAAAGGATGAATTCCACTTATCCACACATAACGACTGGATAGTGTTGCTCAAAAGAGGAGCTAGGAAGCCACTGGCCCACAGGGACAGCATAAATGAAAGTAATTTTAAAAAAAATCAAAAAACCCAAACAAATCATCATCATCATTTAACTTGCACATCTGTCTCAAATACAATCCTTCTCATACATTGAAAACTTTGTGGCAACTGATTAACGATAAACTGATTAAAAATGCATTAAAACATTTCTAGCTTCTTTTTTTTTTTCCACATCCAGAAAATGTAGTTCTTTCATAGCATTTACTGTCTGACAGAAGCTTATTTTTTTGCAGCTCTTATGCTGACAAACAGTGAACTCTAATAGCAAGTCAAAGCAAGCTGGACTTGCATAAGGAACAAGCAATAGCATCAAACACAGAAGGCAGCATTCACAAGATAAAGCTTCTCAACAACTACACCAAAAGATTTCCTTGAACTTCACAGGATCACTCAAAGTCTGCAGTACAGTGGCCCAATCAGGCCAAGCATCACAAGTCTGATAGAAACACAACCAATTATGGCTTTACCTCAACCAACTACATCAAAGATAAACCTGATTGTTTAACATTAAAGCTACAAGCAGTCATGTCTTTAGCAGATATTTCATATACAGCCTTCTCCTCCCTCCCCCCAAGAAAACAATATTTGAAGCAGCTTTGAACAGCCCAAAGAGAACGCCACAAAGCCTCCATCCCATTGCAGTGCATTGAACATGCTGTTTCTACCTCACCCTCTTCTTCAGTGCACATCCTCTAGTGTAACTGTAACCCTGACTACTCCAATACCTATTCCATTTTCAGTCAAAGATTTAATGCCTGCACCAGCTGC
Source organism: Bucco capensis (assembly GCA_013396975.1). Taxonomy (NCBI): domain Eukaryota; kingdom Metazoa; phylum Chordata; class Aves; order Piciformes; family Bucconidae; genus Bucco; species Bucco capensis. Next base: position 5,819 of record VWZO01006422.1, on the reverse strand, counting down.
GTGGCTAAGAGTGTAGCATTTCACTGATATGCTGCCTGGAGTACCTTCTGGAACAAAGATTAGAAAGTTGACAAGAGGTGTCTAAGCATACCACTCAGTGTCTGAGAGGTATGGTTATTTGTCTGCAAGTTTTGAGTTCAGCTTCAGTGTTTCTAATAAATAAGCAAGTGTTTATTTAAGGAAGCTTTCAAGGAGTATAAATAGTGTTCTTTACTATCTGACCATCTCTGTGACATTCAAAAAGTCCACAGAACTTTAAATGTATAAAATCTTAAGTAGTTAGAATGTTGCCCTGGGGCATACTTATTTTAAAGACATAGGAAATTCTAGATTTAGTGACATCAATGCATGAAATATTAAGAGTGCACAAAACATTTCTGCTTAAAATTAGAAGACAGATTTTCTATAGTTACATGAAACTTAAGTCTTTAGGCTTTCTATTCTGGGCAAGCTGCAAATAGTTGCTGGCACACACAGCATGCCAGTAATAAATCCCTTTTTCAAAGAGTGGTTCTGAAGTACTCACCATTAAGGCCTTGATTCTTTTTTAGAGGCGACACCTGCAGCTGCTATTGAAATCAAGTGGAGTTGTCACTAACCAGGATTGCTTAAGTCAGTCTCTAAAATATCACTTTATCTTTTCCAGAAAGACTATAACACAACCTGCAAGTTACTATTTGCATTTGTGTAACCTGAAACTAAAGGGCTATCATTTATATAACATACCATTCCCCCAACCTCAGCCTTTCAATTCTGATCAAAAAAGTCTAAAGGTAAATACAGTACTAAGCAGGTAAAAGCATACAATTCCCCTGATCTACTTCCCTAGACTAAGGAAACATAGATCCATGTTTTCTGATCCACAACACAACTGTCCATGAATTGCAACAGGCAGGGGAAGGCTTTATGAGCACATGGACTGCAGGTGTTCTGTCAAAATAAGGCAGTTTGGCATGCCAGTTACCACAGCAGTCCTATAGCCTACTGACAAGCCATCAAGCAATCAGAAAGCAAGCTGCAAGTTCAGGGTAAGGGCTGAAAAGTGGTCAAGTATTAAAAAGTAAGCTTTGTACTATTAGCAGAGCCTTCCATCTGAGGAAAATGAGTTAGGCTGTTGGCAAATAAGATATTAAACATGTACATAGTTCATCAATATATGGCTATCAACTACATTGTCTTTCCCATGCTGACTTCCTCTGCTAACAAGGGGTGATGCATATGCATTGTAACTCTAGTACACCAGGTGAATTTTATATTTTGGAATAAGGTCTTGCTCTCACTTCTTATTTCCTGCCCTTAAGTCTTGCTTGGAACTGTTTGCATGCATTATTTTAAAGCAAGTTTCAGAAGAGGAAAGAACCACTTAGGGGTAAAGCCTGCTGTGTATCATTTGTGAAATTCTAATCTTTTTCATAAGAAAAGCGTATATTCTGTACCTCAGGTACAGCTATGTACAAGCACCTTTTTCATTGCTAAATTGGCTAAGTTTAACCTGCCTAATGTAAGCATCTCTGTCACACTGGCTTGTCATTCAGGCTGACAGGATGCACGCTAAGTCTATCAGGGAGCATGGAGTAATCTAATCCAGGATGTTTTTATTACAAAGCCTCAAGATCCTGATCAGAGTAGTGATGGCTCTATTAAGACAGAAGGTAGACCAACTGTAGACAACCAGCTAAACAAAAATAGACAAGAACATTTCCTACAGTCAGACTATCTGGTTCCCTACATACACCAAGGATCCCAGATAATGTGTTCCAAGGCTAGATGCCTTACAGGGCCTAACCACCTTCATTTTTCAAATTAGAAGGATTTGAGAGCATCAAGAGAGCTTGATGCAGAATTCTACACTGAAGGAGACAATATCTGAAAGCACCAAACAGAACACTGTAATAAAAGCTGTAAGGTCAAGTATTCCCATTCAGGCTTTGGTAGGGGAGGGAGGGGCTGCTTTCTAAGAAATTGAATGTTTATTGCTGCAGCCACATTTTTCTCTCAACAGCTTTACATATCTGATGGTTCATGCTCCTGTGTATGCTTTAGATCAAGACTGAACCCTTCCAGGCTTTTGGATGAGATTCACATACGGACTGCACATGGATGAAACCCACAGAGCCTGGACATTAAATTTACATACTTTCACTTTTTTTTTTAATCTCCCAGATCTTTGTTCGTGAAGCCTAGCCATGATGACATATTTTTATCTACCTGAAAGTTAACAGTACTTCAGAAGTGTAGAAAGGGGTGCTACAGTCACACTAAATAGGAAAGCTTAAGATGAGTGCTTAGAAAAATAATTGTCTGCATTCTAGTGGGGAAGGCAATCTTTACCCAAAGAAGTTGTGAGGGCTGCCTGAACCTCTAATACCACTTCTTCAAATAGGTACACAGAGCCTAGCCAAGCATGAAGGCAAAGCAGTAGTGAGATTGCTTGTTTCTGCTACTTATCACCAAGGCCCTAAACTCTGAATTTTACCTCTGGAGTATAGGGTATACTGTACTCATTAGTGATAATGTGACTGCACTGTCAGTCACATTAGAATCTCAAAAACAGAGGGACTGAGGGGAGATAATGATGCATACTATAAAACGCAATTTCAACATCCACAACTAGTCAGAACAATTCCTCTATATGACTAATTAACTGAAGTAATGGATGCCATGCCAATATTTATGGTGCAGGAAAAGCTGTGAATATCCTGAGGGAAGGAACAGGGTGGAGGGAGAAACCATGCACACACAACTCCATTTCATGCCATCTTGCAAAGGAGTAAGAAAAATGGTTCCACCTAACCCATCCAGCAGAACGTCTCTGACTTTAAAACATCATCTTCAAGAGCAGCCTTCAATTGAACCCAGATGTAAAATTCTGCCATTAGCCTAATTATTATTGATAGGTACTGCTATGCAAAAGGTATATTTCTGAAGCTTCAGTGTCTGGACAAATAGCTCTGTACTACGAAAACAATGCTCAAGACTAAAGAATCTAAACTCTGTATGTGATCAGAATCCATTCTTCAAAACTATTTTAATTCTTCTATCTTTTTAGTTTTGAAGTTGAACATAAATTTTAACAGCATCATTTGTTTGTTAACAATCTCAAATAAGCATTAAGCTTCAAGTTTTACAGCAGGAAGGCAAAGAAAAAATGTGAGGTAGGTGGGTGAAGTAGACAGCTGTATTGTTCTAGCTGTTCCTCAGCCTCTCCCACTGCCAGATTTCTGTGGATGATGTATCCCAAGGTAGCAATTTTAAGAACATTTTGGCACTATCCCAAGCTCCTTTTGCAAATCAGAGATCAGACTAATGTTATTAAAAAAAGACAGGAAATAGGAATAAACTGGATAACTGACACTGCATCAAACACTGGAAGTCACTGAACTCTGGTACTGCAGCATTACAGAAGAGATGCTTGTCCAAAGTTTAGAATAACATTTTATCATGTAAAATTAGAAAAAATATATTAGCATAATAAAACCAAGGCAAAAAACCCCTACTTTTCAAAATATTACCTGACACATAGCTACTGCTAGCTCAGGACACTACAGTATCAAACAGACATCAAGAAAACCTCCCTCAAGCCAATTATACATTAATACATTAGCCTTGTTAAATGAGGGAGTTATTTAGATTAGGTCTACATATACCAATGTTGGCTTTCATTAGGGTTGAATTTCTGTCTTAAAAATTCAATCTACAACTACTGAAATAAGTCCTTCACTTACTGCCAACTCCAATTTGCTTCCTAAGAGGACATACACAATTTCTGCTTCTCTTTAGTCTTGCCCCTTCTCAGCATATTCAATAAATGAACATTTATTTCATTACTGTTGCATAGCAAAACAAAAAAAAAAGTCATATGAAAAGACTATGCCCACATTGTTTCTTGTTTGCAAACTTGAGTAGAGAGAGTATCATTTGAGAATAAATTTGGAATTATCTCAGAGCTGAAACCTAATCTAAGAATTTAATCTGCTTCCAAAAACCCTCACATTAAACAAGCGTTACAATTAAGCCTCTCCTCGCAAAATCTGTATAGCTTACATACAGTTATGATAAAGGTGCCATGTGCCCTTTCTGGACTGAAAGTCTGGAGTTCAGGATGCAAGCACAACATACAGGAGAAACTTCTTTCTGCAAGTGCATTATAGACTGCAATGTAAGAAGTGTTTTTAAAGATGCAACTACTCTAACAACTTATTTTTAGAATCAAGGGTGGGCAGGGAGGGCATTCAGTAAACCTTCCGAAAAATCAGCCAGCCACCCACTAAACTGCAGCGGCACTATTTAAATAAATTACAGGCTCCTTCGCTGCAAAAAAATAGTGGAATTACATACCAAAGACTTCCAAGTCCTGTAAAATGCCAGAGGCAACAATACAAAAAACAGCAACAGACACCCTGGTGATTTACCTGCAAGAGGTAGGTCAAACAGGCCTTTCATAGGACTTGATGAGCACAGAACAATATCCGGCAGCTGCAAGGTAGGAATGTGCTTATTCTAACAGAGAAAAGCCAAAGAAGGCTGGGCTTAAGGACTTTTACTACGAGGATTATCAAACTCTCCTCATTTCAAGTAGCAACACTAGAAACTAGTGAAGTATTTTTGCAAAAGTGAGTTAAGTTTCTTTATTTCCTCATGCAGATAAAGTCTGAGGTGCTAGTTCTACCAAAATCTCCTACTGAAGAGTTTATTATTTCATCTAGCCTATATTAGATGGTGAATAAAGAAGAAACCAAATCTGACTTTTCTCTTTGATTTTACAACTTTAAGAAGAGTTCCAAATACCCTCATTTTGTGATATTGGCTATACCTGTTAAGAGGAACCTCTCTACATTCAACAGGTCACAGAAAAAAAATAAAGGCGAAACACCACAACTTGGAAACGAGCATGTAAGTGCTTCTGTGATGAGAAATTTAGTTGTATCATTCCTTTAGCCATCAACCTCCAGTAAAGTCCCAACCTTCAAATAACAGCTAGTTCTTAATTTGAGGTATACAAGCATCAGGTTGGAAAGCCCCTGGCAACAGAGAAAGTTAAGAGATTTGTGTGGACAAGTTTCCTTCAGCACAAAATACAAGCGATCAGTTCTGTCCCTGACCACTCCTAGCAGCAGTTTTCCAGATAATAAAGATCCTTCGAGACACCTATCTCGAGAGGTTGGCAAGGGACATTTCAGCTGTTAGTCACCTGCTGCTGGGGCAATCCGCAGGTACCAGGGCTTCCGATATTCATCGCCCTCCTGAGCTAGGGCACTGCACCATCCCCGTTCCTCAGCACCTCGCAACTTGCCAGCTCCCACCCCGTGGCCCACTTGGAAAGGCCGAGAGCAACAGCTGTGAAACTCCCTGCAGGATCATACCTGCCTGCAGCCGGGCAAGAAGCCCGGCCTTTCCTCCTCCCGCCCGCCACTCCCCAAACCCGGGGCCCTCTCCGCACCCAGCACTCAAAAAAAGCAAAGGCTGCACCCCCGTTCTCCAAGAACGAGGACAAGCTCTTAGCCTGCAGCCCCTGTGAGTGTGTCCCTCGGCCACGCGGCGCATGGAGAGGCGGGAGTCCAGCTAACGAACTGGGAAGGCGGGGAGCGAGTCACTGAACACCCCCAAGATCCTGAGAGGAGGGCAGAGCAGAGAAGACAGACGGGGACAGCACCAGGGTCTCGCACAGACAGGCCCACGGCTCCCACCGCAACACAGCCAAGGCACAGATCGCTTTCTGACAGAGGAGAGCAGGACTCCGCTTCGGACGCTCCCTATCGATAGAAGGGGGGCAGCTCCAGTCTCCCTCCGCTCACCCCCACGCAGGTGTGGGGGCTGGT